>OU383776.1:32041039-32503539 GCA_910950805.1 Acrocephalus scirpaceus scirpaceus
AGCCTTATCAATTATGAATAAGTTCCCCACCACGGTTCATGTTATCCTGGAATTGTGTGAGCCATGAGAATTTTACAAGATGAAATCCACTCTTGAAGAGATCATTAAGTCCTTTGTCTCTTTTGAGTTTATAAACCATGCATATTTCCATTAGCCACATATAGTACTTTTGATTTCGGTTGGATTGCTTGCATAAATAAAGTTATACAGACCTGTGAGTTTTTGAAGATCAGAGCCACTGGGGAAAAGGTGAAACATATAAAATGCAGCAGGAAATATAAAATGAGGTGGAGGTGAGGATGGCGTGTAATGACAATAGATGGTTATGTGCTCTATGGACAAGTAGGTTGCAAGTTTCATTTTCCCTCCAATAAATAAGTAACCATAGATTTCGTTCCTGACAATCTGATTGTTATCATTCAGGGACTCACTGAATACAGTGGGCATCCTCCAGGGCAGGTTCTTGAGAGCTTCTGCATGAGTGAAGGATACAGTTCTGTAAAAAATAGATAAAGGGACAGAAGAACAAAGTATTATTATGATATTGTGAACTAGAGTGAAAGCAGGCATTGGTTAATGTAATTTGGATTGTTTCATATTTAATTAACTAATAGTTGATTGAAAAATTCTGCCTGAAGTAAAATAGTACCAGGTATTCAAAATCTCCTGTACTGTGAGTGCTTGTAGAATGTTTTAATCTGTCTAAAATCAGAAAAAAGGTGATACTTTTTCACCTGACAATGCTAGTTATTGATCTCACTTCATTTTGAATTTTTCTATTGTGCACAATTGCTTGTCCACCTCCAACGTCAGTTTGCCAGTTTCTCTTGTGATTTATCAACAGCAGTTCCCAGCCAGGAGGTTATTATTGTTCAAGTGGAATTAATGTGGCAAAGGAAGTCTATGGGCTCAATGAACAGAAAGATAGGATTGAATTATTACCCAGGAGATGGTGGTTCTCACCCCCTTGCAATGAATTCAGAATCAACTTGCTCTGACAGCCAAAGGCCAGATTAGTGCTACCTCTATTTTTGCTATCAGCTCTAAACCTTTCACAAACAATACATTCATTATTACTGACTCAGGGGGAAAACAAAAAAGAGGCTTCAGCTGTTCATTGACCTGACCTCATCATGTATAGAACAGGGTAGGAAAAAGACACTTACAATGGCAGTATATTAAAAATGAAGTGTGCTGAAAGAAGTGTTGAAACAAGTCAGGTGTTTAGCGAATGGTCAGCTTATAATTTTTTTTGCTATATTGAGAAGGAGGGAGTAAAATCCAGGCTGGTCATTACAAGAATTTTTAAATAAACATAGCATGTTGACAAGGGTAAAACTCTAGTAAATTAGCATTTTAACTGGAAGCAAAATCAGATGTGGTTTAACTCACAATAATAATGGTTACAAGTGATTTCCAAGTTTGAAATGTGATAAATAATCAGGGGTTTTTTTTCTGATAAGAACTAGAGAACACACATTAAATGAAGACAAGAAAACACAGAACAAAAGATCAGCAGTTTTTGGATTTTGAAAATTGCATAGGATCCAGGTCTCTTAACAGGTTTAAACAGGATTTGCTGACATGGGACAAGCAGTATTCTCACCTCTTTGTTTGGTGGGGTAATTTGCTGAGGAACCTGTATGCCTGCCTTTTCTGGGTGTCAGAGAGCAATAGGTCTTTTTGTGAGCACATCGGCAACATCTGCACCTGTGTCTCTGAGGGAACCAGCTCCACAGAACTCAGGGAAATTTATAGGTAGGAGGTTTTACTGATATCATAGGTAAGGTTTGTTAGACTTCTACCCAGTTCCTGCAATGAGGTCAAATACAGTACTTGGCAAAGGCAGTACTTGCTGTGACTGTTTAGGCTCTGTGTGTGCTGACCGTCTTACAAAATGGAAGAAGAAAAAGTTTGCCTGTGCTTCATCTTTTCCTCTTTGTCTCTTCAGATGCCAATTTTCATGACATCTGTAGGAACCTAAGTGCCTTCAGACTCAACCCTGTTGATCAGATTCAATTATATTTGACAGAAGTGTATAAAAATTGTTAGGAGAGGGCAACTAGACAGTAGAACAGAGAAGACAACTGAAAAATGTGAAATCCTAAAGAATAACACAATGCCTGCTGTAAGTACATGTGAATTTTCAGGTAAAACAAGAATGAAAGCAAAGGCATAAACTAATCGATTGATGAGAAATACCATGGTGAGTCTTCTTCATTGGAAAATAAAGGATTGATGAGGTAGTGTAAGAAATCCTATAGCAACCAACTCAACTCATTTTTGCTGCCTGTGATGGCAGCACAAGTCACAAGGCACACTATGATGAGACACAAAAGAGTTCTTATTTGCAAAATCCTTGCAAGAAGTGCTGTATCAGAGTAAAACTGGATTTTTGGATTAAGACTAACTAGTTTGTGGTTATAAAAACAAAAAGAGGTGTAACTGCATCGCAGCTTTTCTAATGTCTTGATAAATGTTACTTGCAGTGGCAACAAATCAATTGTTATAGAAAAATTTAGATTACAGACTTCTGGAATTCTCATGAGCAGGAGAACATCATCCTTTTTCTCAACAAGGGATGAAAAATAAGTAAAAGGTAGTGCAAGACTTTTATCTCACTCTTCTCATTGTGATTAATTCATCACAAGTGCATTTCTCATACCATACCTTCCCCAGCTGACATGCTGTGGTATCTGTTCACTAGATTCAGAAATGTCTTGTCTTATAATTCTCCAGTCTTCATGTATAAGCCTCTCCTCAACTCAAATATACTCTGACTGTATTGGATGTTATCACATGCTACAGACTGTATATGTATACAGGTATTGTTCTCCTTTTTGTAATTAACAGATCATTTGATTTAATTGTGAATTGACATAAAGGTATGTGAAGTGTTGTCCTGCTGGTTTTGACAATATTTTTCTCCTCCTATCATTAATTGGAATAATTCTAGATATGATTATGTATTGATAATTTTATCATAGTCATCTATATTCCTATTCATCTGACTGGGCATTGGAATGGGCTGCTCAGGAAGGTGATGCAGTCACTGTCCCTGGAGGTGTGGAAAGACTGGATGTGGCACTCAGTACCGTGGTCTGGTTGACAAAGTGGTGTTTGGTCATAGGTTGGACTTGATGACCTTAGAGGTCTTTTCCAACATAATTGATTGTATGATTCTGTGATTTTCTGTGTTAAGCTGCTTTATTGCCTTTGCTTATGGTTAAAATTTTTTAAATATGTATTTTCGTTTTGGACTGTTTCATCTTTCTTGGATATCTGAATTGCTAAGGACTGTGTTTTCTCTATTAGAATTCAATGGAAGACTTTAACTAAGTTTCTAATGCTTTGAAAAACAGTTGTTCCTTGTTTTTATAGTTATCTTAAAGCAACTGATTGGTTATGTTCTGTTTACCTTTTGTCATGGTCTTCCGTTCCTGCTTGGGTTAATGTCTCCTACAGATATGTTCACAGTTTGCTATTTGTTACAGAAAGAACTATTCAGCTTAGAATAACAGAGGTCTATTGTTGGACACAGATCCCAGTTCTACAAGCAATTATGCATTAATTGATGGATAAAACACTGGGACAGTTCCTGAAATGTCTTATGTTTTACTTGTATACAGAAAAGAAAAAAAATAGAGGTATTATTTACATTTGTGTTTTGACTCTCCACAAAATTATATCTCATGCAGTTGAAAACAGCCACTGTTGTAGTCTCCAATTTAGTACTCCCATAAAAAACTCCCCCCCACTGCTTTCCCTCTCCCGCCCCCCTCTACTTGGACCCAAAAAGGACAAAGATCACAGGTTGGGATTAGAACAATTTACCAGAAACAGCAATCAGATATGAAAATGAACAGTAACAGCAACAATATTAATAACAAAAGGTGTTAGAAGAGAATTAATTCCCATAGAAAAAACACACAATAATAGATAGTTGCTCCTTCCACCCTGTTTTCTCAAATGGAAGGAACCCCTTCTCCTTGGAAGACTGCCTTCTCCCTACCCCCTGGCAATGACAAGAGGTGGTATAGAATAACTTCTGTGTCCTAGCCATCCCCCCTCCTGGTTACTGCAAAAAATAACGCTTTCCTGGCCAGAACCAAGACAGCCACATTCTGTGAGAGCTAGCATCCCCTAAGTCCTTTTTTCCTCCCACACTGTTTTTTTCCCCCTAAAATACAGAATAGAATGCTATTTGGAGCCTCCTATAAACTCATGATTTCAGATGTGAAATGTTAAGAAAATCATCAAATGTTACAAGACAGATGCTAAAATTACAAGAAATGGAAGGACTGTGGAAATGTAAAATGAATGAAATTTCCATATTCAATCATCATGTATATCTTCATAGATTTCTGCATAGCTTCTAACTTGTAGACAGAAAAAATACTTTTCTTATTCACATAGACTGGTCCATTTCAATGTCTGAAGAAAAGGCAGAGTTAACACCACCTTTATCATGTATTTACAAATAAATTCTTCTGGCCATTATTTACATCATTTCAATCTTTGCAGGGTTCATAAAACATGGCAAATTCAAAAGAAGATGTATACTTAACTCCAGCAATATGATTTTTGAGAGTGCCACAAGAGAATAAATTGCATCAGAATAGACTGATTTTCTTTGGAAATATCCCTACAGAACATCAGGATGGGCTGTAGCACCGCCTGAATTCAAGTAATTTGACATCAGTGTGGAAAGGATCTTGTTCATGAGGTTTTAAATATAATGATCATATTGTCAACCTTTATAATGTAAATTTCATGACAATTTGAGCTTTGCAGCAAATGCTGTCTTGTCAAATCCAGTTTTTGAAATATATATTAAGGAAACGCATTTTTGTGTAGAAGGAACATTAAAGGAATTAATGAAACTCTTTTTTATTGCTTCTGATTTAAGGCACTAGCCTTTGCTGCCGCTGCAGTGGTGACTGAAGAGCCTACTGCTGGTAATGGATCACACAACACAAGCTGGTGCATCTTGAAAAGTTTGAACAGTGTGAAATTTGACTCTGGAAGGCAAAGCACTGACCTCATGACCTTATCCGTCTTCAATGAGAGAAATGCATGAATTCCTCTTGCTGAGTAGCATACACTAATATTTCTCTATGTCTTGAGCCAGATGCCAAAATGGAAATCCATGACTTGTCATAGGCTCCTGAACTTCTTTTATACTCTGTTCACTCCCTACTTTGTGGGTTTTTTTTTTTTTTATTTGAAGCTGGAGGTGAACAGTTCTTTTGCCTTACTCATCTAAAATGCTGCTGTGACAGTCACGTTCATGGATTGGCTTTTCCAGTCTAGCTTCTTTTTTTTTTTTTTTTTTTTTTTTAACTCATTTTGGTCATTTGATTACCAAACTGTGATTGGTCACATGTGAAAGTGTTTCTTTTTATGAGAGTGGAGAGGTCTTCAGTGACTTTCTTTTTTATATATGTATTTTCCTCGGCCTGTCCCTGTGGGTCTACATTTGCTAAAGTGATATTGGTTGTTATTATACCATTTCCTTCCTAAAGAAGATGATTTTCATCTCCCTGATAAGTGTGAAAGGCATACAATACCCAATGGTTTGATTTTCTCTTATTCACTTTTGGTCTGTTGATCATGTTGTACACCTTCTTGCCTTTAGAAGTGGACACCCTTACCTCATCAGAGCAAAAATTAGCTCAAGGTTCAAGGTATTCACAATATCTCAATGTTGTTAAACTTAGAAGTTTCTTTTTTGTTCTTTAACAAAAATACTCCCATATGTGACTGATTATTCAAAGTTGTTACTGTTTTAAGTCTCAAGCATGTAGAGAAGTAAGAGTAAAAAATATATTGACTGATGAAAATCAGACCTTTAATAATAATTGTGTGGCTGGGTAGGTTCTGCCAAGGGGTTAAGTAATTTGGTATTAGCAGATGAGGAAATATGAAATAGAGTATCATTCAAGGGCCCACAAGCTGTAGCCTCAGCTTTGTGGGCTGTGAAACTAATACCTATTCCACTGTTATTCACAGTGGGTGGCACATGCTATATTCAGATGTTGGTGCTTTAATTTGTGCTGCTTACTTCACATACATCCCAGTTTTACTTTATTTTAAGACTGTTACTTAATACTCTACAGTCCTATATTTTTAGATCTTATAATACATTTAGGAGGCTAAGATAAAATTTCAAAAGAATACAAATCTATGCCTTGTCTATTCTACAACCCCATGTCAAACACTAATTAACATAATTAATACTGATTAAATAATTAACAGAATTTTATTAAGTTAATAATGTAACAGAATTGAATACTGATTGAGTAAAGCACAGAAAACAGACCCATGAGTGGTTCTATTTACTAAAAAAATAGTGACCTCTAAAGATAAGTGCTTGCTGAAGAATTCCATAGGATTGTGTACCTTAACAGTCACCTCTCCTTTCAACCCACTTAAAATTTCTTCCTTTTAAAAGTAATAATGATAATAATGATTATGATGATTATGATTATATTAATAATAACAACAACAATAATAATAATACCACCACTACCTTATACACATGCCTTATATACTCACTGAAGCATAGAACCATAAAATATTTACCAAGAAAATGTCAAAGTGCTGCTGAACTAGAAGTAGGTAATTGACTTTACCCAGTCACAAATTTTATGGTGCATGTCATTCATCACCAGTATTTCCTTTTTTCCAGTGAGATGTCCTTTGGAACAAACTTTTATCTTCCTGAAGAAATTAAGTGCTTGATATATTGATATAAAAACAGTAAGTCAAGAATGTTAAGAGAAATTGAAATGAAATACTGAACATCTTGTAAATATCAAAGTGATACCTAACACATAACTTCCTATTTAGCTAAACTATTCTAGACCTTATAGAAGCCTGATTTTCAAACAAACTGCAGTGTTTTAAATATTCTGCAAAAATTCCCAAGTTTAATTTTCATGTGAGACTGATTAAAATATGAGCTTAGAAATTCAAAACATGGCCTGCATGGTATGGATATAGAACAAGACATGAGTAGTCCATGACTTCTGTTGCTGACAAAAAAATGATACTAGTGAAACATCACAGTCTGGCAATTCATGCCAGCTGATCCATGAGGTAATAGCAAATACCTGTTAATCACTAACTCATTCTCTGTTCACAAGCATGGTGTTTAGTTAGATTAGAAGCAAATGAACTGAAGGATAAAGTGTGAAATTATACATAAACCTTGAGATTATTTCATTCCTAAACTTCTCAAATGGAAAAGCAATTTATGACAAAATAAAATGAGATATCATGCTTATGCAGGAATGGAATTTACTAAGGTATGAAAATAATATTTTGCAGTAATTTGATAAGTTTTCTTTAGGAAAGTCAGCAGTAATCTCCAAATGCTGAAAGTACAGGGTATTTTTTCTAGTATTTTTGAACATCCCCAGTTTGTCCTGGCTGCTTAACTGAATTTTCTTCCAGATTAGATTAGATGCACAGTTACCAGTCTCTGCCATTTTAACACAAGTATCTCACTGCCAGTGGCAGCAGAATAAGAGCTATGGTATTTCAGAGTATACATTTTACATCTTCGTTAGTAAATGTAAGAAGAGAGGAATGAAAGAGTGAAACAAAGCCTTCAGAAATCACTAATGAAGGTATTGACATGCAGTATTTACTGACTTAAGTATAAGCATTGGGGTTTTTGCCTGTAATAAAGAAGAAATTGTCAAGCCAAAGTATTTTTTCTTCTGGTTCACCCATTTCAGAATGCACTGCCAAAACCATTTTAACTAATTTAATGTACTGCTCACAACATAGATAAATGATATCTTCATTAGTGATGAGGAATAACATACTAGGAAAGTTACCCTCAACATTTTTATTAATGTTTGCCAAGTGCTATCATGTTCATTATGAAAGTAAGACAACTTCAATGAACTTTGAAGTTTTAACGAACTATTACTGAAAGCAGGAAATGTGTGAGATCTTCACAAACTGTTGTTAAGAGCTATTTGCCTAAAAGCATTTGTTCTTTCTATGCTCATTTAATGGATGTGAAGAAATTATGATGTATCTAATGGTTTACTATCTCGTCTGGAAAGAAATCACAATTAAATGATTAAGGGCTGATTCACAGTACAATGATATACAGTAGTCTCAAAATATTTATGCAGAATTTCCTGTAAGAGAAATATATTCTAATTCCAAGCTGAGGCGCTGTGATTCTTCTCTTTTGCCAAAACAAAGAGTCTTTTTCTGTTTACCCAAAATGCCATCATGCCTGCAGAAGTATGTGTGCAAAGGGCAAATAATAATGGCAGCAACCTTGTCAATAGTGGAGATATTTTAATATCTTCAAGAAGAAGAATTGTTTGAGAAAGATAATCTGACTAAAGTTAGCCTCAATCTAAATCTGAGTATGTTCTATATAGGTGAATCATGGAATCATAAAACCAGTAATGCTTGGATTGGAAGGGATGTTAAAGATCATCTGGTTCCAATCCTCCTGTCACAAGCATGGATATCTGCCACCAGACCAGGTTGCTCAGAGCCCCATCCAGCTGGCTTTTGGACACATCCAGAGATGGGGCATCCATAACTTCCCTGACAACCTGTTTCAGTGGCTCACCACACCTATGGTAAAGGACTTCTTCCTAATATCTAGTCTAAACATACCCTCTTTCTGTTTGAAGCCATTCCCCTTTGACCTGTCACTACATGCTCTTGTATGAAGTCTCTTGCCCATCTTTCTTATACGTTCCTTTCCGAGACTGAAAGGGCTACAGTCAGGTCACCCCAAAGCCTTCTCTTTTTCAGTTCCAATTCTCTCAGCCTCTTCTCATAGGAGAGTTTTTTCATTCCTCTATTTGCTTTTGTGGCCTCCTTTGGACTCAGTCCAACAGATCCATGTCCTTTCTGTGCTGGGACCCCAAAGGTGGTTGCAGCACTGCAGGTGGGGTCTCAGCAGAGCAGAAGAGAGGGGCAGAATCTCCTCCCTCCCCTGCTGCCCATGGTGCTTTGGATGCAGCCCAGAATACAATTAATCTTCTAGGCTGAAAGTGCTCACGGCCAGTTCATATCCAGCTTTTCATTCACCAGCACTCCCAAGTCCTTGGCAGGGCTGCTTCTGGATCCTTTCATCCCCAGCCTGTGTTGATACCAGGGGTTCCCCTGACCCAGGTGCAGCAACTTGGTCTCGTTACTTTAGTGAGGTTCCCATGACTCACTTCTCAAGCTTATCCAAGTCCCTCTGTATGCCACCGTCTCCTTCAGGTGCATCAACTTGCATCACTTAAGTTGATGTGTCAAATATGCTGAGGGTGCACTTGTTCCCTTTGTCATGGTTATTGATAAAGATATTAAATAACATTGGTCACAGTTTGGACCCCTGAGGGACACCATTTGTCACTGATGCCCATCAGGATTCTGAGCCATTGACCACTACACTTTGGATACAATGGATCCAATCCATTCCTTATCCACCTAACAGTCCACCCATCAAATCCTTCTCTCTCTAATTCAGAGAGCAAGATGTTGTGGGAGGATGTCCCCACAATCACAGGAACTCCACACAAAGAAAAGCACACAGTCAGATCCTTGTTATCTAACCTGAACACACACTGCAAGGAGGTGACATGCTGCACAGAAGGTGACTGGCTTGTGACAAAGAGCCTTGAACAGGCTCTGCCACTCCATGCCTCACATCCTTCAATTATCTGTTCTGATTGTAGAGGACTGTGTAATGGTTTATTCCAACAGAACAGAGCAACAGAATGGCAGTATTGTTATCTGCTTCAGCAGTGACTTACAGTGAATAGAGACAACGGAAGGAGAAGAGCTAAGGCCAAGCCTTGTTTCAGGGACTCGGGGAACAAGAAGGATAGATACTAATTGTACATTTTCCATCATTGTTCTCGCCACGAGGATCACACATCTACATAGCAGGGGACACCAGCAGCTGAATTCTCACCAACTTTGTCGTTAACAGCACAAGAAAATATCTACGGGCAACTTTAAGACCTAACAGGATGTGAAGTATTACCTTCTCATATAGCTTATAAAATGTGTTAAGAGGATGCCCTCAAGGCAGGGGAGTAAGCAATAGGATACAGATATAGTCATAGCTTGTGTTTCAAGGAAAGCATGGGATAGCCCCAGAATTACAGCAGGTTCATGCTCATATGAAACTCAGTTTTGTAATATTTGGAAATGTTGTGTTGTGTTATTGGTTTTGCTCCCTGTTTGATGGTTTGCTCCCTTCTCTCCCCTCTGTTTCTCAGGTAATGTTATGTTCCAAGTTGTCAATCCTCCTATGTTCCCCCTAGCCTCCCTCCTCTGGGCCTTGTCTGTCATCCAGCTACTCATCCCAGCTTTTAGAAAGCTTGGAGAGGGGCGTGGACTGATAGGGCAGGGACAGAGGGGATCGGGGATCCCTCTCCAGTCATCCTCATTTGCTCCTCTAAATGTCCCTCCAACCCTGTTCCACTCCCACCTTGTCTCCCATTGGGAGATAGTCTGTCTCCTCCCTGTGTACCACCCCTGTATTTAAGCTGCTGTCATCCCTGTTTTTTGGGCTCTCTTGGAGCTGTATTCCTGAGACTTGAGGTCCGTGTGGGGACAGAACAAAGTCTTGGACTTTGCCCTCCAACTGAGCCTGACTCCTTCCTCTGCCAGCGTCACATCTCTCTCTCCCGTGACATGGGAAACTCCCTTAGCTGCTCCTTCGGTTCCCCGGACTCGGAGGAGTGTCCCCGCAGGTCTGCGATGGCAGGCTAGCCCGGGTGGATGGAGAGGCAGCTCCGTGAGGGACACTGCAGCATGCAAAGTTTTGCCTTGGGCTACGCTAATTTGAAATCTAGGGGTATCAGTTTAATTCATGTTCACTCCTTCCTGAGAATGAATAGCTAATATTTATTTTAATTTTGGTAGTTGGGATGGAAATTTCTAAATTATAACAGCCACACCCTATTGCCCAGTAAGAGGTCTTTCAAGAAAACCCATGGTGTTTTGTCTGAGGTGCTAGCACAGCAATTTTAGCTAATTTTAGCGCCATCTGTAAAAAGAAGCTGAAACTTTAAAGTCCAAAAGATATCTTAACTACTTAAGTAAGCCACAAAGATGCATTACCTGAAGTGAGACTGAAAATCTAATGCTTTATAAATTGCACCTAAAACTCAAGTTTTACACCATTTCTATCAAAATCAGTTTCTCTATTTTACAGTTTCATTGTAAAATACAATTTTTTACTTTCTTAGCTTTTAGATCCTTTTATAGAAGAGTGAAAGTATACATCATGAAATCTCATACACATTACACTCTATCCATGAAAATTTCAAATAATCTGCATTCAGAAATAGTTTTGCACCATCCATTTTCTCAGTGATTTCTCTAGGACCTAGAGAATATGAAAGCAACTACTGAGTACCCACACTAAGGTCTTGAAGTCTTCCTATCTGGTATCCAGTTTTTAAAACCTTGATCAGAGCTTTTAAAGTAGTATACAAATAAAGATTAATTATATTTAGCCATTTCTGAGACTTCACTGTAAAATTCCAAAGAGTGGACTTCCTAAAATCAGGAAGCAAATGATTTTTTTTGAAAAAGAGAGGATTAAAAGCCATTGCATGGATGAAAGAATAAATATTGAAAGACATCAGTCAATGTTACAGCTGCATTCAGGATAGCCTTAGCTGAAATCACAAGGTTTAGACTGCTTTAAATAATTTAAAAATATCAGACCCAGTTTCTTGAATCTGCATATCATGGATAACTTAAATCAAGTTGTAACTTCTCAGATGCATTGATTTAGCTAAGCTGATGCTGTCTTCTCTGAAATCCCATCTTTCTCCTCACCTCAACTTCTTACTCATGCCTTGAATATGAGCAGGTATTTCTAAAAACAAATCCTGCTTTTCAAGTAGTGATCTGGCTTGCTACCTAGGAAGACAGCTGTGAGCAGGCAAGAAAAGAGAGTGTTTGGGTCCACTTTCAGCAGTAGTGGCAACTTGTCTTATTGGTCAAATTATGGGATAGCAAATTTTGAGATAGCCACAGCTGACTCTCAAGTAATGCAGAGCTAAAGTGCTTCATTAGGGATTTGACTGTTTGTCTGCTTCAGTAAAAAAACTCTCTATCCAAATGCTCATCCACTTCTCTCAGTGGTATTAACTGCTCTCAGGCCAGATGCTCCACAATTTTTGCATATCACAGCTAGAAAATGTAGAGTTTCAGACTCTTGGCAAAAGTCAGGTTTTGAACTCCAGAGATCTAAACTCTATGTTTTTGTTTCATATTAAAAAAGAAAACAGTCATGATTTTAAATGAGAATGTGAATTACTATTTTTTCAACCATATTCAACTGAAAAATAGCTGCAGGGGACACTAAAAAATCCCTTTCTTTCAGGCAGAGGTAAAAACTGCAAAAAACCTGCTGGTCCCAAAAATGAATAGTCCAGGAAGTCATGAATCTGCAAAAACAAGTAAGTATAATACAAACTATTTTGCAATGTTATATGTAGCAGGTGCTACCCGTAACATTTCTACAGCAGTATAAAACCATTCGTACATGAAGGAGAAAAGCATGTCATCAGGGTTTTTTTGAAAAGATTGATGTTGACAATATTTGTAAAGAAAATTTCTGTAATACTCAGATTTGTAGTGCTGTTGAATACTCATTCGAATTTACCTGAGCAACTACTGTCAGTTCTCTGCTTTATCATGTCAGCTTGATAGTTGTGTAGAAGGTTGTTTTTACTACCTTTCCTCTCCATCCTTACATCTTTCTTATTTTGTATGTGGTGGCTTCCAAACATTTATCTTCCTTTTTTCTTCTTTTTAATCTCCCAATATGAAAACAGGTAAGTTTAAAAAAGCCACCAGATTTTCTTTCTGCCCAAGAAATTTGGGGAAGTATAAAGTGATATTTTTCTATAAATCTATCTTTATATGAGAAGCAGCAAACTGATTGTGCTGAGGAATTGCTGTAGGAGAATTTTTTCCTTATAGAGGTAGTTTTGGGCTACTGCAGATGTGGGACTATGTCTCTTCTCCCAGTGGGGGCCAGGGGAGCAGTAGTCCCTGGTCTGTAAGTAAATATTGTTAGGTGAATAACAATAATGGTAAATACTGAGCAGTAAATATTGAGTAAATATATATAACAGTAAATACTGAGCAGGTGTTAGCAGGGCACAATCAGAAACCTAGGAAGGACACTGTCTAGAAGAAGGTCAGATCTTTGGTTCTTTGGGGATTAAAAAATGGGTTGATATAGAAATAGAAGAGGTGAACTACTTATACTGTACCTCTGAAAGAGTCAGGGGATTGTTACTTCCTGCTACCTGTTAGTAGCAGGTGGCTCAGTGCCTTCTCTGAATATGTCTAAATGTCCCTTAAATGCAAGCTAATGAAGATATTTCCATAGAGAGGCTGCTCTACAGAAATGGACAGAGTGTTTCGAGAGGGTTCCTTAAAAAGGGATTTTGGTACTGGCAAACCAAACTTAATCACTCATCCCTTTTGTGTGTAGTATTCAAATTTTCCTCTGAACTATCTAAAGCTGAACTGTTCTCTGGCTTCAGGTCTTCTGTTCTCTTACAACTACTGCAGCTGCTACTACATCCATTTGTGAATTTGTTGGAGCACAGGACATCACAAGGCCTGAAGTGGGTATTGGTAGATAAAGAGGAAAGGAAACTACTATTTTCTTTCATATCTTAAATGACTGAGAGAAAATTATTTGACTTACATAAAACATAATTTAAATCCAAGCTTACATACTTTCTATGTATTGGTACAATAACTTATTAAATAGTTGCATCAAACAAGTGCATCATTAGTGATTTACTTTTAAAAAAAAATTAAAGAGACAAATCCAGATGATAACATATAACAAAAATTATTGTACTCTTTACTTGGAATGTCACCCCCTCTCTCTGCAGGAAAAATGGACATGAAGTCTTGTTCTGCTTCCGAGTCTGGTCTAGATTCTGTACCTGAGTGTAGGTGGCTATCAGTGCACAGTAGGAGGCTGCTTCATGCTAACTTAGATGACTCAAGCAGAGTTTCTGATCCCCAAGCATTGACAGTGGCTCAGACCTCACCTGGAACAGGAGCCAATGAGATATTATGAAGGCATCAAGATCATCTATGATTTGGTACCTACCAAAATTCCAGCAATCAATGGCTTTATCAAAGCCTTTGCATGATCACTGCATTCTGAACATGGGTGTCATTTGGGGAATGGTGTAACTGAAAGGCAAGGGTAGTATGGAGAATGCACTGCATTAATTTTTTTTTTTTCTTTTTTCTTTTTTCTTTTTTTCCCTGTCTGTTGAAACAAGTTTTCCTGTGGAGGTATTGCCTTATAATAAGAAGAACCCTGAACATATGGACCATATGGTAAATCTACAGGATACTATTTAGGATTTTATTTCTAATTAAATTTTAGCAGTGTTTGAGCCTAAATCTCATTATTAGTTAACAGGATTTGTCAATTAAACTTATGTACCTTGGAAACATTTTCTCCATTAAAGTATATTCTTTGTACATTGCTATTTTAATCATGTATCTTGGATTTTTTAGGGGTGTGCCTAACCAACTATATTTTTAGCAGCATTTTAAATTCATTCATTAAATTTATTCAATTAAGAGTTGTTTTAATGTGTTGGAGCATCCTATCACTGACCTGAATTTTCATTTGATTTTAGTTCTGTCCTCTCATTAAACATTCTTTAAGAGGATTTCACTTTAGTTAGAGTATTTAAATTACTGTGCAATAAATCTATTCTTTTAATGAGTTTATTCCTGTTTTAAGGTATTAATTAAAGTAGGTTGTGGAAGAAGTAGATACAGTAAATGGATAAAGTAGTGTCCAGGCAAAAGGTTAAGGATTTGCTGTCATTATACAGAATGAAAATCGTTCTGGAGACACCTCATTAATGGAAAAACCTTTCTCTCTTACATGCACCAACAAGAAGCTCATTACTCAGTGAACTTCTGCTTATCAGGGATTATTAGTTCTTTTTTTCTTTTGGAGAGACTTTATCCTCTAGTAACTAACACACCCATGCCTGTGGTATGTTCTTGGCTTATCTGTGTGAAATAGTAATGGATTCGGACAGTTTAGCCCATGAATTTCCTTACTGGACAAAGTGGGAGGCTGGAAAAGTAAAGGACACCATCAGTGGAGTATTTCACATTCAAACTGAAAAAAAATCTTGCAAATTAATTCACAGACTGAGAATGGAAATGTCATTGCCTCGCTCAGAGGGTTAATCACTTTCTAATTTAAACTGGCAAATTTTTAATGACACTGTGAAATTAACAGCATTTTATTGTGTTAATTATCTGCAGGACACTACATCATTACTTCTAATAAATGTAAATGTGATTTCCTCTCCTAGGACAATATAGAGACAAGGTGAATTTTTATTGGCTATTTACTCGATTTCAGACAAATTGTCCCCCCCCCCCCTCCTACTGTTATGTAACGCATATTCAATATGGCTTAGTGCACTACCTTATCTTCTGTGCATTTTAGTCAATAAAGCATATTACAGGTATTTTAAAGGTCATTACAGCTCCTTGCTCACTCAAGATAATGAACTTAAGGCAAGGCTTATGCTAGAAATCACATCAACTGTATTAGAACTAGGATGTAGTATTGTAGAGTTTAAGTATATTGATAATTAGATATTCAGCTTTTTTGACAGGCTTGAAATACATACTAGCATGTGCCTTTGTCAAAACAGACAGGAGAGTGCTTTTCCAGTAGCTATGTCACTTGCTTGATGCTGCAATATTAGGCAATGAAACAAATTACATAAGAGGCACTTACAAAGCTTTAGAGTGAAGGAAAAAGTAGAGTGTTCTCCTGCAGCAGAAAACTTTTCAATCAAAGACATATGAAACTATCAGACAACAAAAAATATAAGTTTCACACCCATAATGTCCAAAGTTCAAAATTCACCCTAGCAAAACTACAGTCAGAGTTTTTTCCTGGTGTATTACTTTGTCACGGCCTGGTTTTTGGCAGCATGGGGGTGACAAAGATGGCTCCTCCTGAAAGCTTCTCCTATGTCCAGCAGAGCTGGCCAGACTCTGATGGCTTTGAAGATGGACATGCTCCTGGCCAAAACTGAGCCAATGAGAGAGGCTGGTAATGCCTCTGTGATGACATATTTAAGAAGAAAATCAAAACAAAGTCACACGGTTTTTGCTCCTAGTCAGAGAAGAGGAGGAGGTGAGACCATGTGAGGGAAGCTACATGGAGACACCAAGGTCAGTGGAGAATGAGGGGCAGGAGGTGCTCCAGGCACCAGGGCCAAGATTCCTCTGCAGGCCATGGGAGACCATGGTGAGGGAGCTGTGCCCCTGAAGCCCTTGGGGATCCACGGGGGATGCAGAGATCCACCCGCAGCCCATGGGGATCCACGGGGGATGCAGAGATCCGCCCACAGCCTGTGGGGGAGGTGCCCATGCCAGAGCAGGCAGATGTCTGGGGGAGGCTGTGATCCTGTGCGAGACCCGGAGGAGAGAGGAGGCCCCTGCCTCCAGGCTGGAGCAGCCTGTCCTTGGAGAGCTGCACCACGTGGGAAGAGAGACCCACACCACAGCAGTTTCAGGAGGACTGTGTGCCTGTGGGAGGGGCTCACACTGCAGCAATTTTGGGAGGACTGTCAGGCCATGGGGAGAATTCACATTTTTGCAGGTGCCATATGGCTTCTGCTCTTGGGAGTAGACCCACACCTGGGAAAAGATCATGGAGAACTGTCTCCTGTGGGAGGGACCCCACTGTCTCACAGGGGAAGGAATCCTTTCCCAGAGCAGTGGAAGAAAATCTTGGAATTGAACTTGCCAAAGCTCCCATGTCCTGTCTCCCTGTGCTGTTAGTAGGAAGAAGCGAGGAGCTGGGGAAAAAAAAGGTCTTTTAAGGCCTTATTTTACTCCTCATAATCCTTCTATGATTCTGTTAGTAGTAAATTTTACTTTGTAACTTCAGTTGAGCCTGTTTTGCCCTGTCCTCCCAGTCCTTATTTGAACTCATATGTGGAATCCCTGCAACCTTTTGATATAATACCTAGGAGTTTGCCCTGGCAGGATAAATTAGAGTCACCTGCCTTGCCTGAGAGACAGAACCTCCCAATGGTGCTCTGTGTACAATGGTTTGCCCTACCTCTAGATTCTCCTATGCCTTGTTGTCTCCCTGGTGACCGGCCCTCTCCTCCTATAGGACCTTGACCTTACCTGCCCTTTGCACGGCCCCCGTCCCTCAAGGTCACTGGCTGCTGTAACCCTTACTTAAGCCAAGGAGCAGCCCCCAATACCCCCTCTTGGCCGTGGACAGCCCTTCAGCATCACCTGGAAATAAACTGCTGGAACCGTTCCAGACCAAGGGCCTTCTGCCTCTCCTTGCTGCTGGCCACATGATGTACATGTGTATGTGGGAACTTGATTGTTTTGCCTGAGATTCTCTAAGCAGCTTCTCCTCTGGAGTGGCCTCTTGGGAATAAGGCATCAGCTCCACTCCTAAATATGCAATGCCACACTCATGAAACCTTCATTAAATTTCTTCCTCTCTCCTCTGCCCAGCTGTGGCAGAGGAGAAAAACCGAGCAACTCTAAGAGGTGTCTAACGTTGGGCCAGTGTCAAACCATGACACCTGAATATATACCTATTTTACTTAATCTATCTATCTACCTAGGTAGCTAGCTAGCTAGCTACCTATATAACATATATCTAGCTACATACCTAACTATCCATCTGTCTGTTACAGTATGTAGGTGATCTGATTTTTTTTTAAGTGCATCTTTGCTGTTACATCAAGATCCACATTCCTAGTCTTATGTAAGGATGGAGCATTTCAAAGGAGAGGCCAGTTTTTTCATGGCAGGATTTCAAGATTTTTGAAGATGTTTCTGAGCTTTTGAATGTCCATCTGATCCTTCTTGCTACTATTATTTTCATTTTCTGTGGAGAATAGTGGAGGAAGAGAAATAAAGCCAGAAACAGGAAAACTATTGATCATAAATTAAGAAAGTGCATTGCTAGCATAGACCCTAAAAGAGCTTGGTGTTTTTCTGAGCTATAGTCACTTTCCTCCAAATTGTGGTCTTTAGTGATGTCACTGAAAAATTACTCCATAATTTGGCCTGCACACTTGCTACACTATGAGCAAAGACACCTCTGAACACAGATCCTAACCAGCCTAAGACTTGAATCTGCTGTCTACTAACGATACTCATGATTTATTGATTGTCTGTGATAATAGTGGCTCGTCATGAATCTTTGGTGATCTTTCTCTTTTTAGGTGTCATTACATAGGCAAGCTTTTCCCAAATTGCCATGCTGCTCAGGAGGCATGCATCCAAATGGCTTCTGGATCACTATAACCAGTTCTTCAGAAATAACCTCCTTAAGCCTTTTCCCCTTGAAAGCATCTGTAAGCAGTTGAAGGTCATGATTCTTCACTCCCAGATCAATATACCATTAAATTGTGACAGAAAGCACTACCACACTATTAAGTCTCCAGTCATACTCTCAATAATCCTGATAAAATTATGAACTATTTTAGCCTCCCGATGGCTGTGAACAGTAACTTGAAAACACATTCCAGTAAGACAGTGCTGAGATAAAACCTATGGAAGCCTTACCTTTCAGGTATTATTACCCTAAGCAATTCACCTTGTTTGCTTTGTGCCCTTGTCTGCATAAAATCAGAACCACACACTACCACTTGAAATCAAGTTGCAGAGAAGTCTCAGCACAGGTTGTTTTGCTAAAGTCTCCCAGTCCTAGCAAAAAATCCTGTTAATCTGAGGCCTCCTGCAACTGAACTACCTTCTTCTAAGTAAAGAAGGAGTGATGTGTCTCTTTAATAGCTCAAGGTATCTTGGAGTAAAGGGGGATTTTCGGTGAACAAGACTAAACTAAGTGGAAAAATGCCATAACTTTACTCACGTGACAAACCTATTGTGATTGACACAAAAGGAAATGTAAATTGGTTGTATTCGTTATCTCTCCCTTTCACCCCCATACTAAATTGCAGCGTATTGGACAAGATATTGCAGTGTGTTGGACAGCCCACTGTAAATGCACTTTTATTAAAAAATTTCCCTAAAAGAGAAAACAAACACCTGAAAACTTCTAATATTTTGGCAGTTGACTAATAGTCCACACCTTATCTGTTTTAGCCCTCAGCCCTCCCTAAACAGACCTCCCTTGATGTGTTACTGGCCTAAATGTAGGAAAAGATAGGAAACAACAAAGCTTCAGGTCAATTAAGGCTTCCACTGATCTAGTAGTGTATCATATGTAATGAAGGAATTTAAACTCTCTTGACTGTATCTTAGATACCATCCTAGATACTTTAATTAGAAAAAGAGACTCTGTTTTAATGGTACTAATAACCTAATCTAATTTATCTTCAGGGTTTTTTTTCAACAATAGGAAGAGGCAGTATTTCATTTCATTTGCACTTCTTTGACATTTCTAGTATTTCAGGTCATCAGTCTTTTATAACACTAGAATGCTGAGATTTTCTGGAGCATTCAAGCTCTCCTATTAGGTAAGGTACAGTTCCTGAGGAAGAGGTGAGAAGAAAAAAATCTAAAATAGTTTTTTTGCAATTCAATAAGCAGCAATAGAACACTGAATTGAGACACAGGATAAATGCACTTTCCACTAACATTGAAGACAGTGTCAGAAAAGGCACCAGAGCTGGCCACAAGCAGAAGGTTTGCACCCTCTGTGGACATATCTTGGTGACGGGATTGATAGAATTTGTTAATCTGAACTCTAATCAACATTTCAACTCAAGGCTCTCCTCCTTTCTTTTTAATACACAGTGGCTTATTTAGCACTCGAATTGACAAACACATGAAGCAACACATATGACAAAAAGGTAAAATATTTATGATAATTACTATGCACCATCATGGGCTTGATATGCCTAATGCAATTGCTGGGCTTTGAATTCCCTGTACAAACTTTGCATTTAAAACTATTTAAATGAATAAAAGAATTGGTCCCAAGAATGCTTTGTGTCTGCCTGTATAGTAGCCTCTATACTACTTCCTGGTGTTCTAAATTAATTTCTATTTTGCAAACTCCTCTTGAAATCTCTCAGCAGGATGTCAAGTCAAGTATCTGGCATTGGATTATTTCTACAAGGAAAGCTTTATCTACAATATTAGGAACCAAATCACATAGTAGTTTGCAGCACTAGCTAATACTTTTCCAATGCATGCATAGAGCAGTTTTTAAAAGACTTGTTTACTTGTCCTTTCTTTCAATCAGCACAAGCAGATGATTGTGAATGAGAACTTAAAAGAGGAAGTTTATGTCACTATTTATCTATATGAAAAAGAATATGTTAAAGTTGCCTAAAGAGAGAAAAATACTTATGCCTGAGAACTGTCATACCAATTTAGCCAAACCAAGTTTTTTTTTTTCATAATGAAAATAAATAAACCCTAAGCTCTGTCCTTAGAGCATATTTCTGCAGGTTTCAAGTAAGGGAAATTGGACTTCAAAAACTTTAGTGGAATCTTAATATAAGTGGTATCATTAGGTAATACAGGAAAAAATTACTGCTTTACATTCCTCAAAATTTAAGGTTTATTTTACAGGAAGCCTTACTTCACTAATGCTTCTTAGTCAGGAAATGAAAATGTCTTATTGTATCAGAAGTGCTACCTTGTACCATGCGTTCAAACCATAGCACAACAGAGACAGTACATATAAAACAATTGTGTTAGCACTCTTTTTTCTGCAGTCATGGGTCCTTCCCCTACTTGTATCCAGGCTTTATTGTAGATTTCTACATTTAAGTCTTAGTCTCAAATAGATGCTTCTTTCCATTAGGGTTTAAATTAACGATAAAGAAAACAAATGGACAATGGTGATGTACCATTTCATTTATGAGTCCTCTTGTGCTCAGAACTACACTATGACTTCAAACAATATGATTTTTATGATATACATATACTTGTGGTACAAGGACCCCACCTGGAGCACTGTATCTTGCTCTGGAGCACTGTATCTTGCTCTGGAGCCCTCAGCACAAGATGTGGAACTGTTGGAGGTGGTCCAGAGGAGGGCCACAGAAAAGATCAAAGTGATAGAACAAGAGAGAGAGTTGGGGTTATTCAAACGGAAGAACAGAAGGCTCTTGAAAGACAAGTACTTCAAGGGCTGAAGAGAGATGGGGGCATCCATCCTCTTTTCAGCACGACCTGTAGTAAATAGGACAAAAGTAGTGGGTTTAAACTAAAAGAGAGTAGATTCAGACTAGACATAACAAAGCATTTTTTTTAATAAGAGAATGGTGAAACAGTGAAACATGTTGTCTAAAGAGGTGGTGGCTGTCCCATCCCTGGAAAATTTCATGGTCAGGTTGGATGGGACTCTGAGTGAACTTGACCTAGTTGAAGATGTCCCTGTATTTCACAACAGGGTTTGAACCAGATGACCTTTAAAGGTCCCTTCTAATCCAAACCGTTCTATGGTTCTATGTAGAGCCTGCTTACAGCAGAACCAAACAATGATTTGAATACATAATTTGTTAGCTCCTTCTATCAAAGAACTATTTGTATAGCTATGCAAACTAACCTTCATTTCCGCAAAAATAAGAGAGAGGTTGTTCGCATTATTTTTATTGGTTAGACCAAGAATTACATTTGAGTTCTGGCATAAAAAGGCTGCTAGATCTGTATAATTTTCTTATGTCTCTGAACTGTGGTAAAGTCGACCATCTCACAAAATGCAAAGCTCTGTTTCATCCAGCTGTAAGCTCTTTGCTGAAAGATCACAGCATCCCTCCCCACCCCGTTTTTCTGGATTGCAAGGTTACAGTCAGGAAGGAAGACTTCTGCTTTTCTTGGCAGAAGATCACAGGTCGCCAGCTTTGTTCCTGCAATGAACTAGTAAGGGTCAAGCAAAGATGCCTACTATGCAAAGGTTCTCTTCTATGTCCTTAACCTCTCCTCCTAGAATAGGATGATGTATAGCTGGCAACTTTTTCCCTCTGCAAAGAAAAAGGATGCATTGACAGCTGTAAAATCTAAAGGAACATGAAAAAAGAAGCACAACAAACTATTATTTTTTGTCAAAAGTGAGAATAGAATGACAACCAGCTAGGAAGATTATATAATTGAACGGAAATGAAAGGGGGTTTTAGGTTTTTGGACTATTTATTTTAAACCTGGTTTTATTCACTGATATTGCTTTTCAGCTGAGTGAATTCTCACTGAACACCTTATTAACAGTAGGCAAACCTCAGTCTTAGCAATTTTGCAGTACTTCTGGAAATATTTGATGTCTAAGTGTCATTGAAAGTAGAGTCAGAGAAAACACTATATCTTTTTGGGGAGGAGTGTGCTTTGTTTCAAAAATAAATTGCAGGCTGATTCTATGTGTTAGAATAGAAGCTTCCATACGCTACCCTTCCAAAACTCAAGGTTCTATTCATGTCTAATGTATTTGCACAGCATATGTGACCCTGCTTCTGTGTCCATAGAAGAAATCTTTAAAGAGTGCATATACTGCATTTTTAAAATCCAAAATTTCCCAAGTTTCTTTTTCCATTACATCACTTTTCTCTTGATTTTTAATGTCATTTTTTTGCATAAGGAAGTGGTGCATGGAAGAAAAAAATTATACTGTCCTCAGTTGAATATGAAACTATCTGCTTTCTATCTTGAGGCTAAATAAAATCCCTTTTTTCAACTTTCTTTGAGACAAAAATAATTAACATTTTGTCTAGCTTTGTTCTGCACTCATAAGTATAGCCTGCTGAAGATGTATCATTTTGCAGTCTCATCTGCATTGCTAAACAATATTTGAAACAGAGCATAGTTCCCTTGATATACAACATTATCACCCCCTCTCCAAACTGTGTGTAGCTTCTTGTTTCTGAAAGATTAGAATAATTATTGCAGTTACCTAAAAATCTGCTGACTCAGTACTTGATTTGAATGCTGATTGGATCTCTAATGAGCTAAAAGTGCATTTTGAAAATTGGATATCTCTGAGGAAAGTAATTAACAAAAAAATACGTAGCTGTACATACATTAGCTAAGAGCAGAACCCTAACCGGGTTGATGCTGCAGCTGAAGTGTGATAATATCACTGTGCCACTCTGTTTATTAGAAGTGAAAAGCCTGAGAAGAAAAGTAGGTAGATATCTTTTACAAGTCACTGTGGTCTAACTCCTAGTGGGCTTTTTCCTAGCCTATCAAAAGCTAGTGTTACATGGCAAATATTCACATTATTAGGAATCTCTACTCAGCAGAGTGCCAGCTTGGAATTATAGTGATACAGTAGAAGTCAGGTCCAAAATTCAATTTCCAAACTGTGAAGGAAGGTTAGCCTGACATCTGTCCTACCCAGTGTTATATATGGGTGAGTCCACTTAAGAAATTATTCAAATAATCACCACTTCCCTCATGCCAAACAAAGACCATCCTTGCCATTGAAAGAGCAATCAGTTCTTAACCTGCTCACTGTGGATAAATGGGAGAGCTGCTTAGTATGGAACCCAATAATTTTGTTTAATAATGAATATAGTAGCATGCACCTAGTCTACTATCTTTCAGCTTATGCACTTTATGTAGGAACAGTGTCACTTCTCTTAAATGCAGCCATTTGGGAGCTTGAATGCAGTCCAAATGCTATAGTCTGTTAAGTTACCTCTTAAAACTGTTCTTTTTGCTCTAGTTGAATTTGTTGCACCTCTCTGCATTTTTTGTCTTTCTGAGACTACCTATTGGAAGAAAGAGAACCAGACAGAACATTATCTTGTCATTTAGTGTAATCATATATTAATATATATATATATGATATTATAATATTATTATAATATTTTGCCTTCTTCTTTTCTTTACCCCTTTCTCAATGCAGGCAAAAAAGTTTGTTGACACTTTTAAAATGTTTTTCTAATTATCTACATTCATTTTAAAACTGCTTGATATTTATTGGCTTGGAATTTTTTCCTTTCACTATGTGCTGCCTTGTGAATTTCTGTACCTGCAATTGTATTGACTAAACACATATGTCTAATCTAAGAAGAAAAAAAGAAAACTTAAAATGTCTCCTTCAAGTTAGGCAGATGCATTAAGCAAATGTTTTGGGAATGACTGTTAATCATCTGAATGAGGAAATATGCATGCATGAATGAAAAAGCTAATTATTTGTTCACTGTTTTACTGTTTACTCTATTGAGGCAGTAAAAAAAAAATGTTATAATCTTTAAACAACCAGAAATATCATAACTAAGAATTAGTCATATTAGAGTGTTCCCTTGAATCACTTAACAAACTGGAAATTATTCATGTGAACTTTGTAGAAATATAAATATTTATCACAGCAGGCAAAACAAGGATCTGATTGCAAGTAATTCATTAACTGGGTCTTTTCTAAAATACAAATGTTCTTCTCAAATAGATTGATGAATTCTACTTTTGCCTTTCTTCTTATTTTCTTCTTTTTTCTCTCATTTGAAATTTTAGTCTCAAATTTAAGCACCAGAAGGATAATTGATTAAAATTTACAACCATTTAAAGAAAATAGTTGTTCTATATATTCCACTGATGAAAACATTCCAATGCATGTTTCTCTGAAGTGGCTGAGGAAGGTGGATATTCAGATTGCATCAGATGGAGGAGAGTGTGTAAGTATCAAATTATGAGAACTTATTTTTCTATTTTAATCATAGGAAACCCCAATGTTAGACATGAAATAAAAATACAAACTAGAGTGAAGCAAAACTAAATCTACAACCAGAATATAAAATTGCAGAAAAACAGCACATGTTGGAAGGCTCTTGACACGTCTCTGCACAGACAGAAATGATTTGTATGTCAGGGTTAATAGGAAAAAGTAAGCAACCCTGAAGCAAGCTAAGTCACGTTAAAACAGCACTATAGAGTTCTGTAAAAGTAGTCATACAGAAAGATCTGAGTGATGACATCAGCAGAGAGGAACTTCAAAAGGCACAACATGGTAAGGGAATTGATTGGAAAAGGACCAAACTAAGCAAAATCTACCCAGGAATTAATGAAAAGATTACTTTACAGAGCAAAAAAGAAGACATATTAAGTGAAAGAGCAATAGAGTTTAAAAACTGTACAAGGGATGTCAGGTAAAGAAAAAGACTAAGGTATCTATAATTGTATTTGAGAAGCATGGAAAAAAAAAACTCCTGTTGCTAGGAAAACTTATTCAAAGAATGCAGGAAAATATTCAAAATATATTAGGTAAAGTTTCATAGGGATAGAAATGAGAAAATGTCAAGTAACTACAATCTTCTGTTTATACAGTAACCTGCATTGCAATTGCAGCTGAAGTGTTCTTGATTTCCTTTTCCAAATCAGTGTGTCTGTGTACGTGCACATGAGCGTATGACTGCACAAATCGCTTAAATGCAGAAGGCAGTGGAGCAGAACAGAGCAGCTGTTTAGAACTGCACAGTAACAAGACATGGCACTTTAGAACAGGAAGTAAAGGGGAATATGGTATCCAACTGAAGCTGCAAAAGGGATTTTATGTCAACAGAATGCAATTACTAAAACTGGAATATTTCCAGAACAATAGAACTAGCATAAGGGAATAATCATTATTGCCTGAAATTGAATATAGTAAAGGAGTTAGTTAGCAGACATAACTTGTTCAGAAAACGGAACAAGATGAGATGGCCAAAGAAGTTGGAAAGGGTTGTAAAAGGCATAGGCTCCTAATAATGAGTGATTGCATTTGTAAACTAGGTCATACTTAGTGATGGATATGAATCAAGCAGTTTTACAGATGTTAAAATGATGTGATATTTTATATTCTAAAGAAAGGTAAGAATTAGGGCCAAACCTTTCTTTGCTTGTTCCTTCAATGAGCTATGGGTGCATAAGACATAAAACCAGCATCTGGCTAGTAAAATAGATCTGAATCTTGCTATAGCTGTCATTAATGCACAGATATGTGACAGTAGACTCAGAGGCAGCATCCCTGAAAAACAACCACAAGCTGTTAAAGTTTGTCATTAGATTTGGAGGCTATCCCTGCTCACCTTCTGAATTACTCTGTGTACATTACAAAGAAGCAATACTTCTGAATTACTCTGTGTACATTACAAAGAGCAAAAAAGAAAATGTTGAAGATCCAAAATGAAAATGACTTGTTTCTTTTCTTTGAAACAAAGAAGCTAAGGCTGACAACTATAAAAACTAGAATGAAACTTGAAATTACACCTACTTCACATATCTCATAATTTCATTTCAATAGCTTTATCAATGAGTAAAACAGAGGCCAAAGTTGTTGGCTGCTGTGACTCTGAAACATCTGTGTTATTTTAATCCAGTTGAGGGCCCAGAAAGAAGATTTCACTATGTGTTTCATTTCACCTGTGCAGACAGGACTGTAAGTGCACCTTTCCAATGAAGTGTGTGATTAGAAAAGATTGCTAATACATGCACAGTGTTACCCTACCACAGAATACCTGAGAATAAATGTGATAACATTTGCTAAAGTTGATGAGCTGTGA
This sequence comes from Acrocephalus scirpaceus scirpaceus, assembly GCA_910950805.1. Lineage (NCBI taxonomy): Eukaryota > Metazoa > Chordata > Aves > Passeriformes > Sylviidae > Acrocephalus > Acrocephalus scirpaceus. The sequence goes on from OU383776.1 coordinate 32,067,550, forward strand.
TCTTTGTGAGTCATAATACAAGACACCCTTTCCTAAGATATCTTTATTATTTTGCTCTATGTTTTAATTCTTTGAAACCTTAAGTAACTTTTTTGTAAGTCATCAAAGAAAAAAAAAACCAAAACAAACAAAACAAAACAAAACAAAAAAACAGAGAGAGAAAAGAAGGAATGAGTAAGGCAGCACAGAGGGCTTTATATAAGATATTTGACTTAATGAAACATAAATCAACTTGAGCTCACACAATGTGGTCATGCTTAACATATCTGAAAGAACTGTTGGAGTAAGTATCTGAAAGGCTTCTCAGAGAAAAAGCTAAGGACATATTTTACTTGGATTTTACCAAAAGCTTTTAATACAATTTTGTATATGTATCTAATCTGCCAGCTAATCACTAAATTTATTATGAGGTGAGCTACTTGACTGCATTAAACTCTAGTGTGTGAGTTGATTTGTTTCAGGGTACAAAGACTGTGGGAATTTAGTTACAGAAACAGGTCCTCTTGGTGATGGCTGTCCCTCACTGTTCTTGCCCCTTGAGCTGAGACTTTAGAGAAGGAGGAAGGTCAACTGTGGGTGAAATGTCACTCTTTTTTTGCTGTCATATCAATATTTTTTCATGGAGGCATTAGAACATTTTCCTGTGAGAAAAATTAATGAACAAGCCTTGATTTTTGAGAAGCCATATTTTTAATGTTTTTAGTAACAAAGCCTACTTGTATTGAAACAGCTGGTACCTGTCTACAAAGTAAGGATTTTGGGGGGGGAAAGAAGGAAAAAAGATACTAGAAAGATAAAAATTAAATAGGGTTTTTTTTGTTGTTCTGATTTCTCTAATTTATTTTTTGTGTTGCAGTTTTTCACTTTTTTTGATGGATCTCTCATATGCACATTTAGTGGTAACAGCTACTGTGAGTGTAGAATAACATTAATGAAACTAAGCATATTTCCAAAGCTCTTCCAAGACTCTTGGACAATTTATGGGTTCAATAAGCCAGTGGATGTTTGAGGTAGGATGTTGTCGTTTTGCAAGTGTTTGTGCTCCTTTCAAGCTTACAGATGTGAAAACATTTACAGAGATTCTGATTGCATTATTCGTGCTCTTCCCCCATGTTTTCAAAAACTGCAAAGGTCAACACATTTCCATAGATTCATAATTTCCTCATGTCCATAGGCTTTACCTCTCTTGATGATATTTGGAGATAGAAATGGCAAACCTGTCTGTAAGCTAGATGAATTTCCATGGATTGTTCAGTGGTTTGCTGAACTACTTCTCCTTCCCCTAGATTTCCTCACTTTTTGGTTGATTACGCAATGATTTCCTACAGCATGGCTCTTAAGAAGGTTGAACGGCTCATTGATCTCTTCTTTTAGACCAGATATGAGAAAATTTCAGCTTTCTATCTGTATAATTCTCTGCAGTCAATGGTGAAAATCGCAACCATTTGAATGGGAGTAAAGTCTTTTTCTTTGTGTGTCAAAAATATGTTCCATATTCCTTTGGGTTCAGATTCTACACTATCAAAAGTATATCTCAGGCATAACTCTGTGCTTAGTACCAATTTCCAGCAATATACAATAATTATGTAATGTTGTATCTGCTCCTGAGATTATGATAGAGATTTCAAAAGTGGTAAATTCTCTAAATTATCAGTTCTGTGTTTCTTTTTCTATTAAGGAATGACATATGGAAATAAAACAGACTGAAGAGTGCTACAGACTCATTGTGTATTTGCACATAAGGTGCTTAAGGATGTGTAGTCTCAGGTTTTCAAAGTATGTTTGAAGACAGGAATCAGATTGGAGCAAAAAAGAAAATCAATCTGGCTTCCGTTTCTGACAGCCATTTCCTCCCCTAATATATTTGTTTTCAATAATACAGCAGGGATTCTTTTCAGTTTCAGAGTATGGCTACCACTGACAGAATTTTGTTCCTTCAAACACTTACATGTGCTTGAACCCTTATGACGCCAAAGCATATGTTTGCTACTGTTCAGTTGTCCTTATATTGATATGCCAAGAAAAAACCCCACAGAACGTGCAAAATCTGGGGCGGGGGGGAAAGTGGGGATTACATCATACTCTGCAACCTGCTGAAGATGTCCACCAACATTAAGATTAAAGGGATTAGGCATGATATCTAGAAACACTGTCATGTACAACCTCCTATTATGGTCCTTCTTATGTGATGGGATTTATTCTGGGTTTATATGTTGGGAACATAATCTCTGCAAGAGGAACACTTTCTGATAGCAAGAGTTGGCAGAAAAATCACCTCCCACTCACCTGTAGAATTATTAAAAAAGTTCTCAGTCTTATTTATTGCTGTCACCCACACTTCTCTTTCTTCCTGTTTTTTAACTGGCAAATAGACCTTTCTACAGAACATGAGGCTTGCAATTCTTTTTAGTGTGGAAGCACAAATGTTTTATTCAGTTCTTATATCTTTGCCCAGAGCATAAAGCAAGCCCTTAATAATTTAGTCTTACAGATGACTCAGAATCATCATATCCTGGGCTTAGTCTTAAACCATAGCTATTCATGGACTGAACTTAGCATTATAGCTTTTAAAGTCATGACTTTGGGAGCAGAAAGTACTTATAAAAGCACATCATATATATTTTTTGTACTAAATGTCAAACTATTAAGGTTTATATTTCCTAACTTTTCTGAAGATTAGGGAAAATACAACTTAGTTGCTGTATTTCATAGAGCAGAAAAAGCTTGAGAATAGTTTTTGTGATCTCAGCCTCTGCTGCCGTCTTCATAACGCTGCAAGAAAATTACTTCAAAGTACTTTTTAACAGTCATTCTTGGATACATAGCAATTACTGTTATGCATTTTATGCAACCATCCTGTAGCACTTTGGTGTATGTCCCTGCTGTGGGGTTTAGGAGTCAATTTCATAGCTTCATCAGAAAGGATCACTTTTCAACAACTAGATAGATTTTTCATCTATTTTCCAGATATTTTTATCTATTTTCCAGATAGATTTTTTAACAGATAATGCTTTCTTTTCTAGCATAAATATCTCCCCATGACAAGTCTGGAGGCACTTGGGGAACACATAAAAAATAAAGGGCTCAAAATATGCAACTTTTTCTCTTGAATGACACATCTCTCAGTTGAGTGATATATTTATTTTACCTTATCTCAGGTAGTGATCTGTTTATGCCAAGCCTGAAGAAAGCTCTTTTTTTTCTTACCACATGTCCATGCAGCTGTTACTCTCATCATATCTCCTCTGAAACATTTTTAGAAATATCCTGAAGTCTTCACTTAATCTCATGGGATTAATAAAAATTAATAATTTTAATTATTAGTAATTTGGCACTTTGCAAGTATTAACAAGTGAATGAGTCCTACAGGTCAATAATATGTCAAATCTGATAGTGGGAAAAATCCTATTAAAAAATATGTAGTCAGTTTAATGGCAAATTCCTGGGGGATTACGGGTGTTGTCTCTGAATTGTTCTTTATCTTGACATGCCATGTAGATGAACTGTAGCAAGATTACAATCATGATCATTCGTCAGAGCCTGAATCTTTGGTGAACAGCAGACTTCATGTATTCACATCCTGCAGAAATCAATCCTGTTTAATCCTTCTATTGCATACTTACAAATCTTAGGATAACGTATGTGTTTTAATATCACTGCAAGCACACAAAATCAAAACCAAATTAATTAGAAAAGCTGTTTAAAAATTAAACTCCTGTTTAGCTTGTCACCTTGCAAACTAAGGTGAACATTTATAAGCATGGCAGTAGGAAGTCTAATGTAAATGTACCTGAAGTAAAGGAGAAATACAAAGAGAGAGGTTACTTAGTCAAGCTGGTTTTTTCTGTTTGTCTAGGTGTGTATGAAGAGAAGCAACATATGTAAGCCTCTTAGTAGGTTGGACAGAATTCATAAAGTGTCTGATGGTAAACAGAGAGAGTATAGGCAGGCATTGATTATAGCTGTGCCCATGACTGACAACTCAAATACCTGGAGTTAGAGCAATTCTGGATTTTGGTTTTTTTTTCTTTTTCTTGACTTTTGATGGCTGAATTCTGTTTTTTTCAGTATACTTCTGCTTACAGTCTGGCAAAAAGAGTGCTCTGAATATGATGATGTCTTTTTGACCACCAGAAGTTTGACTTTGTAAAATTTTATGTAACTAAATGACAAAAGGAATGATTTTGTTTTGAAATCTTTAAGCCATTTATTAGCTAAGTTTTGCACAGGATTTTGGTTTGTAGCACAGGTTTTGATTTTGCTTCAGTTGACACCAAAACTAATTAGAGCTTTTATTTGGAAAGAAGAAAACTGACAAACCAATAAGCCTACCTTCCCAACCAGCTCAGGCTGAGAGGCAAAGGAAGACTGAATGTAGAGAACTGGAATCATCCAATCTCCTTCTCCTTCTCTTCTCCTTGTTCAATGAGAAAGTCAAAGAAATGTCAAAAGATGTGGCCTGCACTCAACAGTGATTCTAAGGAACAAAACCAGTAAATATCCACTACTTAAGCCATCCAAGTTTTGCAAGTCTAAGATGTGATGGCTGTGATACAGGGTACATAATTCAAACTGTTCAGTGGGTTAAGTAATGCACATATATTAAAGTGATGCAATAGATAACCCAGTAATATGCACATACTGCTTTGCTAAGAGCATGGACTGGCCATTAAATAAAAATGCCTATGAATTTTCTGTAGGTGGTGTAATAAGTATAATAGATAAATTCGTGTGGATTTAAGCTACTAATAAAAAGCTACCCGAGAATGCCTCCAAGATTCCAAAGTTCCCAAACACATCTACAACTGTAACAACAAGGCAGAGCCAGAAGATGGTCCGGCCATTAAGGGTGGACCCTCACTTCACAGCTCCTCAACATCAGATACCGATCTTAGTGGAGATCCTGGACGATCAAGATCACCCCTCCCAAGATGAACTTCAGAAAAAACCATCAAAGAACCTCTTCATGCAGACAGGACTCTTTTAGAAACAAAGCATATTTAGACTTTCAACAGGCTTAGCCTTAGGGTAAAAAAACTGTATAAAACCCACGGGCTGAAACATAGCAGTGTGGCAGAATTTGGAGGGTACTTTTGTACCGCCTCTCTGTCCACCCAGCATTCGATCAATGTTGTTTCTTTTTATTGTGGCTTTATTTCGGTGTTGAAATTGTGTTAAATAAATTTTGTTATTTTATTTTGAATTGGCCTCTGACCATTTATAACAGATTTGGTGCCGTGACTCGGATACAATTTGGCTGCAGAGGAATCCCTTTGCACGGGGGGCGCCCTGCCGGTTTTTCAGCAGCCCGGCAAAGCAGGAAACCCCTTCGCACCTATTGTATTACGAACCCAAAAATTAGATAAAAGTGCCACAATAAAAAGGGAGAAGGCCTAGATCCAGCAGAAAACCCGGGAAAAGACATAGGAGTCTTTTCGGAGCCGCGGCTACTTTTCACTCGTAAAATTTTTTCTCCGTGCACGAAGATCTCCAAGCAAGAAAATAGCTGTAAGTAATGCTTGGTTGAGTGGGTGATTGAGTGGGTAAGCGAGACGTGGCCTTGCCACGATACAAGGGTAGATCTGTAAGCTCTTGTACCAGGTTTCCCGCAAAGGTTTTTTTTCGGCTAGTGGGGAAGAGAATTGGGGAAAACTCGTTTGCTCATCAAAGCCCAGACTCGGGGAGTCTGGGGGAATCGGGAATCGATCACAAAGAAGCAAAAGGGGAAGGATACGTCCCTCTGGGTTTGGGGAACCGGTAAACCCTTTTGCTACGGGCTAGTAAAAGCCCAGGATGCAAACCGAAGACTTTTTCATCGGACGAACAGACCCCTGGTTCAGCTCACCAGAGGGGTAAGTAGGCCGAACGATTCGGGACCCGGTTTGCAATTTGTAACAGTCGGAGAGAAGATCCCTGCTCTTAGCCAGAGCTAAGGCTAAGAAAAGATTTAGTATTGCAATCCATTACCAAAAAGTAAAGTTTTTTGTTTTTTTTTTTAAAAAAATGGGGCAAAGAAAGAGTAAACATCAGAAAGAATCAGAGAAAAGGCATGCTCTCAGAAAAGGAAAAGGTACCTTCGAAATCCCACCAGAAAGTCCACTGAGATAGATCTTAGAGCACTAGAGAGAGTGTCCCATTTTGAAAAGTAAGTCCAAGAAAAACTAATTTATTATTGTACCGAAGTTAGGGAGAGTGAAGAGCCCGCTGCCAGCCGCTGCCAGCCGCTGCTGCGTGCCGAGAGCCAAACCGCGGGGTGCGGGGCCGCCGTCCAGGGCACGCTAGCAGAGAGGGGGGCCGCCCTCTGCGCCCGTGCTGCGCCTCCCCCACCCGTGCGCCCCGTCTAGCGCCGCATCCATCCCACTGCTTCCCGCGGCCGGCACCGCCACCTCCATAGCATCCTTGTGTCCAGCAGAGGATTGTCCTCCTGCTTGCCTTCTCTGTCTCTCTCTGACCCCTTTTCCCAATCCTGCTTCTAGCCCCCCCTTCCCCCAAAGAGCCATCCTCTTCCCATTTTCAGTTCCCCCGAGGTGAGAACAGAAACCAAGGAGAAGAAGAGGGGGGGGAGAGATCTGAGAAAATCTTTCCCTTAGAATTCTCCCTTCCAGGTCCCCAGTTTTCCCCATCCCCCAAGAAACCCCCACCCCACTCTCAGCTATACCGCGCAGAGTAGATGTTAAGTGCTTTAAGCCAGTCACATCGACAAAGCTAACCCCAAAACTTCTATGTGAGCTTAGTGCCAAGAGCCGAGAGCCTAAAAACCACTAAGTTAGCTGCAGAAATGCACTCAAAGTGCCCCTAAATACCCATTAGTTTACAAAGCAAAGAATCTAAATAGCTTAGCTGTGAGAAGACCTCAGAGTCCTTAAAGCACTAGCCCATGTTTAGTTTCATAAACAGCTTCATTTTAAGTACCTATTATGCGTTTCATTATTCATTTTAAAATCTGCAATATTGACCCACTTACCCCATTTGTTATAATTGTTTGTTTTGTTAAGTCACAATTACATATGTCAGTTGTTTGAATCAATTCCTGTTACATTTTGCTTCTTGTCAACCCTATTTGTTGTTTTCTTAGTCCTGCCCTGTGTCATGTAGACATCTCCCTCAGCAAGATCTCTAGAGAGCTTCCTCTTTAAAAGTTCTTGAGCGTGTTTCATAAACACCAAAAATGAAATCTGTCTTTTTTTACATTTCTGAATGTTAAATCAGATGAGCAGCTTTCATTATTTACAAGAGTTGCCTTTAGCTGAGCCATGTAAGCTGTAATTCTCTTTTGTTGACATGAGTATAAAAGCACTAACAATGCCCTAGTAGTTAGAAGGGTTCAGATATGCCTTAGCCTTAAACTGCTCTGAGAGATGTTTCAAATTTTTAAGCAGTTTTTAAGTAATCATTTTCAGCAGTAGATTGATGCTTCCTATTTTTTCACTAATTACTAATATTGTTCTTACTTTGTGTTATGCAAGAATTGATGCTAAAGATCCCCCCTTTAAAATACATGATTTGTCTAATTGTGCTAAGATTTAACTAGTTGCCTATCACCCATTCAAAAGAATCCCAGTAGATTTCACTGATTTACCTAAGATACAGCACTTAAGACTGCAGAAAAAGAGTAGACCCACGCTTCGAGAGTGAAGAAGGTGGAGCCACAATACACTACTCAGAAATAGAGAGTGACCTCATCACCTGGAGAGCTGAAAGTCAAGTTGCAACGACACCGATGAATGAGGGGGATCAGATAAGGTGTGAAAGACCAGATTGTAAATGTTTTCCCTTTGTTCACTTCAAGTGTGTATATTGTAAATTGATTTAAGTTGTTCACTGCAAAGGGGGGGCGTAAGCCAAAAAGATTATGTACCAACTGTTTAGAAAAAGAACAAAAAGAGACTAGCCATTTCTTAGTAATTGCCACTAACTTGAGTCTGCTAGAAGTAGATTCTCCAGAATAGTATTATATATATAAAAAGGAGACAAAAGAGCAATTAGACACTAAAGTTGAAGTGCTCAAAGTCGAGTGCAGAAAGACAATCAAAGTACCTTACTAGTCCGATACAATCAGGTTGTCCCGGTAGAGTGCCTTTAAAAAAAAAAAAAAAAAAAAAAAAAAAAAGTTTGCAGCTCAGACTGACAGGACTCCAGAAGCATATGCCTGCTGCCGAGAAGATGGATTACCCCGCCGCGGGCTGCTACCCCGTGGGCGAAGAGAAAGGCAGAGGCATGTTGTAGTAGAAAGTCCTCGTAGTCCTGAGCCGAGGGACAGGGGGACCCCCCTCCAAGAGCCCACAGAGGCTGACCCTCAGGAAGAGATGTGAACTATAGCTAAACATGGCACCAGAGAGAACCTGAAGTATCAAGAGCATTATGATTGTCCCAAAGATAAAAGAAAAGAGTATTATTTCTTTTATGACACTCAATACTAAATTTTGTGAATCAGACAAAGGGGTAGAATGCCAAGACTCAAAGGCAATTACTAAGGAAGGGCAATCCAACACACACGAATTTATTTAGGTAAATAAAAAGGTGGGGGACTGTAATAAGTATAATAGATAAATTCGTGTGGATTTAAGCTACTAATAAAAAGCTACCCGAGAATGCCTCCAAGATTCCAAAGTTCCCAAACACATCTACAACTGTAACAACAAGGCAGAGCCAGAAGATGGTCCGGCCATTAAGGGTGGACCCTCACTTCACAGCTCTTCAACATCAGATACCGATCTTAGTGGAGATCCTGGACGATCAAGATCACCCCTCCCAAGATGAACTTCAGAAAAAACCATCAAAGAACCTCTTCATGCAGACAGGACTCTTTTAGAAACAAAGCATATTTAGACTTTCAACAGGCTTAGCCTTAGGGTAAAAAAACTGTATAAAACCCACGGGCTGAAACATAGCAGTGTGGCAGAATTTGGAGGGTACTTTTGTACCGCCTCTCTGTCCACCCAGCATTCGATCAATGTTGTTTCTTTTTATTGTGGCTTTATTTCGGTGTTGAAATTGTGTTAAATAAATTTTGTTATTTTATTTTGAATTGGCCTCTGACCATTTATAACAGTGGTATGGTCCAGGGTTAATCTTACCTGACACCAAGCAAGTTCACTGTTAGGATCCTTTTAGAGTTATCACATGATAATCAGAAATGTTAAATGTTGTCTTATGCTGTTCATATTTATTCAAGCATGGAAGTGTTCAGTATGGTAACTGAAAATTAAACAAATATGTCATGTCCCTCAGAGATATTTTTTGTTAAAAGTTGTTCTGATAGCAAAACTTTTCCTTATTTCTAGTTCTTTTATTTAATCTTTGCTTATTGATCTCAAAAAAGGTCATAAATTCAGTTCCATTTTATTGTCTCGGTTGTATAGTAATGAAGCACAGCTGTCTGCAATCCTGCTAGTATTTATAACTTCTTGTGCAGCAGTAGATGTGCCGTTTTTTTATTTCTGTATGAAAGACAAACTTAAGCTTGTAACTTACTGTCTGAGGGTCTACTACATTTTCTTACCGTTGCTGTTGTATCCTTAGACTGTGCTTACAAGATTTGCCCATTTTTCTGTGTGCCACTCAAGAACAGAGTAGCAGAGGCCTGGTCTCCTAAAGATTTGGTCTTTTATAACCTAAACAATTGTCTGACTAGAATCACATTTATAACAATTTTTGTTATAAAACAAAATTGAATACAGCTGGTGGGTACACAGTGTCTTACCCAAGTCAAGAAGCTAGACTGCACTTTTCCTTTCCTCTGTACAGAAACATATACATATTTTGAGAAAACAATTTTAAATGAGAATAAGGTATATATATGTCTCTTGAAATGTAATCAATCAAAGCACATCTTAAGGTGATATTAGAAGAAGATTGAGTGACAAAGAGTCTGGTATTCTTCCTGTGGCCTTCCCAGGAAAGAGCCAAATCAAGAGCTTAAATTAATGTCTTTAAATTAGTATGTCTCTGTTTAATAACAGTTTTTTACATTTTTACACTTTTTATTGTAATCTTTTAGAAGATAGATTTTATTTTAAAGGAAAAGTGGAATATACATACCAGATTAGAACTAACATTAGCATATTTTGGTTATCCCTGGGAAGTTGATATCAGACATTGTCTTGAATCAAATTAGAGCAGGCTTGATGGCAAAGTTTGGACAAGGATCTTATGAACCATTTCAGATTAAGGCAACAAAATTCAGCACTGTACAAGATTTCATCTGTACTCCTAATTATTCAGGACACAGATTATTTTCTGTGAATTTTGTATCTGTTTTTGACATTAGAAGTACAATTTAACTGCCTAATCAAAGGTGTATATATATACATATATATATGTATGACATACATATTTATTTTGTCCTCATCTAGGATTCAATCCTTGCTCATCATAACAATGATTACATGATGTCTGACTAAGAAGAAGAGGTTAGACCTGGAATACTTTATTTTTCTGCTGGTAAATTTTACTTTCTGCAGATGAAATAGCAAAGGAAATGATGCAAAGAGCTGGCTTGCTTCATCTGCCTTTAGTTCAGTTGGAGGTGTGGTCAGAGTTGTTCTCTTTTGTGAATTTTATGTTTTCTTTGGAAGCTGTAAAAACTGACTGAATCTCCCAAAGTCACACTTTTCCTTCCTAACTGTCTCTCTGTTTTGCTTGACAGATGGACTTAGTTGTTTTTCGATTTTCCATAGTGAAGGGCTGCTGACATTCATCATTCCATTTGTGTTGTTTTACTTCCTTCTTCCTTTTTTTTTTTCCCAACACAAATAAGCAGGCACTGAATATTGAGAAAAAATTAGAAGGGCACTGCAATTTGCTACTATGTGCCTTGCTTCACATTTTATAACAATCCAATGTGTTGACTTGCTTTCTTGTTTTCTTGAATATACATTATAACCAAAATCTTATACCCTTTCATACATCTAAGAATTCAGTTTCACATGCAGTAAAAAAAAAAAATCTCACTGCCAAATGGGATGTGCTTGTGCATGCTTGTATATATGTGTACATGTGTGTAGTTAAGTCTTTTCACAATTGTTTAGAAGCTTACAGTTATTATTGTACATTAACTTACACTTACGCACTTATTCTTACTTTCATGTAAATGACTGTAAGGGTAATTGGAAAAGCACCTGGGAAAAATCAGAGTGATCCCTGAATGAGAAGGAGTGTCAAGGAGCATATAAATTCAGACATACAGTTAGTCTTTACCAGAAAAAAAAAACTCAGTGATCTCCCTCAACTATTTTTTTGAATCCATTTTTGCTCTAGCCAATAAAATTTTCAGTTCCCTAAGCATTAAGTATCTGAACACTTAGATATTATTAAGCATGAAACAAATCTGAGATTAATTGAATTCTAACAAACCTTAGGAATTACAGCTGCTGTTTATAAAAAGAATAGTTCAAATAAACAAATATTTCTTTTTAGATGGTTTCCAAACTTCAAATTCTGTCGCTCTTTCTCTTTCTTCCTTTTCTCCTGATTTCATTCTTCCCCTCCCCTTCCTCATTCCTTCTTTCCTTTCTTCATCCCTGTTTTTCTTTTTTCTTTTTCTTTCTCTTCTTTATTCTTGGAATGTATTTTATCATCTGTCAGTTTTGCCCTATGATATGTCCTCTTAAATTGGATCTGTAAGCCCTTCATAAAGTTTAATAAATCTTCAGCATTTCACCCTAAGGAAATTATATTAAAAACCTTCAAATGTGAAGTTGGGCCTGCAGACGCACAGCACTGGGAATTATATCACCATAATCAGCTTGTAATGAAAGCCTCTGTCGCTGTTCTCTCCCAATCATAATCTGCCTGTCTTTATGAAAAAAGGAGGGTTTGTCTGGGTTCATCTGCAAGCTTTAATTGGAAGATGTCTTCATTTCATTCCAGCCTACTGGGATAATAACTCAGCCCCATGTTTAAACACAGGCCCTTGCCGCTGATATTTTTTCATTTAGTAAAGCATGTCTCTTTAAATGATTTAGCAAATCACCATGAATGCCAAGGCAGGATGATTGGCAGCTCATTGCTGGTGCACCATTTGCATGACATTTGTTCTTCAGCCGGGAAAGCTGCGGCAGGTAAACAAGCAGGCCCTGTACCGACTCCCTGTGAGTCCTTCCCTGTTTATTTTCTCATAATCAAATGACATTTATGGAGAGGCAAATGCAGCTGCACATATATGGAGAAAAAATGCAATCAGGCCAAACATGATGACTTCATTCAGGTGATATTTTGATTAGAGAAAGGACAGCTTTATGGCATAGAGTTTCTTGCAAGTGAAGTCAGTCAAATTCCATTTTACAATCTCTATTTTTAATATGAATACTAGGTTCAAATAATTCATTGCATCCAGTGGCACTGTCAGTGTTACAATGCAATATGTAGATGTGCAAATTTCTTAAAATTCCTACTTTTAAGAATTCTTTAATTTCCTAAAGTTCTGTTCTGCTCTGTTCTGAGTCATATTTTCTGTAAGGGTCATATCTGTCTTCCTATATATAAAGCTGTTCTGTTGTGTCACAGGAGCTTTCTCCTAAAAGAGATTTCAGAGCGGAAGGTTTTTCTGAAGTTAAATGTTTTAAACTTATTTCCTAGCATATCATGGTGTCAAGAAACTTGGAAGAAAGCAAATTGAAATATATAACATATAATATATATTGCATCATATGGTACTTGTACTGCAACTGATAGTATTAGTATTCTTCTAACACACGTTTCACTTCAATTTCAAAGGTTGCTTGAGAACAGAAGTAAAAAATGGCAATTACTGAGCAAGGAAGGGGTGTGTCCTGTGAGGGGTTTGCATCTACCTTGAGTAACTACATTGTGTTTTTCAGTTATTCTTAAGGAAGAACTTTCTCATCTTTTTGCTGAAGGGAACAGCCTTTTTTCATGTTATCAGGAGATTTTCCATAAGAGAAACCATGAAATTTGAGAATCTTCAGTAGCTGTGTAAAGTGGGAGAGCAGAATCACATGTTCCCCACACAGCTCAACCCAGGAAAGTTGAGAGCAGAGGGCAGGATTTTTGCCCACCTGTCATACCAGTCCTTTTTGAAATAGTACTCCAATAATAGAAGACTGGTAGGTGTACACAGAGAGAAGAGCTAATGGTCTGTATTTAATAGGGTGTTCATAAAAGAATCTGCTGACAAGGATACCACAAAGAGGGGTCCTACAAAGAGGGGGCTCAGCGTGTTGTGAAAATTTGGCCAAAGAGTAAGAGAAAAAGTTCCTTTGGTAGAGAGGAGAGCAAGTAAGTCCTGTGGAGTTGTCTTAACCATATCTTTTCCCAACAGAAATTCTACTCTGATATTTTTGGGCTGGGTCTTTGTCCAGTTCTTTGGAAAGACACATGCTTCCAGCTGTGACACAACACAGATGCATTGTTATTTCAATATACAGGGTTTTGTTTCCCTGAAGAGACTGGATTTTATTTCTCCAATCTTTAGCTAGGCACTAAGTAATCTGTAGACAGCATTCAAAATCAGACTTACTAATTGGGCTGGTAGGGTTTCTTATTATTGTAAGTGTAAGTGTACTGTGTGCTCCTCACACAGAGCAAGGGACAACTGTTTAACCACTTGCTGTATTTTTGAGCATCTCAGAGCAACTGAGTTTTGTGTGAGAAAACACAATATATAGAGTGCAGTCTGAATTTGAAAAGAATCACTACTGTGGCTCAAGAAATTGCTAGACTGGGCAACCGGCCGAAAGGTGAAATAACAATTGTGCAGAGGTAATTGGGCCTGCAATTGGAGCCGAGCTGAGTGAGAGGAACAGGAAATATTGCCTTTCAACTTGGTAGCTCGAAAACTATGAAGGAAAGAGTGAAGGGACATACAGAGAGGCAGATGTGACAATAAAACTGATGGATCAGGGAGTCATTTGGAGAGTCTGGGTCTGTCGTACCCAGTGCTGAGAAGGTAATTTGGTTTCAGAGTTTGGAATGAATAAGGGTGATAAGACTCACTGCTTGAAGGAGATGTGGTTTGGGAGACCAAAAGTCATCAGTCATCATCAACAGCATCTCTGGCTGTTGCCAAAGGGAGACTACAAAATCAGAGAGCAGGGAAGGTAAGAAAAATTAATTTAGAATTGACAGTACTTGCTAGCTATAGTAATTTGAAGTCAGTGGAAGTAGCCTAATGAGTGGGATTGTTAGGAAGGTGGGAAAGCAAGGACCTTCTTGCCTGCTTTTTTGCATTTATGCATTGAGGTTAGTTGTCATGTTTACAAACATATTTGATAATGTGCACTTTTGAAATCTCAATATAGGAGTTGCAGCATCGTGAAATTTTGAAAAAAATCACTCTTATTTATTAATATTTAAAAAAACATAACATATAATGTCTATTCTTCCTCTTTTTATCATCATGATTTTGAACTTTAGGCAGAAACCCTCCCCATGCCCCATGTACCTATTATCAAATTAAAGTAGAAGTTGTCTAATTTACTTCTCCTAGTTGCTTTACTAGAAACCTGATGGTGCACATGATTTTAATTGCTAATGCTTTCTTCCTTTTTAATTCATTATTTTAAGCAGAATTATGTGAATAGTTGTGAAAGGAGATTCATCTAAAATACGGATAAGAGCCTACAAATTACTATTGCTTAAGGATATCTTCAAGTTGTGGAAATCTGAAGGCACTTTGCAAAATCAGTAAGTTAAAAGATAAAAATTCCACCCCCATGTCTCTTTATACCACTTCACCCCACACAGCTGTCACAAAAAAAAAAAATTTCTGGAAAGATCTCTTTATACAAGAAATCTGTCCAGCAGCTTCCAATGTGACCCTTTATGATTTTAGTACAGGAGACAGAAGGATACTGCAGAAACTGTTCAAGTTACCTTTTTTTTCCTATTAGCCTTGACTGTGATGAAAAGAAAAATCTTAAAGGCAGCTGAACAAGAATCAACTTGGTATTTGACAAGACTGACAAGATGGTCTCTATGGACCTGTTTTACTTACTACATGAATTCACTTTGCCTTCTCAGGTTGAACTCAGAGAGCATCAAAAGACCATTATTATCATTGCTTGCTAGGTGTATGAATGCTTTATTCTCACAGGTATTTGGAGAAAGGCAGCTTCTTGTAACTCTTCATCCATTCACATATGCACAGGGTCGGCTATTTGCTATTTATATATAGAAACTACATCACTTGGCCAGAAAAGAGAAAAATACTTTTAACTGTAGGGATATAGCTAGAGGTACTAATGTATGTATTAAACAGCTTGCAAGCACCCCATAGTTTCTGTTCTGTTTATTCAGACTACACAGCAAACAGACATGTAGAAGTTGCTCACTCGTTAAGAGGTTGGGAGCTATGTGTATGCTGCACAGTAACTGCTGGAAAAGAGCTTCCTATAGAAGGAATTCACACCTTGAGCCACTGCCAAGTCAAAAAGTCTATAATATTGTGTAGGATTGTCCTTGTACAGTTCTGGATCTAATTCAAAGACCTTCCAAATATGAGGGATAAATGAATTAGCAAATGTTTTCAGTTCTGCTTAGATAAGCACTGTTACGACCAGACTTGGTCAAAACTTCTCCAGAGTTTGAGACAGAGGGAAAGGAAGGATGAAAAGAAGGTTAGAGGAAAGAGATAAAAGTAAAATAAAAAGGAAAAGGGAAAGGGAAAAGGAGGAAGGGGGACAAGAGAAAGCTGGAGAGAAAGCAGGAAGAAAGAGAAAGGGGAAATGGGAATGAAAATGGGAAAGGCAAAGAAAAAGGGAAAGGGAAAAGGAAAAGGGAAAGGCACAATAATAGATGCATCCTCAAAGTCACTATTTCCCCCTTGTCTCTAATGACAACAGAATTATAGTCTGCCAGTTTTATGAGGAACAGCCAAAACTCACACTTCTTTAATCTTTGTGAATTCTAAAATACAGACACTTTAATCAACACTGCAAAATGAATTTTAAAGAAGGTTCTTTAAAGACACTGAAGCATAAAGAAGTAACTTCTAAAAATGTTAATATTTTATTTAGAAATACCATTAATCAAGGTTACTGGGTTTTTGCAACTGGACTTACTTTTATTCAAAGGACCCATCGTTTCCCAAAATCTATGTATTTAATTTTCAGTGTCTCCATATTTGTTTAAAATAGTGTCATTAGGATTTAGTACAAGCTGATTTGTATGTATTTTCAATGAATATAGAAAGAAGTGGACAAGCTCTCACAATATAAGTAGCTGAAACAATACAAGTATATCTGTACTGCTAGATGCTATTGCAAAAGTTATGAAAATAGGATTTAAATGATCAGAAATCTCTAATTATAAAAAATCACAGTAATGCATTTTCTCCTCTCTAGTTTTTTCACAATAATTTAATTCTCAGCATGAAATTTTGCATTCCACATGGCATCTTGGCTTCTAAATATTTTCATATTTAAAAACTAAAGTGATTCAGTGTTCACAATTTTTGAAACCAGTGGATGACCATATGCAAAAAAGAAAGGGATGATAATCAAAAATTTTAGAAGAGTAATGATTTCTTTTGGAGAGATAGGTAAAAGTAAAGGGGTTTGACATATTATCACATAGAAAAAATTTCCAGAGTCTAGTTCCAGCTGAAATTCTTTGACTCTTTTAGTTGGCTAAAAATCATATTGAAACAAAAAGTATCCATAGTTTGCCAACAACTCATATTCTTTTGCTAGAGATATTAGATGCATTTCAGGCATTTCCCAGAGTACAAGGGCATATATCCATTTTAGAATAATTTGAACACAAGACAGAGCACCAAGGAGATTGGCAGTGACACTGTCTAGTCTGATCTGTTCATGGCTAATAAAGCTGCTCAGCGATGAAATATTTTTTTAATTGAAAAAAATTATCAGACAAAAGTTTCATAGTTTTTCATGCATTTTTAACCAAACTCTGTCTGAAACAAAAAATAGACTTTGGCAGGATAATACTTCAAAAGCATGTCACAACATGTCTAGTAATGGCATTATCTAAAACATGAAAAATTCTAGTACCAGTCCCCACATCCTAGATAGGTACTCTAAGACATTTCTTCTGAGGCATATTTTTCTGTTGCTTGTAATGGAACTGTTCTATTTGCCTAAAAATCTAAAGACTGAAAGAAGGCACTTGTTTCTTCTGCCATTATTCCACTCGCAGGTTTTACATTCAATCACTCTGTTATCATGTCCCATCCCACCACGGCACTTCCTGTCCACGCTGGTTTTGATTCTGAGGTCATTAATTTACACAGATAAAAATGGTTTTAATAGAGAAGACCAAGGTTTCTCTTTTCCCTTTCATGCTTTATCCATAGCACCAAGAGATTCATGTCCACATCATGCACCTGCATTTGGGTAGCAGGTGCTGTGGCCCTTCAATGGTCAGTGGCAAAGCAGAGGCTGGGATCCAAGCTCCAGCAGTGAGTTATCTGTTGATAAGTGGGTTCACTTTCTCTTGAGTATGGGTTTCATTAACTAATGAGCAACAAAATGTTTGGCACCTCTTCACTGCAGCAGTTTAGAATATGCAAGTGACCTTTCTCCTCTGAGATATGTGTTTGACACTCTTGTTACAAAGAGAGTATGTGAAATGCAATATATAACCTTTGCTCAGCCATTTATTTTCTTTTTTAGCACATCTTGAACCACGGTTGGCCCATACTTTCTATTGTATTAATTCAGTATGAATATTTAGAAAGCAATATATATTTGACTACAGGATCACTTACTTTTAATGTTCCTGTTTGAAATCATTATGTAGATATTATATTCTATGTATGTGGAGCACCAAAATCAAATAGAGAAGCCTGGTTTCTGTTACATCCTGACCAAGAAAACTCTGTCAGAATCACATTAAACAATCTTTGTCTCCCTTTGAATCATTGTTACAAAGTTCAGAGAGGGAAGATAAAAGATAAACAGGGAAATGCTGTTTATTGTCAGAACTGTAATGAATAAGAGTTAATTCAAAACATGGGCAATAAAGAACCAAAATCTGTAACAAACCTGTTGAGACCTTTGAATTCTTGAGTAAAAAATAAGGTGTAAATACAGAAAGTGCCAAAATAAAAATCTTCAAGAGGCTAGAGGGTATCTTGTAGAAAAAAAGCTCAGCTACATCATATATGTAACACTAGGCAGTTATCTATTAAATATAATCATTGTTCATGATAACTCTCAGACAAATAGAAGACAAAAGGTTTGTTCCACACAGAATTAAATCAATGGCAAAGCATCAAACAACCTTGAAGGAAACAGCACTCTTTTCTTTGTGTCTATCCAAAGGATGTTCACCATGTTTCAACAGTGTCAAAAGCTCATTTTCTTGTTCAATTTTGGAGTTCTCAGGTCCACCAAAAGAACTGAGACATGTGAGGACTGCATAAGCAGAATTCACCAACATGACCAAAGCAATTATATTTAAGAGTTTGGGAGACAAAACTTATTCCTTTCTTTAAAGTATGGGCTGCTGGGAATGGCAATACAGCAACAACAAATTGAGAAAACAATGGTCATAACCACACCAATAACTTTTTAACATGATTTTACATAAATTCTTGTTCTAACTCTAAATTGTTTGCTAGTTTAGGGAACAAACTTTTAACTCTTCTTTTCACTTCCTAGAAGCATCAGGCCTATACATTGGAGAGTTTTAATTATAAAAGAGAACTCATCCAAAAAGTGGTTTTTTCAGGTTGTGAATGAATTGAAGGTTAGGATCGAATACTAAATATTGTCTAGAAGTACAATCTAAGAAAGAAGTACATCATCATAGGCAAGCCTCTACAAGCTGGCTGACACCTCTGGGTTTCTGAACTCCTTGTGGCCAGCTGCTTAGGCAATTTCCACCACAAGTTTGGCAGCTGTAACTGCACCATTTTCCCAGGGTGTTGTTTCAACACCTGTTCAGTGTATGCCATGACACTTGGGGCCTGGTCAGAGTTCTGTACCTATGCAGGGTCTTTGGTATTCTCATGGCCCCCCAAGCACAGTAGCCTGCACAGGCCCCCAGCGAGGCCTGGTGGCCCTCAGCCACCCTGCTAAATGTCCTGCACTAGGTATGGGCAACAGCTTGCCTAGGGTCCTTCCTCTCTGCATGCTGGGCACAGTTTAGGGAGGTGGCAGGACAAGTATGGGCAGGAATATGTCTGGAAAGCATGGGTAAGAGTTAGAGGATGCTGGGCTAAGAGGTAGAGAGAGGGATAAAGGATAGGAGGACAAATTTCAGAGAGGAATATGGATATGGCAGGTGTACCATCTCATCATGGTTACGTACTGGTATCTGGTAAATTCATTGCTGTAAATACCTGTACATTTGCAGTTATAATATATCACTCTGCGGTGATTACCTGTTCTCAGGAGTAGCCACAGTATGAAGCAGCTGGTCAGGAATGGCAGCTTATCTCCAAAGCCAAGCAATTAGTACTGATGAAGATGACCACTGGTCAGAAGGTGTGAAACAGCTCCTATATCCCCATAGATGATGGATAGTGATAGCTTGCTCCAAGTGGTAATTAATCATTCCCTTCATCTAGGCAACACTGATTCCACCAAAAGAAATTTGCTCCTAAGAATCAAATACTTCTCCCTGGAATTTCCTGTAATTCAATATTTTCCACATATGTGCTCCTTCCTGAGCACCCACCAAATGCCTTGGTAACATGTTAATGCCATTGACTTGCCTGGGCTTTCTGGCTGTCTGGCAGAGCCATTTAAGCTAACCTGTGCCGCTCTGCTGTAAAATGGACTGGAAGCACTCATGCAGAGAGTTACTAGGTAACAGCTGTGAGGATGCAAGGATAAGCTTCCCAAATTGTTTTCATATGCAAGTCTTCTGGGTAAAAAGTTTGAGCAATTCCCAGGAAAGCTGATTTAAGTCTTGAGGTCTGAGTGCTGTGCTGATTTACTTCATTGGTGACTGTAATTACCCTGTGCTCAAGTTCCTAGTTATCATTTTTGTTTCAGGAGCATTTGCTGTGTGGATGCTTAGAGTAGTAAGCCTTAAATTTCATCTCATTGACATATTGTCACCATACAAAAATGCCTCTGAATTTTTCCTGAAATTCCCCCTGCTCAGACCAATAATGCCATTTAGTTTCAGTGCTTTAATTCAACATTTACAACAGCCCTTCCTAACTGCACTTCAAAGTCACTTGCACATACCTTAACTATAAGTCCACACAGCAGATCTTTTTCCTTGCAATATTTTTATCCCTGTTGTCTTAATGACACAGACCACTGATTCATACAGCTTTATGTATTCCAACTCTGTATCATGTTAATTTATTTTAATGGAAAGAAGACATGAATTCTGTTAAATAAAAACTTCACTCTGTAAGCTTACACTTTTCACTCCAACATTCAACTATGCCTAAAGAAAGGAAATGTTTCATTTATTTTATAGGAAAATGACATTAAGTAGCAGAATTTATCCTGCAAGACAGGAAGAATTTTAAAGTAACATCCCCATGGTGTTTCTACAGTGAAAATAGGAGTGGCTGCTTTCAGCCAGACTTTTGATATTGTTTTCCATTGATAAGAATATAAACAAAAGAGAAACAATAGAAAAATTATTGAATAGACAACTCTCATGCTGTTGATTCCAACCATTATCAGATGATATATCATGGAATACTAATGAATCAATTTATTTATTCATGCAAGATGAATTGAAATTATTCAGAATTTGCTAGGTATGCCTTTGTCCTTTTTGAGAGGAAAAAAAAGAGGTGACTTAGAGGTGGCCTTATCACTCTCTACAACTTCCTCAAAGATGGTTGTAGCCATGCGGGGGTTGGTCTCTTTCTCCAGGCAGCAACTGACAGAATGGGAGGACGCAGTCTTAAGCTGTGTCAAGGGAAATTTAGGTTAGATGTCAGGAAAAAGTTTTTTACAGAAAGGGTGATAAAGTACTGGAATTGTCTGGCCGGTGAGGTGGTAGAGTCACCATCCCTAGGTGTGTTTAAAAAAAGATTGGATATGGCAGTTGGTGCCATGGTTTAGTTGAGGGGTTCGGGCATGGGTTGGACATGATAATCCTAAAGATCTCTTCCAACCTGGTGATTCTGTGATTCTGTGTGTGATTCTGTATGTGTGAGGTATGTCAGACTGAGAAATTCTAAGTAACACAATCTCTACGCAGTTTTTGTTATTTTCTTTGTTCTTGCCATAGTGTTGACCACATGTCTTTTCCAGTATGTTATGCTACACCCTTTTCACATCAGGTTTCTTTCAACACTGTAAGGAAGTTACACTGATTTTCAGTGTACCTAATATCTATGGAAGAAATAGGAAATGAAATCTCTCCTTTCCTCTTTGTCTGCCCACGTGACACTTCACCTCTTTTGATTATGATTATTATGATTATTATGATTATTACCAGAGAATAGGTGAAGCCTTGAGTGTTCCTGTTGGAACAATTACGAAGTGGTTGGATTACCATGGGTATCAAAGGTTCAGGGCAGAAATAGAAACCTACTCATTTCACTGGCATGAGGTGGTATCACCTCATGAACCATACAATCACAGAATGATTTGGATTGGAACGGAACTTAAAGATCCTCTATTTCCAACTCCCCTGCAATGGGCAGGGACACCTTTCACTAAACTAGATTGCTTAGAGCCTCCTCCAGCCTGGCCTTGAACCAGGGATAGGACATCCACAGATATTCTGGTACTTCCTCACAATCACAGGAAAATTTCTTCCCAATATCCAATCAAAACCTGCTGTCTTTCAGTCTGAAGCTGTTCCCTCTCTTCCTGCCACTACATGGTCTTGTAAAGTCTCTCTCCATCATTTTTTAGGCTACCTTCAGGTGCTAGAAGGCTGCAATTAGGTCACCCCAAAGCCTTCTCTTCTCCAGGCTGGGCAATCCCAATTCTCTCAGCCTTTCCTCACAGAAGAGGTTCTTCATTTCTCTAATTAACTTGTGGACCTCCTGCAGACTTGCTCCATGTCTCTTCTGTGCTGGGATCCCAGAGGTGGATGCAGCTCTGCAGGTGGGGACTCACCAGACCAGAGCAGAGGGGCAGAATCCCTTCCCACACCCTGCTGGCCAGGCTGCTTTGGATGCAGCTCAGGACATGTTGGGCTTTCTGCTGGGTCATGCCCAGCCTCTCACCCACCAGTATCCCCCAGCCTTTCTTGGCAGGGCTGCTCTCAATCCATTTTCTGATGAGCTTGTATTTGTCTGTGAGGATTGCCTTGACAGAGGTACAGCACCTTGCATTTGGACTTGCTGAACTTCATGACCTTCAGGAGTGTCAACTGCACCACTCATCTTGATGTCATCTGCAAACTTGTTTAGGGTGCATGCAATCCCTTTGCCTATGTCATTGATGAAGACATGGAATAACACTGATCTGAATATGGACTACTAAGGCAGCCCAGTTGTCACTGACTTCTGTTCAGACATTGAGGTCTTGACCATCACTCTCAGGACATGACCATTCCTTATTTGCTGAAGAGTCCACCCACCAAATTGCCAATTTAGAGAGGAGGCTGTTGTGGGAGATCATGTCAAACTCCTTACAGATATCCAGATAAAAGACATCTGTAGCCCTTCCCTTGTCCACTGAGGGAGTCACTCCATCACAGAGGGCCACTGGGTTGGTCAGGTGGGACTTGCCCTTGATGAAGTCTTGCTGGGTGCCCTGAATCACCTCCTAATCCTCCCTGTGCCTTAGGACAGCTTCTAGGATGATCTGTTTCAGGATCTTCCCAGGTATAAAGAGAATGCTGACAAGTCGGTAGTTCCCAGGGTCCTCCTTTATACACTTCATAAGTTGAATATTATGTTTCCCTTTTCCTAGTCCCTTTGAACTTTACCTGACTGTCATGACTTTTCAAATGTCAGGGAGAATGGCTTGGCAGTTGCCTCAGCCTATTCCCTCAGGACTTTGGGATGCATCTCGTCAGATAACTTACACTTGTGTATGTTCATGTTTCTCAGTTGGTCATGAACCTCATCTTTACTTACTGTGGGAGGGACTTTGCTTTCCCTGTCCCTATCCTGCTGAACATCCACTTGAGACATGGGAAGAAAGGTTTCCAGTGCAAACTGATGCAAAAACATTGTTGCACACTTCAACCTTTTGCTTGTCTATACTTAGTAGTTTTTCACTCATGTTCATCTGTATGGTTATGACTTCTTTGACCTTTTTGTAATAGCTGATAAGCCTTTACAAGCCTTTCTTATTATTCTTTGTTTCTCTTGCCAAGTTCATCTCCATGCTTTGGCCTTCCTCAATACAACCCCACACAACTGAATTGTGTCCCCATACTCTTCCTGGATTATCTGCCTGTGTTACACTGCCTGTACATTTGCTTCTTGCCATTTAGTTTGACCAGCAGTTCCCTACTATGTTGCCTCTTGTCTTCCTTGCCTGATTCCTTAGCCCTGAGGATCACAATCTCTTGTACCCTATGGAAAGCATCCTCAAAGATCTTTTTCACTCTCTTGTCCCTGAGGGCTGTTTACCATGGAATCCTACTGTTTAACTCCTTGAATAGCTGGAAGTGTGCTTTCTTGAAGTTTAGGGTCCAGATTTTGCTCTTCTCCTGACCCATATCCCTCAGGACTGCAAGCTTCCCCAGTGCATGATCCCTTCAGCCCAGACTGCTTCCAATCTTGACATTCCAGATTGGCTCACTTGCATTAGCGACTACTAGATTCAGTAGCACATCCAACTAGGGTCACACGTAATTTTTCTCCAGAGGAGTGTGTTGACAAATTCCTAAAGCTTCTCCTGTTCTGCATCAAGTATTTCTAATCTGCTAGTGCTGGAATCAATGAAAATAACCTTGTCATATACTTGATCTACAGAATCTTGCTGAATAATTTTGGCTGTGGTTAGGTTAGGATTAAGTGTTTTGACAATCAACTGTTCATTAGACATGGAAGTTTCTCCCTGAATTCAGTTTGTCCTTCATTTTTAGAGCAAATATATAGACATTTGGTTGAGCATGAGGCTTTTTCCTCTAAAATAATCCACAGCTTTTGACTTCTTGTGTAGTATAATGTCCCAATGAGACTTTTTTCCTACTTTTGTTTTCTGCCTTGCTGCCTTTCTTATTCTCTCTGCATTTCACTATACTGAAAAATGGACAAAAGGCCTTATCATTTAGTGAAAATGCAAACAATTTTGACTGGAGGAAATTTTGGAGGTGTTTGAAGTTAGATGGTAATGCTCACTTTACACCTGCAATTATCTGCTTTCTGCTTTCAGAGAAACAAGAAAGCTAATGTGCTGCGGTGAACACATTTTTCGCTGATAAGACTATTCTTTGGGAAAAAGGGGTACCGGGCAGGGAGGGGGGATGTGGGGGGGAGAAAGTACCCATATGGCTCATTAGTACTGCATTAATCAGAAGAATGTCAAGAATTGTGAAGGCATTATGGCACAGAGTTTGGTGTCTCCTTAAGCCAACACTGCAGACCTAAGAAGTGTGCTGGATGTCAAGCAAGAAAAAATGTTGTTGACATGAGTACTTATACTCAATTCATTATTTATCTGGTCTGAAGAAGTAATCTGGAAATGGCTTGGTTAAATATTAGCACATTGTTGAGAGAAATGTACAAAATATTCTTAAATTATTCATCTAAATTGGATTGGGTTTGCTATTATGGAGGTAAAGAGCTAGAGCACATTAGGTCTTGAGAACATTCAGGTTGCTTGAGATAGCAGTGGAGGTAGATCTGCTAGACTGCATCTTAGACAAAATAATCTCAAACTTAGTCAAATTACTGGTATGTTTACCCTGAGTGTTAGACTTCTCAGTGTAAAACAATCCCACAAAAAATACTGTTGCATCTGCTAATCACAGAAATTATCTCTATAGACATAGTAAACAGCTTGACAGTTTTCAAGCAGGGCTTCTTTGCACCCATTAGGTGATATCTTGCAACCTCAGGTCACTCACATCAGTCTGTTTTTCAGTGCCTATTAGTATTTGGTGTGCCTAGGCAGTCTTCTGCTCAGTCAGCTTTTCTAACTTTTTTAGCAATTAATTCTGAAGGCTTTTTAGACTCTATGTTGGTTTTGGCAGAGATTGAGTTAACTTCTGACAATGTTTTTGCCTTTTGCTGGTTAGATATACATGATATTCAATAGGAATAAACAATTAACTGCTGCTAAAAATGGAAAGCTATCTGACCATGGAGACAAGGCTTGGTAAACATATAACACTGTTATTTTGGCATCCCCTTTAAATCATTAGCCTATGATGAAAATTGGTATTTATTCAAATTTTTTGAAAATTTTTGAAGGTAATTTGGAGATTTGCATGACTTTGAAATATTAATATTGTACATATGTGATATTGGGTAAAATAGCACCTTTCCATAACAGGGGTTTTGAAAAAAGAATTTCATATATGACCTGAATGGGACCTGACTGCACAAATCACTTGGGTCCCAGAAGCAGGCTAGGGAAACACCATTCCACTAGCATCTACCATCAAGCTTCAAAAACCAGTTTAAGTGGAAATACAGCTTCAAGGAGAGTGAAGTGGACAAGCAACTCCCTAATTAGCTGTCTCACAACATATAATTTGAGTATTCATCTAACTTCTTTACTAAATTCGGCCAGTCTAGAGAGTAATATCATGACTCAGAAGGAGTGGGAGCCTTTGGATCTTGTAAGATGACAAAGAACTTTTTCCAGGCAAGTGCTGCAAACAGGGAATTATTCATAATGTAAAAAATCCCCAAAACAACATAGTGCATCCATTTTACTGCAAGATTAGATGTCTTAATATTCAGCGTACTTTCATGCAAACCTTATTCATGCCTTAACTGTTCTTGCAGTTAAAAAACTCCTTTTGGACACCTGTTGGACTACCAAAATGAAACTATTAAGTTCATCTTTGTTGTCAGTTCATTTTCTTCACGTCCTGTATGCCTGTAACAGCCCTAAACCATTTTTCCTCTGAAAGGACATATGCATTTCTTCTTGTGCTTCTGAGTATAAACGAGAATTTGTATGAGAGGTGACTTAATCTGGAAGATGAGTAAGAGGAAAAAAATGAAAGGGAAGGGGGAAGGAGAAGAGGGGGAAGGGGAAGAAGGGGACGGGGAAGAAGGGGACAGGGAAGAAGGGGACGGGGAAGGGGAAGGGGAAGGGGAAGGGGAAGGGGAAGGGGAAGGGAAGGGAAGGGAAGGGAAGGGAAGGGAAGGGAAGGGAAGGGAAGGGAAGGGCAACTTGTCCTACATTTCTCTAAGTTTGTATTTGATCTTAGGCAAGACTATTGAATCACAGTTTCTCCAAGGGTTTCACTGAGTATATGTATTCCTCATTTTCTGATATTAATTTAAGATTTATTTCTAGCTCTTGATTCCTAGAGTTGGTTACACCATACTGATGGACATTTCAATCATTTTGGCTCTGTTGTCCATGAATATTGATTTTTCACTTGTAAAATCCACATGGTAATAGTAACAACCTCTTTAGTACTCTAGCTCAGTTGGTTTGAGCATGGTGTTAATAACATCCAGGTCATGGGTTCAATACCCTTATGGACCAGTCACATGAGAGTTGGAATTGGTGATCCTTTGGGTCCCTTTCAGCTCAGACTATTCTGTTATCTGTAATTAGATCATATTTCCAACAAGTCAAAGAGTTAAAAATGTAGATCAAAAAGATCTTAAAATGTTTCTTTGGACGTTTCATCTAGATTTGGAAGATTTAAGTATATCCTATAAAATGGCATGAAATACTAAAAAATAATTAGAATTTGGAAGGTTTTTTTTAAAATATTGCTTATATCACTCTTACTAAGGCTGAAACAAAAATGCTAGGTTTTTAAGAAGTGATGGAGTTAATTTTTTTTATGTCTCTCTGTGGAATGTTTGTCTTTTGAAATCTGAACTTTTACCAAATACCTAAAATATTGCATGTAGTTCTAGCAATATAATTCTTCACAGGAGTGCTCTGAAATTTTTCAGTGCTTATGAACTAAGAAAAGTAGACCTGAAAAAATATTTAAGGCTTTCTTTTCAGTGTTCCTACAGATTTTTTTGCTTTTTAAAGTGCTAAAGATGTGATCTACTGTGTGCCTCAAAACAGAAGCTGGGATATTTTCTTTTTTTTTTTCTCTTCTTTCATTGTACTTGAGCTTACCACAGAAATGAGAACTGTAGGTACCACAGTCGCGTGTTCTTTCATGTTTGCCTGCTTCAGATAGTGAAGCTTATATGTGGTGAGAGGTTTCCTGGCCACTCCTGTCAATTACAAGTACAGCTTAGGTAGCTCTCCTTCCCCTTCCAGTCTCATTTATGCCAGAATAGTGTATCTAGCTAAGAAAATGAGCAGACAAATACCAGAAATTTCTCAAGGTCATCTGAAATCATGTTTTCTTCCCGTATGACAGACAAAATATTATGTTGGGGCAGCTGAGGGGATAGGGAGAAGGGAAAGGATGGGGGTACTGGAGAAGGAACAGTGGCTTCAAAAGCTGGCTGAGCAGTGGACAAGGAATATAGGTTGCCAAATGTTACCTTAAACAAATACCTGTGAAATCTAGACCTGGCCTAAAGTAGAGCAAGTGGGGTTTAGAGATAGTGTCTTTCTACGAATAAAGTTAACCAATTCTTTTAAATAATGGACTGCTTTAATGTTGCTCAGTGAAAAAAAGTATGTGTGTGTGTGTGTATACATATATATATATGTAGTTAAGGAACAGAGCCATACATACCCTCAGGCAGTTTCAAATGGAAAAGGGAAACAGAACCAGAACGAGATGTCATTGCTAATATGATCCTCTAGTGATTAAATTTGATCCTATGAGCTCTGCTGGGAAACACACATCTGGTAGGATTAAGGTTTACAGAGATTTTTTTTTTAATGTGTACATGTTAAAGACCTTTTACCTCATAGTTCACAGAAAGTTGTTTCTGTGGTTCAATATTCAAGATATTGAAGATGTCTGTCAGCTTGATATTCAAATATACGATTTGCCTTCTGTATGGCTTAGGAATGGTATGCCCCAATCTAGTGTTGTCAATGAAACAGTCCAAATCATGATCTGCTCACTCACCCCCCCATCTACATCCCCCAGCAGCAAGTATGGAGAGGAGGATGGGAAGCACAAAGGGTAAGGATCACAGGCTGCGATAAGAACAAATTACTGGAAAACAGCAAAGAAATAAGAAAATAAACAATATCAGTAATGGAGGGAATCTGTGATATCTGACTGCTCCCTCTGCCATGCTTCCTGGGCTCGAAGGGACCCCTCATCACATTCCTGGAAAATTACACGAGATGGTACAGAATAACCTCCTGGTCCTAGCCATGCCTGCTTCTGGCTACTGCAAAAATTAACCCTCTCCCTGTCCCCAGCCTAGCCAGAACCAGGACACCTAGTAAAATATTTCTGATAGGTAGTACTGAAGTGCACAGTAAAAACATATATCAGCAGAGGTTTAAGGCCCTTCTCATTTTATCAATTTCTGGAAGAAAAAAAAGGAGAAAAAAGGTGTTTTGCTGCTCTACTATTTAGAATGAAAATATCTGTGATGTGTCAACTTTGTGATGTGAGAAAACACCCAAAAATACCTTGGCATGACTGTTATACCACAGCTGTCATACTGGGCTGGCAGAGCATACCTTAGGTGTGACCTTCTCCAGCATCCTAGCCTATTCCAAAATTAGAATAATAAGGATATATATTCTTCGGGGACATTCTGAAGGAAACATTTTGTCTGCACTTGGAAATGTCTTGCACTGACTTCATTCGACTTAGCAGAGTATACCACTGACTGGGAGTTTATTTTATATCACTAATCTAAAGAATCCTGTACATTCAGAGGAGAGAAAGTTGATGGCTTCTTAAAATTGCATACTATTGATAAAGTGTGGAAAACTTCTCTTCCTGAACACAATATACTACATCTAATGGTAAATCACCAGCAAATTCCATTATGTTTGTGGGCTTGACATGTGACGCTTATTAAATGTAGGGGCAAAGCCACTTTATACATCATTATGTTCACATTACGAATTCACTGCTTATAATGGTGCTGCAAGTGTGTATGCAATTTTTCTGAACTTATGAAATATATTTCTGACACCTCAGGTATTGATGTATGCATGCACGATATTGTCCCAGTGCAGTAAGGGAGACTTAACCGATGTCTGCAAGATTTGATTTATTACAAGTAAATATGATTGCCTTCATAATCTGATTTTATTATATTCGGGGCTCTCGCAGGTAAACTTTTAGTAGAAGGAAGAAGACCAGTTTTATTAAACCAGCCTATTTCTTCAAACCAAATCACTTCTTGACAAAAAAAGAAGAAAAAAGAAGTAAGGTCAAGGAGAAGAAGGATTAAGGATGAATTTTTTATGCCAAACTTCATTCCTCCACATGAATATTCTGGAATGCTGAAAGTTACTTTTTCTCTCTCTTAGACAAGAAGCCAGAGAACCAACCTGTCTGTGTCACTGAACCTCTGTAGAACTGAGGCAAATGCTGCCACTAAAACTTCTGTAGTTGCAACATTATTTAAATATTGCCTCAGAAAGTCTTGCCAAAAAGTGTGGCATCAGATCTTAGAGTTCAGCAGAGTTCTTGTTCAGCAGAAGACAATATTCCATACACACATAAAAAATTATGTGCATCATAATTTTTTATTTGTTTGTTTGGGTTTTTTTAGTATATAAGATGTGACAAATTGCAAAGAACAGGTTTTTTTTCCTGAGAGGAGTATGGGATTATATATATTGGCACATTTATGCAAAAAACCAGAAAAATCCACAGTAGTATTCTGTATTTTTCCATGCTGGTGAGCCAATTATTATCCAGGTTAAATGCTGTCTTATTCCCCTGTGCAAGTTAAAATATTCTCCATATTGTCCAAAAATTATCTATAGAGAAAAAATTGTTTTGTTCCCTTTTATGTTGATGTAAATTAATACTGAGACAACCCACAGAAGACAATACAGTCATGGGCACCTAATTGCATGAGCAGAAGATAAATAAAGTGACTAACAAAAAGAGCTGTCTAACCAGTGATTCAGAAAGCTGGAGAGCCTTCTTTCCATAAAAACAGGCAGCAATTTAATAGTTGTTTCATCAGAGTAATTATCTGATTTGAAAGTTATGACTTGTTAGTTATTGTGAGATACCCTTTCCTGGTGAGACTTTAAAAGCCTGGTATGTCTCTTACTATACTATGCTGTCCAGTTCTGTGACTTATAAGACTATGTATGCTCTTTTTGACTACAAACACTTAGACCTCTAAATTTAATATAAGACTTTAACTTGAAAAAAGTTTGAAGACAGTGTAATAAATGATGTTTCAGAGAGCTGGCTTCTTTACTTTTCTGCACATGTTTCAAAAAAAAAAAAAAAAAGAATAAGTGACTTGGTAAAACTGTTTAACTTCTTTGAACAGGAACTGGACCTTTTGCCCCACTTGATTATTTATCATTAAGTTCCTTTTCAAATGTAAAAACTGGAAAAAACCTTGTTTGATATACTACCCTGATTCTCTAAAATCTAGTTAGCCACCTTAATGACACTTTTGGAATCCTTACTAGTGTCTGACAGAGGCTAAGCATTTTTTTTTAACGGAAGAACATTTAGGTTGTCAGAATAAGATGAGATAGGTATGTAGGTTTAGAAATGGAAACTGGCTTCTGTTTTTGCTTTGTTGCTGATGTGGGTGGTAGTGCAGTCAGTTTGGATGGACAACAGCAGAAGAGCACTGAGGGTAGAGCATTATAGTGATGAAGTTTTATTTTTTCTTTTATATGCAGCTATTTTCCTATATAAAATTTATTGCATACTGTTGTTCAAAAATTTCACCTAGAGTTGTTTTTTTTAAAAAAAATTGGTTTGATTGCTACTGTGTTCATGATAATTTCTATCCAGTAATAACACAGACCTATTTCCAGATGATTTAGGTGTCTCAGATTTGGCTTAATTGCTGCTGTTACCTATTGCTGTCCTTCAAGCAGTATAGGTGGTAACTGTGCCTCTACAGTTAAATCAGGGACAAAGGCCTAACTCTGTTTCACTGAGTTTCAACACAACTGCATGTGTTGTTTTCTAGGGAGTTATTCTAACCCCACAACAAATCCAGAATCACATTCAGAGACTGAAAAGATGTAAAACCCCAGATGTATAAATCTAAGGAACAGAAATTCCATCATATCCAGGGCACAGATGAACTCATTGCAGTAGCTCTCAGAAATGGACTAGGAAAAAGACCACATTATTAATAGGGGTGTATATTAATATGTGTGTGTTTACTTGTATGAAGTACATATTTAGATGCTGCCAGTGGGAAACATAGCCCAGCACTTTGTCTTTACATTTCCTCAATGATGTTAATTTCTTCAGCAAAGGGTAATGAAAAGTTTAGTTACTCTATAAACATAAGTTTCTGATATAGTATAAATATAATATGTGATGGTGGACAACGTAATGGAATTTTATTTTTATCTAGTAGGGATGACTGTACAGAATCCATTAGTGGCTTTGCTTTGCTCTGCCACCTGTGAGTTATGCAGTCATTCCTAACTCATGAAAATGAAGTATGCTGTCCTTCCTACCATCAGGAACCCCATATTTATGAATGCATCCAATGCAGAATATATTATTGCTCATAGTATTAGCTCATCTGTGGACCTTCAGGAATATATGGACTACACAGAATGTTCATGTACAGGTTTAAATGTCTGGCTATATACCCATAATTATATAGGCCTGAGGTCACCCTTTATGATAAATGAATCAATAATTTTAACTGAAGGTAGGCCCAAAGATGTGTTTTTACAAGGAACTTAGTCAGCAGGTAGTTGCCAATACAGGAGCAAATGCAGCAATTTCTGTTCTAAACACTCAAATTGAAAAATTCGGAATGCCACATAATGCAAATGACACACAGAGTCATAACAACACATTATTATCATTTATATTGCTTCATTTCATGACACAATCACTGATAAATTGAAAGTAAAATGACAATAGCATAGTGAATCGCTCTTTTTCCCCCCCATCTCTAATTTTTTTTGTGAATATAATGCTGGCTAACATTTGAAAGAATTCATCATTTCCTCATTTGGAAATTTCTTTTGAGTTAAAATTCTGTGTGACAGGGGACCTTCTAATACCAAAACCACACTCATTGCATAGAAATAAAGCTGCTCTTGTTCACTGCTCTTCTTTCCTGTGAATCCAGTACATTTCATGTGCACTAAATTCATTTTAAGAAGTGTCCATGGGAATTACAATTGAGTTCTTGAGGAGAGTTGCTGTCTTATTTTAAATTTCTCTATAAAATATTAAACTCATTCAGGACACATGAGTATGACAGATATTTGATAGGATAGTCTTTCAAAAGTTGTAGTACAGTTTTCTGTAAATTTGTCATTGTCCTAGGTATATTTTAGAAAGCCTTGGTTAAAATTTTTGGTTAAAATTTTATTTTAAAGCCTTTCATGGGCTTCCATAAACTGTGAAAACATCCATCAGCTAACAAAGAATGTATAACAAGAATTGAGGGAGTGAGTATTAGCAAATTCTCTACCACTTTCAGTTGAAAGAAAGAGAGATATTGCAGCTTTCAATGGCATTTTAAACCAGTGGTGTAAGACTGATGTTCTGTGTTTGGGAAGCTTGTAATAGGATATGTAGGTGGTAAGTATGCCCAAAGATACATCAATGGGGTCACTACAGTATTTTGATTAGCATTCATCGATATTTTTTAAAATGGGAAGGAAAGCGGGAATGTTGTGTTGACTGCTCTGCTTACAATGGGTGCAGGCACTGGGACTTCAGATTTCAGGAAAATGGCAAACAAAGGAGGACTTTTTCAATCAAAGAAAAGTTACTGTACCTTTGTTTACAAAAGATTTCTCTAAGCAATATAATTATTCTGTTTGGTCTCAGATTTTGGAAAGTCAAGTAGAGGAAAGGGCTCAAATAAAAAGTTCGATTTATATCTTCTTACCCTGGATGTTTCTGTGTACTGGTTAATAATTTCCCTCTCTTCAATGGTTTGAAATGTTTTTGAATTACATGTTTTTGTGTTCTTATTAACAACTCTTTCAAACCATCATGGTCACTGTTGACAGCTACACTTTCAAACCCAAATCCATGAAAGTTGACATAACAATAGAAAATTTTCAAAATGTCTTTAAGAAGAGAATGCATTGGATGTAATTTCCATTTTCTTTTTATGCAAGGGGTTACCAATACTGAAGATCGCTGTCCTTCCCTCACTCTCAAAACAGACTCAAAACCTAAAAATCAAATTTTATGGAAAAAGTCTTTCACAAAATGTCTTGCCTTACATTGCTGTGGGATAATTCACATCTCCTACAGATAATTTTAATTATTTTCTGAAAATGTAATATACAGAAGGCTTTAAAAAAAAGGGGACAAATTATAGGTCAGTAGCAATATCACACATTTATCTTTATATTGAAAGATCATGTATCCTTAACAGAAAAGAGACAAAAATTTCACTTAATTTTGCACCTTCTGGTATCTGTCTTTGTTAGTGATTGATTATGGGATGATCATAAATTTCTGCAAAATGCCATCATATGATCATTTTCAGCATTTCTACATTAATAAAATGGAGGAGCATAGCAAGAACATATGAGCATGGACCAGATGTATTTCCTGGCTCCATCTAAAAGCCATCTGCTTTTTTTTGTCCTAAATTATTACTGGGATACATGTATTATATACATGTATTATGACTGGCTGACAGTGTTCAAAGGGGCTAATCAACCCTCAGTTTCTTAGTCTTGATCTAGCTACTGAAGCTTAAAAGCAGATGATGTGAAAGGTATCAGCCAAAGCATATGAACTAAAGCCAGTTGTGGTAGATCTTGATTCCAAACTCACACTTATATACAATTCCATTTTCTAAGAATCTGAAAAGTCACATTGACTGTCCAATGGAAAAGGGTCTGGAAATATATGCCCAGACATTGACTTAGGTGATTACTTGAAGAACTGCTTTGTTGTTAGACAAGTCGTCTGAGCTGACCGGGGAGTCCTGCATTGTAGAATGATGGATGACTCATAAAGTTCTGTGGAAGCATTTATTTCTGTTGTCATTCTGGGATAAGATTATCTG
This sequence comes from Acrocephalus scirpaceus scirpaceus, assembly GCA_910950805.1. Lineage (NCBI taxonomy): Eukaryota > Metazoa > Chordata > Aves > Passeriformes > Sylviidae > Acrocephalus > Acrocephalus scirpaceus. The sequence goes on from OU383776.1 coordinate 32,101,607, forward strand.
TTAAATTAATTTTTTTTGCTCAATTTATTGCTCTTTATTTTTTAAGGTAACAGTGTAAGGCTATGTCCTCATGGTCTCTTTCTCAAAGATAAAGGTTTGCTCTGCACAAACTCTGAATAGACTGGAAATTTTGTGCATGGGTTAGCTCAATACTGAACTCAAACTAATAAATTCTGCCTCTGATTAGCGTATATGAAACTGGGCTTTTTGCAATGTTGAAGTATTATCAGGGCTTTGCATTCACACTTTTATAGTCAAAGAGAGCATGGATAGACCAAGTCTGTTAAACAATTAAAAATTTGTCCTTCTCGCTCGCAGAATTTTTCGTGTGCTATATCTTTGAGCATTTTATGTATGCAAAACTTGTCTGACCTAAACACATGCTTAATGGTATTTCCACAGTTTTTTTGTAGCTTGGACAAAGTAAAAGGCTTTATGCTCCCAAAAAAATTCAGCAAAGCCCAAATGGAAAAACCTCTTGACCTCATCATCTTTTACTGTCCATAAGTGTCCACAGACACACAGAATTTTTCTATTCAGTTAAATAAAATAGTAAGTGACTGAAAGCAGGGACTTGTAATGGGAAATGTCAGGCAACCACAAATTGAGGCAACTTTATGAGTACTGTCTATGAAAAAGCTGAGGATGTGCTATTCATTCTTTCTAGTTCAGAGGAGTACCTGGTTCTGGGGCAGAATTATGGGAGGATCATTTGGCACAGATCATCATGAAACAGTCTTTTCTCTTTTGTTGTCTGTACAGAGATGCTGAGGCAGGGGATTGTGAAAAATTATTAAAAACTCGACATGCATTATAAGATCAGGATTCTTCAGCTATATACACAAAAGGATACAGAGTATATCTGATCCTATTTGATCCTAAGCAGCATTCATTCCCTCCACTGCAAAATACAAACCTAAGTTCAGACAAGAACCTAATATTTATTACATGCAAGTCTCAACACTAATATCCATCTAGTGAAGCCATCAACTTCACCTGCAGCTGACAGATGTCCAACATGGTGAATCGTAACTTAAAACAGCCATAAGTAAGTCAGTGGGACATAACCAAGCAATATATATATACTCAGTCTTTCTGACACAGTAGAGTTGCCTGTTAAAGAGGGAAACTATAAGGCAGTTTTCAAAATAAGAACTACCTTGAAGGTGCTATTGATCTCACAAAGATGAGACTGAACCACAAAGATGCTTTCTTTAAAGCGTAAGACTTGCATCTTTTAGTTCCTACAGGCGAGGCTTGACACTAAATAAGTCTGAGGAAAATTCTGCATAGTCCTTCAAGGAAGGAAAGAATTACCTCATAATACATAGCAGCCTCCCACAATGGGAATCAAGAACAATAGGGGTAGAAGTCAAAAGATCAACTCTAACCACATTGTGAAGGCCTCTGCCAAGAATCGGCTTTCTATATTGGATGCTAATCCTCAAATGACATTTCAATGTCTTTTTTGAGCCTGTTGCTCCACATAGTGTTTTATGAAACTTTTTACATGTGTGTAGATCATTAGGCAGACAAATTTAAATGTAAGTGCCAGGGTGAGGAAAAGGAGTAGGAGGGGCAGGAGTTTGTGGAAGCATACATAAAGAAGTGGCAGATTATGCTTCTAGAAGAAGAATCAAGGTTTGTGGTTTTGCTGTCACTGACTATAACAGATGTCTGCTTCTTACATTCTAGTGAAACGGGAGGTTTCCTGGATTCTGGTTTTAATCTCTTTTTCATGTTGTATGAATGTGGATGTTTTCAGGACATCCCTGGACAGTTATTAAACCACTGACCGGTGAAGGCTCTGCTACAGATGGATTTAATTCAAGACTGGTGCTATTATATTAATGGGTTTAATTTAAACAGGACTAGCCTTGCTGGCCAAATTACTGCCATTTAAATCAATTGGCTTAGGGGAAAAACAGCCTGACCATAGCCATTAGCCTTCAATTTATTACTGTACCAGTTTTAAACTGGGTAAGGCATATTGCTCAGTGTCTGTCCTCCTGTCCTTTGGTGCTGCTTCCTCTCCCCACCATACAGTAATAAAAGACCTATAAGGCAAAGAAAAAAAAAAAAGGAAAATCTGAAACATCACATTAATTTAAAGTCAGTGTTTCATGAGCAAAGACCAGGTATCTCGTGAAAGAGACTCTCCATAGGATCGAATGCTTGCCTTTGATGTCACCTCATTAAATTGAGATTCAAATGATCTAACAGATGTATTAGTTTAAAAAGACATTTTAGTGCATTTTTTAAGATATTAAAAAGTTGCAATGTCTTTTTTTAAACACATTTCAACCTGATTCAAATAGAAAAGCAAAAGGGAAGAAAATGCTTTAGATGTGCTCTTTTGATTTTTTCCAATCTTGCCTGAATAAAATGGAATGGGAGATCAAGAACACTCAATTAATTTCAACAGTGGGTGTCAGAAGGAAAAGGAGGGGGAGGGGAGTATTATAGATGCACAACACTTAACAAATGCATAGATTGAAAGAAGGAAATATGGGGGGGGAGAGAGATAAAAAAAAAAACATGTCTATATTTTATTGCACTCAGTAAGCTTTTCACTTGTATTTATAGCTGCAATTATATCTCAATGAGGTTTGTCTACAGTGTTGGCTTCACGCTAATTTTCCCCCTCACTGCATTCTTGGAATAGCCTCGGACTGTTTATGAACCAGACATATTGACCTCATTTACAGCTAGCAGTTTAAATCCATAATTTTTCCACCCACAATCCCTCTTTGACATTCCGGCAATGTGGCCGGCTCACTGAGACTGAACTAAAAGTCTCACACTTCATTGAACACCATTATGCGGCTTTATGCTTATAAGCCTGTTTCCCTCAGCTGCCTTTCAGCTTTGCTGGAGATCCGTTTGGCCACAGGCCGGCAGTGATTAACTGGAAGAATCCAATAAATCAGCCTGTCAGCCAGCAGGCTCTCCTCACTGTGTCTACAAATCGACATTTGGATTTGCACTGTCTTTTTTCCTCCCCCTTCGCTCTCCTTCCTTCCCTCGCCTGCCTCCCTCTTTCCCTCCTTCCCTCGCCTGCCTCTCTGCCTCTCTTTACTCAGCCCCCGCCCCCCCCACCCCCACCGTCATCATCTCCCCCTCGTCCATCACACACCCTCCCTCAGGGCAGCAGGTTGCCCCTTCTCTCCCAACTGAAACAGGAGCTTGAAAGAAGGCTATTATTATTATTATATTAAAGAAGGCATGGCTGGACCTTGCAAAGAGTCCTTTGGTGAAATAAGTTGGTTTTGAATTGTGTGCTATGCAGTGCCCCTCTATTTCCACATTTCATTTAAATTCCATCCTCCCCACACTCCACACTACATACACACACACAGACACATATCTCAGTAAGTCTTGCTGTTCCCTTAACATCAGACAGAGTAATGGAGGTGATTGAGAAGGAGAGAAGATTGACCTTCTTGCACTGGCTTTCCCATCTGCTGTAAAACAATAGACATAGAGAGAGCACAGGAAAACAGAGGTGTCTGCCACTGAGCACAAGAGCAATGGTTCTCCAAGCTCTGTGTGACCTACCCTTGCTGCTGCTTTTATATTAGAAAACCATAATTAGGTTCTCTGCTTGTTCATTTGTGTGGGTTTTTTTTTTTCCTTTGATTTCAGGTCTTTAGTAAGTGCTGCACTGGCAGCCTGCCTGCTCCCACAATGGCATGCTTGCAGACATGGTTCCAGGTGCCTCTGTCTACTGCTCTTTCACAGGGATCTGGATTGCTCCTTCTCTCTCCCTCCACTTTGGGTTGTGGTTCTGAGATAGTGAAACCTGGACCCCAAGTGCCTAATTTTTATGCTCTGGATGCCCAGACAGGGCACTTCCCTCCTCCAGCATGCTCTTGGGCATCATTTTGGGCAGTGTTGGACTCTCCTCCATTGGTATACCAATTGGGGCCACCCTGTTCTTTCATCCAGGATTACATCTGCTCTCTGAGCAAAAACATTTTCTTGGCATCTGGAGGTCAAACAAAGCACTGCCTAGCAGCTGGGAGGAAGGAGACCACCACAGACTCTGAAATCTCCTGGGACAGCCTCACTGGGAACTCTTCCTTGCCACCACAGCACTGGTGCATCCAGCATGTGTGGCAAAGACCTGGGCTGGAGATGATGTGTTGCCTTCTGCTATTGCTGGCTGCGACAGGTGGTGGCACTCTGGATAGGTCTGCTGTCTCTCCAAATGATCACAGAAAAGAGAGAGAAAGCTGGACAGATCTGCCTGCCTCATCTTTGGATGAAATTAAAAAATTAAACCCCAAATGTTTGCAGTTCTTAAATTCACACCAAAGAAATTTCAAAATCTTGAAGGCTTGTTCCTTCTCTCCCTTTCTTCTGGGTAAGGATGTCCACCTTCTACCAACTTTTGCCATTCACAAACCCTGTTCTGAGGATCCAAGAACACACCACTGTAGACCTTAATACAGGGAAGGAAGGGCAACTGGGAGCTCTGCCTGCCCCATTATCTATGGGTATGTTGGCCTTCTTAGTCCCAGCAATACCTTTGACTAAAGCTGCCATTTGGCCCTATGAGACAAGATTAGACTGTATCAGTAAAATTAATAGAGATTTGGGTATGAGAGATGCATGCAGGTCCAAAATTACTAAATTCACAGGAATTAGTAGGGCCTGGTAGCTCATAATTTCACCCCCACTATGCAGGCAGCATGTTGTGGGATGCAGGCAGAGAGAATTATCATGTGGTGTTTAACTGGTGGGTCCTTCTCACCTCCTTTCTCCTCAGACATCAGCCAGAGTAAATTCTTCATCAAAATCCACTACTATCATAATTTTCTCTTCTTCTCCACAGTTTCACTGGAATGGTGACTATTTCTCTCTTTTCATTTACATTGCATTGCTTTATTAAAAATAGATGAAAAAAGCATGTGAAATGTCTTGCTTCAGGTCAGAAGATAATTTTATTTAGATCTCAACAACCCAAATATATAAAAGGAAAGAAAGTGGCATTTTCACTAAAGTACAGCACATTGTTATTTTCCTATTTTCAAAAAAACCCTGTATATTCTTTGGCAATAATAGATAAAAAGTAAAAAATATGTAGCTGACATGAAATTTGTCTTTTTAAGAATATGTTTATACTGCACACAACTTCTTATGCTTACTAACCATTTAACTAGCCACACTCCAGACCTTGATGAGATACTGTGGTGATATATTCCTCAAATTCATTATAGACAAAAAGCCTTTCTGAAATTTGGTTGTTTTCTGTTTTCTCCTGCTCTCATGCTATTTGAAAGAATAAATCCGAGCTGACAATTTACCTTCTCAAAATTGTTCTACGTGCCCCTGACTTCATCCTCCATGAATTAAAAAAATCTCACTTTGCCTGTATATATAACTATCTGGTCTCTCCCTGATTTTATTTTGTTCTTTGGCCTCTCCTATTTTATATTTATTTCTCTCAGAAGAAAATATGTTAGGCCAAATTTGCAGATTCTGAAAATGCTTTTGAATCAGTTTTTTTCTTGCATGAAATTTTGAAATTATAATTTATGAGTTTTCCTTTATAAAAATTGTACCAAGAAATTACTTATAAAAAACTTTTGTCAGTAAAACTTCTATACTTCTAAAGTTCCATAAAATTCTTAACATGGAATGTAGTAAAAAGTAGCCAGTTTTAGGAAATGAAAATAAAAACAATTCAAAATTTCATTTTTCTTCTCTACCTTAAATTAATTTTCACTTTTCAATAAGCCCTAATTTTTAAATACCTCTATCATTGTGTGCTTAGTTATTAGATTCCTGAATGGCGCTCAGTTTTAAATGATCTGTTTTGGGTTGATGTCAATATGTTTGCTCTAACTCCTGTTGTCTAATTTTAGTACATCTCACCCTTCTCTCTTCAGTCTAGTTAATGTTCAGTTTGATATGAAGTAAAATGATATTTCAAGCAGGAGACTCTGAATTAGAAAGAAAATTAATTATTTTATACTTAACATACAGGTTTTCTTTCACTTCTTAGTGAAAACTTACAGCTCTTATTACCAGACCTGTGCCCACCCTACAGCTGTCTTTAAACAGTCACTTTAAACAGTAACTTCAGTATCTTTCTACCTTTATTTCACTTGTTGGTGTGGGGGATACATGTAATACCTATATAGAATATATGGTAAGGGGGGTGTATATATATACATATTACCACCTTGGTAGCTGAGGACTTGTGAAAAGCAGTTTCATGAGATTTTGTGGCTAGGCTGAAGGAAATTAGGCAGAAGGAAGATTGCTTAGAATGTACTGGAGAAATGAAAGCTACCTTCTTAGAACGAGAGCAAAGAAGAATACCCAAGCCTACTCTAAATCCTTACTAGCCATGATCTGGGATTCCTACTCCTCATGCCTTTGATACATGAGTTGATCTTTATGGAGATCCTGTTTGGTCAAGATCTGCTTACTGTGTCTGGGCAATACCCAGAGAGCTGTGTACAGCTGGGACCACCCAGGTGTGTGTCCAAGGAAATTAAGCAGGTGTGGCTGTGGCAGAGGTGGACAGAAGAAGCTGTATTCCCCTCAATAAATGGTTGCCACTCTTGGCAACCAGGATTGCTCAGGAGTGACCATGCCTTCAGTACTTTTGCTGTTCGCAGCATTACTTAGCACTGCCTGCCCCAGAGCCTGGCAGAAGTTAGGAAGAAGTCAAGCTGCCAGAAACATGTCCCTTCTAAGAGTGAAGACTTTTGTCTGTACCCCCTGTTGTGCTCCTAGTCTCTCTGCTGCTCAAACAATGTGCATGCAGATATTTATGAGTATTTGGTTTAAGTATTTGGGCAGTTTAAAACCTATCAAATAGAATAAAACAGATTAATCAACAGTGGCCCCTTTGCACTACTCATCCTGGAAACATCTGCCTTTTAGTGTCTACTACCTTGCAGTAGGACACTATAAAGAGGAGTTCCCTAGCAAAATGGATATTTCCATGCTTAAAATCATGGAATTCAGTCTGATCCATGTCCACTTTGAACATTATTCTAAAGACCATTATGCCATTTCTTTTTTACTACTGGCTTCTATTATTGATTGCCTTTCGTGACTCAGTCGACAAATACATTTTAATTCTGGGTGTCCTTTCAAGCTAGATCTGGTAGGTCTATGTTGCACCTAAATATAGCCTTAAGAGCGGAACTGACTGACTTTTAACTATGCTAGCTTTATTATTTTTGCATTATTTTAGCATCAAACTGAACTGTTTCCAACAGCTGTTGCTAAATTTGCAAGGCTTCAGAAGCTGCTAAACATCCTACTCTAGCTTAGATGGAAAGGTAAATCATTGGTTAATTTTTTTTTTCTGTACAGCAGAATGCCTTCAAGTTATCTCATTAAGACTGTATTTCACAGCTATGATGTTGCCACTTCCCTGCAGGTCCCAATATCTTTGATCAGAGATCCAGCCTGAGTCCCAGGGAGGCATGATAGCATGTGTTCTTGGTCCCTTTTCCCAAGGAGAAGCTAACTAGTCTGTTCCTTGTCCTCTGTTGCAGTGAGAAATATCCTTTTTTTTACCACATGCACAGTCCCAATGCTTCAATTCAGACTTTCTGCTCTGCCTCCTTCACTGGCCATGTTCTGGCTGTCTTGCAAGGAATAGTAGCACAAGGGAAGCAGAAGAGGCAGCATTTCAGGAGTCACTCTGACAGGGTGTCAATGACAGAAAGTGAAGTGCTGCGGGTTCACAGCAGCGGGAGCAATAGCTGAGAACACAAAGTGAAGCCTGTAAATAGGAAAGGGCATGGCCCAAGCACCCTTGTCTCCTGTTTGACACTTGATGCCTGCTCAGAAAAAGAGTTGCCTGCTTTTTCCTCTGTTGAAGCCTATAAAGTGTGTGTGTTCTTGCCTGTATCATGCCCATATTCATGACAAATTGAACACAAACTCTTGTATGCTGTCTAAACATGTAATTTCAGGTATTGGATGGGCTACTGGGAAGCCACAGCTTATCCTGTAACTCTCATAATTCTAAAATAGCCTGACTGGAGCACATGTAAAATCTGAATACAGAGTCATGTATGGTACTCTTTTTAATTGCTAAAGTGAAGCACATTCAGTTCCTGGCAAAGAGGCTTCTGCTGCTGACATTAGAAAACCAGTAATATGTCTATAATATGTCTCTTAAATATACACAGAGGCATAGTGACACATAATGTGTCACTACTCTGTAAAAAAAATTCTGCCTGTGAAACTTGTACAGAGACATCCACAGAAATATGATCAGTATTGCATTCCCACAAACGTAGTTTTCAGAAGTGACTGAAAAAATACAGCTTCCTTCCTGTGGGGACTATCCCAGTATCAAAACCGGTTTTGTTCTAAGCTGAAAGGCAGAAGAAGAAGAATCTTTCTAGAACAGAATATTACCTAGGAAATAAAAAGAATTAATGTAAGAAGATATTTTAATTTCCATCAGTGTGAAACCTTGTCTCTTTCATCACTCTTCAATGCAATAGTGTATGTTTTCTTATGGGAAAAAGACTGATTTAGCACAATTAGATTCTGTCATTTGAAATTTGATTTTGTAATGAGGTGAGATTTTAACAGTTTGGTTTTCTATCTCCGTTTGCACTCAGACATTCCATAAATAAACAAAACTCCTTTCTTATTTTTGCAGAAACCAACCCAATAAATCATACATGGTTAGCTGTTTAAATACCATTAAAGTATTATTTTTTTAAGGTACCTATCCTACCTCTAGGGTCACCTAGAAGAAAAGCAGATTGTGGTGGGGAGTATTGTGAGGAAATATTACCTTCATTATCTGTGCACAAAATTGCACCCTCTTTGACCTTTATGAAGGGCCAGGTGAGATCCAGTCTAGACAAGGAGTGCAGACAACTAAACAATACAATTCATACTATTAACAGCTTTAAAAAATAATAATACCTGTGTGACAACCTGATTAATTTATGTTTGCTTGTGCACAGCTTCGGGAGCTGATAAGGCTAGACACATGTGGGTGTAAGGCTCATTGAAATGGGCGGAGAAAACCTGAGAGATATCCCATTATGATTACTAAGTAGTATTAGATGAAAAGAAACAATAGGAAAAGAGATGAACTAATTCTTCTGTTAGGATCACTCCTAGAATTCCTTCTCTCCTCCAGTACAGGATATTTCCCATGAGTGGGCTCTCCTTGAAAGAGTAGTCAGGGGGTCATATTGATCAAAATACACTGAATTACCTATGACATAACGTATGTATTCACAGCAAGATACGCATAAATGGAAGGAAAATAATTAGTAATTCTAAGCATCATGGTGATGATGAGACACCTGCAGGATAATCATCCAAATCAAATATTTGTCTCAGCTTCTTCAGATGATCTGTCTCTTCCTGCAGCCGCTGAATGTCAGTGGTGCAGAGCGTGTGCTGAAAGGCAAGGCTGCCAGCTTGACAAAGGCAGGAATACTGCTCCCACATGCAGCATCAAAGCTCTCTTTCCATCTCACGATCATGCTTTGCCCTCAGTAGCAGTTTAAATGTTGAAGGGAATCAACATCATTGCACTGCATGAAAAAAGAGAACCTAATTTACTCAATGCTTGGCCACAAGACTTTCACACTGAGCCAATTATAGTCATAATAAATTTGTAGAAATTATTTTTCTTCATCTATACAGTACTTTATGTAAAGGATATTTGCTTTCTGAGACTCTCAAGGCATACGATATGTGATATTTTGTCTCAGATAGAAAACCTCTTCTGAAGAATTGCTTAGTATTTTTAAAAGCTTATTCAAGGAAAGATTAGCTTGTAGGCAGGCCAAATATAGAACAATGTGCTTATTTTCCTCAGGTATCTGGGAATATAATTAAGTTAAGGTCTTTTCCCCCCTACTTCACTGAAAGGGCATATTCATTTGACTGGGAATTTCAACTGTGTCTAGGACAGATCTGTTGCATCCTTTGCTGAGGCATGGCAACCTGGTGCAGAAACTGGCACGGCAGCCCCCCTGGGCCACTCAGGCCATAGCTCACAGACATCAATATGATGGATGGCAAATGGCGTTTATTCTTTGCTTACATGGTGTTTTTATAACCTTCGAAGACGGCATCACATCCGTCTGCCTACGTCATCACCTAGATATGATTTGCTAACTTAACAGAGCCTAACTGAGCAAGGCAAGCATCACTTATATGTAAGAAGGTAGCCCTATCTACTTGTACAGCCTGAGATCTTCCGGCCGCATGTCCCTAGCTACTACAGCTATTTTCCAAAAATAGGGGAAATGCTAGATGGTCTAGAAATGAGACATTTGAAGAATGTTTCCAGGTGTGGCCTCAGTGCTGCCCTTTGCACCAGAGTCATGGAGATTTGCACACTAAAAGCAATTTATTCTTTTTCTACAAAGAAACAGTTGAGGTGGCATCTTTTGTATTGACAAATGTTACCACACTGGAGGAAATATTTACATTCAATTGTGGATGCTTCCAAAATCCATTTGGGGTTCACAGGAATGCCTGCTGTCAGATGTTGTCAAGTAAAGTTGCTGAATCAATATCTAAATCTGTTTCCTCTCTGCTTCTAATGCTGTGGCAAATTTCCATGGTTGTGATGGTCACTCTTCACTTTCTCAGCAAAGGTTTTGTGTGATTTTCTGGGGTCACAGAAATAATGACCTGGAGTGTGTGTAGGTAAGTGATATCTATCCATCCTACAGGGTGTGTCTACTCTTTTACTTTCCTGAGAAGAAACATATCTCGAAATCACATCGTGCATGTGGGCAGAGCTTTCAAAATCTGTTAGATTCCTGAGTAGTCACACAGGCTCAGATGACCATGAAAGTGAGTAGTAATTGCACTTTTATCAATGAAAATGTTTCACCTAGAATTTCCAACTTAATTCTGAAGATTTGAAACTTTATGACTTTGTGTAACTTCACTGTAGGCAGCAATAACAAAGCATTCTGGGTTTACTCTCTTTTATGAGGTTAGAAACTCATGTGGATAAAAAATTAAGTACTCTGAAATATAGACATTTGTCATCTTGTTATTCTACCTCTTTATATTTAATTGCTTCTCATGTCATTTAGCTGAGGACCATCAGAAAAAAATTTGAACTAACAGACATGAACTCTCTCCCTTCCTCCCTCCATTCTATATTTTAAATCCTGAATATTACATAAATATATAAATATGCATATAGTTATGTATACCTTGGTGATAATTAAGGTTCAGAGAGAGATGGATAATCCAAGTAACTCCTTGGAAACTACTGCTGTGTTGACTGACCCTTGTCTCCAAAACTTCTGAGATTTCAATTGTTCAGATTATGCCTTAGCTATTGTTTTGATAACTCCAGTTAACATCTTTTCAGCTACAGCAAATATAATACAACTATACTACACAAATTGTGACTTCCCTCTGAGAAAATGTGTTTAAACAGCATAATTCAGCCAAGTTGTTCCAATTTCATGTACTTCTTTCAAAGTAAAGTGAAAATGAAAGGACCTGACAGAAGAAAGACATGCTCATGCTCATATTTAGCTTACTTAGAAGTTTGTTTGCCTATTAATAACACATTGCTACCCCAGAGAATGGGACAGGGATGGTTTGCCAAAGATGTTCAAATTCTTCTTAGGTTAAGCACTGCACCCGTATATCCTATATATGATATGGATTACACATGGCTTCTTTCTCCCCCTTGCCCCCCCAAACTGATGAAGTAGTGGCATAAATTCCTAAGATCCTGTTTCTTCTTCTTTAGCTACAAAGCTGGCAGAAAAAAAAAAAATCTGTGTGTTGGGGTTTTTTTCTCTATGCATATCATGAGCCTAGAGATAGATCTGAAGACATTATGAATATGAGTTAAAGTGAATGTGACAACAGCCTATAGCCACACTTCCTTGGGCTGTAATCTTGCTAAATCTTGCTAGCTAAGCAGTCAGACATTTCCTGATACTTAAGTGGAAGGACTCAGGTGTATTTAGTAGGAGTGAGTGTGCTGAATTTGCTTGCTGACGTGGAGATAATGGGTCACTGCTGATGGCATTATCCTGTCTGTAGCTTCTAAATATGCTATTAGAAGAATGTGTCAAACTGAATTGTGAACTTTGAATGGAAAATCTCATTGCATAAGAAACACTTTATATATTATATCTCAACATAACTACATAACTGTAGCAGTAATTTCACTCATATTGATGGTTCAATGGAACTGTTAATACTTTGTCCCCTTTTTTGTGACATGCTAACATTTTTAGAGGGAACTCTTCTTCAGTTTGCGGGACCAATGGTTTGAGATTTGAGAGGGCATTTCTCTTTGAGTCATAGTAAAATGCCTATCCCTCATCTTTTCTTCCCAGACACTGAACGTGAGAATTCAAATATGGTAATAAAGTAGATAATGAGAAAAAAAATCTATATATGTAGACAGGAACTAAGAGAATTATGAAAATTAATTTTGCATGAGATCTGCAAACGAAATTTCATTGCTAATACTGATCAGTGTCTTCTTTGGAATTCTAATGTGTCATATCCCCAAGTCTGAAAGTGTTTCCCTCGTTTTGCTCATGTTCTTTCCATAAGAATCTGAAATGCTGCTTTCTTAGAAACAATCCAAAACAATTTCAGCTATGACTTTCGACTCAGTTCTTAAGCTTAGCTATTGTTTTAATCAGTGATTTCTCTAGAAAAAAATAATAGAGTTATCTGAATATATCCACCTTTATTTGCCGTTGGCTTGGGGGATTTTTACTTCATCCTTTCTGTTCATGTCAAGAACTTTTCACTGGGCACCTGACTTGAGATAAACAAGGTAATTTTGTTGCAAATGAAGTCATTGTTAGCCCAGTGCTCCTTGTTAAATGTTCACCCCCACCCTGTTAATCACCTCTTTTGTTCCCTTTCTGCTGCACCTTCCAGCCGAGCCCCCTGGCTACACCAACACCAAACATAGCAACCAAAGAAGCCAAGAGGAGGAGAAATCCAGCAGACATGCAAATAGGAGAGATGCAGTGCCAGCTGGGAGAAGAAATTATTACTCCGGACCAGAAAAACATTATTAGACCAAACCACCAAGACACATGGATGGACCATGCAAGGAGTGAGGCTGCCTCCTCCCAAAGCTGAGAGGTTTTCACCCCTCACCCTGACTCACAGAGACGTTGCCCAGAGAGGAACCCCCTGGAATTTCAGAGCCTAATGAGCCTTCGGGACCAGCGGTGAGGGCCGTGAACCCGACCCTGCCTGCACTCCAGTGAATGAGGCTGCTGCACACCTCCCCCCCTTCCGAGTTGCCTCTGAGAGCAGCCCGGCAGCCCAGTGGACGAAGCTGCTGCACACCTCAGTCTCCGAGATGCTTCCGGGAGCAGCAGCGACGTGCACTCGACCCGTCGGGCCCCCACCATGAGCTGATCACAATAAAGGCTTTTAAAAGGCGAAAAATCTCCTGCCCTTATTTACTGCCAGAAAATCTGGAACTAGTTTACACTGCAAAATATTGTGCAACATATTTTAGTAGTCCATAAAATGCTGGTGTAGAAGAACTTAGCTGCAGGTGATACGATACACACTCCAGGTGATAGATTTAAGCTACCTTTAAGATGTAAAGAAAATCTAATCTAAAGATCCAGCAAGGTAGCGTATTTATTGCTTTGTGCAAAACAAGAGCAACAACAAACCTTTGAATTAATTTTAATCTTTGTCTCTCCTGAGGCCAGGGTGAATTATTTATTAATGTTTTTTACAGACATTTCTTACAGACATATAGACATCACCTTTGAACATTATGTGTGTACATTAGGTTATAATATTCTTCAAATGGAATTCTTTATCTTCATGATTTTTAACTATTGATATTCCTACTATGTCTGGTATAATTTTAAAGCTTCCATCTTGCATTACAAGACAACTAGTCCATAAATCACAAGCCTTTAATATTTCTTTGACTATGTCATTTTAATTCATATACATAGTTATGTTTGTGTATCAGACAGGTAACAAAAAGTAGACTTTTTTGTGATTTTCCTGTTTTGTTAATTTTCTGGCTGGCAGATTTGGTCTTCTAAAGACTAAAGTTTAGATGAAAATGTATTAAAAAAGAGAGTTTGGAAGCTAAACTAGATGAGCTTTTCACAGTTGCCATCATATCCTGGTGGTTTTAGCTCTGCTGTGAGAATCTGTGGCAATTGTAATTGAGAAGGTAGGTGACTGCCTTAATTACATGTCTTGGGTTTCACTTCAAGTCAGGCACTTGAGTAGTCTTTATTTTAGCTTTTGTCTGGTTCAGGTAGTCCATATGTTGGTAATCTGTAGGAAAAAAAAAACCACATTAAGAATGTTCATATTCACACTTCATTTAATGCCTTGTTTTTACCAAGTGATTCACTTTGAATAAGCCCAAATTTTAAAATCACCTATTCCTCAAAAAGCTAAAATGAATATGTTTTTGCACTTCTATTATATCATATATATATATAGAGAGAGAGAGAGAGAAAAATACAGTTTCTTTCAGGAAAATAACTTTTCCTGATTCAGAATTAAATAAATTAATTTATAAGAGGTAATGCAAGGTGCAATTTCAATGATTTAACACTATTATTTTAAAACTCCAAAGGTAGAAGTAGTCTAAATTAGTGCAGTACAAAGAACTGGACATATTTTTTATGTTGAATGCAGGCACTGGCAAGAGAAATATTTCTTCCCTGATTGTTTGTACCAGACTGCTGAATAATAGGTGGGGCATCCAAGTGATCTATTCATCCATTAAACTGAACTTTCTGAAACTAGCTAGGAGCCTTTACCCCCATACTTCTCTCTGTGTAATCTTCAAAATTTGAAAAGCCTGTAAAAAAGGAACATCTTTTTACTGACAGTCCTTTCCTGACAGCTTTATACCATAAAGCAGTTACGTTCACCCTTCTTCCCTCTCCAGTGTCATATTGAATATTTTTCCTGAGCATTCTTATTTGGCAGTGTTCATCCTGGCTCCTTAAGGGCCAAATACAATGGCACTGTTCTGATAGTTGCTGGTAAGAAAACAAATATCCAAAATATTCACATTTCTTTGAACAAAAGGTATTTGCTTCTCTAGTGCACTTCAACAAAAAACCACAGAAAGATATTTAATTAGTGGGTTTCAAAACTTTTGAACCCCAAATCTTCAGGAAAAGCACTTGAAATAAGATGGGTGGCCTGTTGCTGTAGCTCTGTAGAGGCTATCTGGGAATGATATTGAGCCTTGTGTAGAACAAATACTCTCTGTTTTCTTCAGAGAGTACTCAGTGTGGCAGGAAGGGGGGAACAGTGTATGGAGAGCCAGCAATGACACTCTGCTAAAGTGTCTGCCATGAATCTCAGAATCGTGTCTGTGCAGAGCTATGTGAATCTGAGAAAACTGAATTGATGAGCAAGCTCAATATCTCCCTAATCACCTGCTATATCTAATGCTTCTTGAGCATAGTTCAAGAACAGGGTGAGATGGATAAACCAAGAATCAGTGACCTCCAAGACTGAACAAATAGAGCTAGAGACATTTTGTGAAAAAAGTAGCTGAAAATACCTGGGAATAAGAAAACCCTAAAGATGAAGACATTTAGCATTTGTCCTCTGCAGACTTGGATCCTTTCCTTAGGCTATAATATGATAAAATAATACAGTATAAAATTAATACAGTGATCTTTCCCAATGGTTTTATTCACAGCTGAGTAGGACTGTCTATATTGACCTCAGTGATAACTTGCCTTGGATTCCTAGTCTCATTTGGACTATTTCTTGTTTCAAAACCTGTGATATAATTTGCTATGTTTGAAAATTATTGCGTTATAGCCATCCAGGAATAGAATTATAGGGAGAAAGGGAGTTCAGCTCCTGAAAACATGAGCAGCATTACAATAATGTTTATTCAGCACTAGAGAAATTAAATATTTTTTTTACAATAATTCCTGTCTAACTTGTTCCGCTGAGTATCATATAAAGACTGTTTTTCTGTCATAAGTCTTTTAATGAACATGAATTATAAAATTACTTGAGATTTACTCTTGGAACATTTTCATCATTGATTTAAAGAATCAAAGGCATCAAGGAGATGAAGCTATAAACTGCAAACACTATAAAATATATAGAAGCGAATCTATAGCCACAAACACAGAACCAGCTGTTCTAATGTTATGTTTCCCTTCCAACCTCACATGAAGAGAGTGCTGAGCTGTCTCAGTTTTGCACAAAAGTGAACTTTCTCATATTGCAGATCAATCCCAAGGATTCCCAAATATCCAGAATGGTCTGTTCCAAACTTCACTTCTGCTTATTTTCACTCATGCAAATTTGCTGCATTTGCTGTGTATAACACAAATATCTGGAGTTTTTTCTCTCAAATTGCAAGGTCTTCCTTGAGGGAACAAAGGTCGGTCGGGATGGACGGAGACAAGAGATCTCTGGAGTCCTGCCTAGTTTTGGGGCATGCAGTTTATTGCATAGGGCGTGGGTGAAGAGGCCCTGCTACGAGCCGCCAGCTGCAGCTCAGAGCAGGTGTAAGAGAGAGCAAAGAAGAAGAGGAGCAAGAGAAGAGGAAGAGAGAGAGAGAGAGTGCGCAAAGTTCCCATTACAATACATTAAATCTTCTTCTATACTGAATATTCTAATTTACACTAACCAATCTAGTACAAGATACAAATCCTATAGCATTTACATACAGCCTATAAGAATCACTACATTACCATACTGTGTTATATTTTAAACCCTAAAAACTACTCTTTGGACCCTTTCTGCTGACCTAGCAGGGTCTGTTTTGACCCTTAGACTTTCAGTGAGGAGAAGGGCATTGTTTCATCAAGGGGGGATTACTTTTGGCTGGCCATACCATTGTTTTCCAGTTGTTCAGTAACTAAAGCTTGGCATCTTAGACATCGAAACTTGCCTTCAACTCTATTTCACTTATATGTTTCATACTCTCTAAAATAAGCAGTCATATTTATAAGGCTTTCCTGTTTCATCTTCCCCAACACTTCCTTTTCTTCTAACTTCTGTATTGATTTTTCTAAGGTTCTTGTGCCACTTTGCTCTTGTGTTCTGGGTCAACTTTTTCCTGTTTTCTGTGTAACAGGTCTTCCCACATCAGCAATACAAAGTTTACTTCAACTAAAATAAGTAGCACTAAATCATAAAGTACAGTCTCACAAGAACTTAGATTTTCATTGAGAGCAAAAAAAAAAATTCTGGGGTGCAGTGAAGCACTTAGATATTCTTCTGCTGCTTTTCTTTCTTTTTCTGGCATCCTTGTGTTCGAAATGCAGTGTCTTTATTTTGTCTTGTTGACTAATCACAGAGAAATAAGTAGATAGAAGTGAGACGGGAAGGAAGAAGAGAAAAAGAGTTTGCTTTAGAAAAGATCTTTCCTCTGAATTTGAAGTATCCCAGAGTCAGAATGAGAGGCATCCAGCCTAGGCAGAGAGAGCAGCAACAAGCCAAGTTTGATGCCTCTCCCTGTTTATCCTTTCCTGCCCTGTTTCTACCCCCAAGAAAGGTTAAGCTGCATGTGAAGAAGAAAGAGGTCTTGAAGGGTCTAGCCAATAAATCCTTTCCCTTTTGCAGCACTGAGAGTAGAGGAAGACAGGTACAATTGGCCTGAACCAGCTTTAAATCAGTAACAGATTTTGTTGGTTTTCTTTCTTTTCACAATAATTAGCATTAATAAGAATGACAATAAAAATGCTTCTGCACTGAAGTGGCTTTGGTGGTTGATTTGTACTCACTCATCTCTTAGTTTCATAGATACTTAAAGCCCTTCAAAAGCAATATTTAAGAACTTGATCCATTCACTTTCTTTCCACAGTCCCCTTCTTTCCTGTCCTCAAAAGTTGTTTTAAAAACAAAGCTCTCCAGATAGTCTTGTCCTCTGTGTGGCACCCTCTCTAAATTTTCACTGCATTTCTGATGCACTCATATCTACTAGCTGCCTCCCAGGTGATTGCAGCTCTGTGATTTCAAAACTTGGATGTAATCTGAATTTTCCAGTGGAAATCCAGATTGCCAAATTATTTTCATCCCATTTTCAGAGCTTCTCTTCCTGATGGTTGCCAGACTTACAGCTTCTTGCAGGCTGTTGAAGAGACAGCAGGGACAGAGTCCTGGAATAACCAGGAAATGTACAGGCTCCTCTTGGCTGGCAGAACTCTGTAGATTTTGAACTTTGACTTTCAGCAACAGGCTCCTTGACTCTCTCTTCCCTAGTTAGAAGTTCTATCTAAATGCCAGTCAATCCCTTAGCTCTGTATTTTCTTATCATCTTTTCACAATTACACCAGACCAGCCAGCACACCCAGGCAATTATTTTCCAATGAACAATTTTCATCTGGGCTTTGGAGAGGTTGTAGAGTAAGCCAAGGGAAGAGAAAAGCATGTTCAAAGCAGTTTCAGGAACAGCTCTTCTGAGTGACACTTTGGTCATTGCCACCTTGGCAACATGAATGACACAATTCCATCTTCCTTTCACTCTGCTCACCCAGTTGTGGTGGCTTACATCCTTACAGTGTATGCTTATCTTTCCTTCTGTACATAAACCATAACTTGCACTCTGTTTTTTCACTGTACTAGTGCAAATATCCTAATAATGTCAGGCTATAGATTGATTATATTTGTGAACAGCTGAGATCATGCAGCAGACACTAGGGAAATGAATTTAAGAGCACTGGAAAAATTAAGAAACCTAAAGAGAGGAGCATTGTTATAGGAATAACAAGAGGCAAACAAACTTTTTCTGTACTGTGTATACACCTTCCAGCTTTGTGGGGTTTTTAAAGTTCTTTTTCTTTAATGAAACAACACTTAACTTGAGATATGTAAGTGTACCTTTTTCAATTTAGGTGCTAGACTGCATTGGTTTAGTGCATAGACTGGTCATCAGTAACTCACAGTGGTTAATGCACATACTGCTAACATTTTTTCTTCCATGTCTTTTGTCATTTGGTTGCTCCAGTCAGTTTTTCAGCATTTGTAGATAAAATATCTGAGAAGGTCAGCTGTGGGTCAAAGATGCTTGGCTGGCTCTATATAAGCCAGTCCAATATTAAGGAGAGTAATACCCAAGTTCAGCCAGTCTGTCCTGTGTACTCGTCACTAGCTCAGGAATCTGTGCTCCACGACCAGCTGTCACTAATTTTCTTATATCATTTACATCCTCTTTGTCATTCCCTCTGATTTATATATATGTTCTATGTCCTATTTCTGTTTATTCAGACACTTTTTCTCAACTTTGGTGTCTGACTGTTTATTCAGGATAACAGAAAATTGACAATATAGATGTGAAAAACCTGCTCTGTTTTAAAGAGCGTTGCATCTTTAAAACATTTGCCTAATCAGGGCTCCTTGGTCCCTGGGTGATTAAGAACTTGTCTACAGAATGGTTTTCATGTTCATACCTCAGATGGACCCTGCAGTTGACTAAATAGGAGTCTGTGTTTTATTTTGAACCTTGGGATATAACCATCACAGACACTACAGTTACAATCCAATTATCCTCTCCCTTCCTCTCCTTTCTTCCACAAGGATCTATTTTTACAGTATTTTTAAAGGAAAGGAAAAGAAAAAAGAAAAAAAGAAAGAAAAAGAAGAAAAAGAAAAAGAAAAAGAAAAAAAAAGAAAAAGAAAAAGAAAAAGAAAAAGAAAAAGAAAAAGAAAAAGAAAAAGAAAAAGAAAAAGAAAAAGAAAAAGAAAAAGAAAAAGAAAAAAGAAAAAGAAAAAGAAAAAGAAAAGAAAAAGAGAAAAAAAGAAAAAGATAAGGAAAAGGGAAAGGAAAAGGAAAAAAGAAAAAGAAAAAAATTTTTTAAATGAAAATTAAAAAAAAAAAAAAAGAAAAAGCACAATGTCATAGCATCTCTTTAATCTGTCCCCTGTAACTTTCTGTAGTCAGTACTGGATGTTAAAAAGATTATTAAAAGCACCTGAGTAGAAAGAGGGCAAATAAACTTTTAGAAAAGAAAGTAAGCCTAAGGCAAGAAACCTGAAGAGATGTCCTGAACTTTGATCTAGTGTTACTTTTGGGGAAAAAAAAAGTCACTGTAAACCCTAGAATCTACTGCTTATTTTTTGAAACGAATAAGCAATTTCACCACCCTTTGCTGAGGACAAAGTATAATGCAAACGGTGACAATATTTTGTAAATTTCACAAGTATAATCCATGTTTGTGATGCTTAATTTGGGACAGAATTAGGATGTTTGTAGGATTTTTGTTACATCTTACTTTTTGAAAAAAGAAGCCTTGAACTTATTATATCAAACACTTGCTGGATTACTTCTACAGAAACGTACTTGCCTCTCAATCCAGATAAATGGATAAAAATGCGGTCAGCAAGGAAATGGATCCGTATAGAGAGAAGAATGGTAGCATTTCAGCTCAAAGTTCCTTGACCACAAACAGTATCACAGCAAAGCTGAACCTAGAAAGAAGAAGCTGTCCTGCTTGTTCCTGAGAGCACAAGCTTATCCTAACACTTTATTTCTGAACATCTTTTAAAACCTGGCAGAACAAATGAAAGCAATAACTAACAAGACCTTTTGTAGGTCTAATTTCAGGTGGCAGTTTGTACTTTTATTATTTCTAAAGCAGCTTGTAAGAAGCTTTGCATCTGATCTACAATATTTTATTTATCTCTTGGTCAGGCTTTGATAGAATTTTTTATTTTCAGCTGTTCTGTTTTAACAATTGTCCACAAAAATCATGTCAGACTCCTGTCTCAGTGATGTCAGAGCTAAATCTGCAATACCTTCCATTATTTATTCTTAATCTATTCCAGCTAGAAATCACTCTCAGAACCTCAGCCCCACTGAAACTCATTATACCAATTACATGATGGCAGCATTTGTCAGAGTTATTTATTCACTTTTTCAATGGAGAATTACTGGGTACATGATGATGCAGTTGTCTTATATGTTAGCAGCAAGAAATAAGTTAGTACTAATGTATTTACTATATCCTTTAGTTCATAAGCAATGCTTTTTCTGAGCATTTACACCTCTAAAAAGCTCCATACAGGTTTAGGTGGTATATGTGTCTCACTGCGCATTGTCAATAACTGAATGTGGCTGCTTTTTCACATGTTAAAACAATGCAGGCACTTTCCTCATTGTGCTTGGGACCTAGTGGTAACTCTTTGTGTTCACAAGCATTAATCATCCATGATGCTGGATACCAATGGCCTATCTTCCCTGCCATTTATCATCGTATAGGCTTCCTTTGTGTCCTGTGGGGTGCACTTACCCTTACTCTTTAGAACACCTTCTACAGGGTGAAAGGTGAATGAAACCTTGCACTGCTTTTAGGTTTCCCAGTAATGATGATCCATTTGCTGTGTATATAAAGTGTCAAATTTGGCAGTTTATTTGGCAGCTGCCTAACTTCCAAGCTGACTTGGAGAAGAACAGATAGGGGGAATTACATGACTTCAGGTAACATTTTACTGTAACACTGTTGAAATGGAGTATATGTGGTAAATACATAGAACATGATATAGTTCATCAGGCTGGCACACTGTTAGTCCAGCTAACACTTTCTGTCTGAATGAATTCACTTCATTTTTTATATTTATTGAGTCTGGAGGGAGAGGAGTGGGGGTATTTTTTGGCCCTAATTACTGGTACAAAGAAATGAAGGCAAATATATTTGTATAGAATAATTCACTACCATTGACCTAGATTGAAGACTACCCTGAAATTTAAGGGGTGAATGAAATTACTTTAGCTTGTAGGGTGAGACACTGTTGGACTGAATATCTTGTTTACATGTTCGCAATCTCGGAGGAGAACAACTCTCTTCCAAGCACGGCACTAATGCTTACAGCCTCTGCAACTGAGACTGAGACAGCAAGTGTTTCAGACAAAGTCAAGACAAGTTCTTCTTTAAAGGTGAGACAAAAAATTGCATAGATGACTACAGGTTACTTAGAGATGACTAGCATATCATGTTAATGTGATTATTGTATGGAATAATTGCACTTTATGTCAGCAGTTCTGGTGGCATGGTCTTCATCAGTGAGATATTTCCCGCTGCCAAAAAGCTGAAAGCATGTTAGACCAAATTTCTGTGTTAAATTGTGAATATCAGTGAGACTGTATTAATCAACTTTTTTTTTTCTTCTTTTTTTTCCCTCTCTTCTTTCTCTCTGTTCATAGAATTGGATAGTTGTGCAATCTGGGTTGAGACTGTGAGAGACTGTAAGGATTGGTGCCTGGAAACATTTGGTGTGTGTGAGGGGCAGGAGCAGGTCGGGCCGTGCCCTGGTGAGGCGAGGCCCTGCCCGCACAGCCCGGCCCCCGGGCCTGTGTCCCGGCCCGCGGTGGCCGCAATCTCTGGCACGCCGGGGGCCGCGCTCCTCACCCACCCCTGCAGCCCCAGCCTGAACATGCAGCGGCCAAATGGATACAGGTCTGTTATAAATATGTAGTTTAATTTGAGTTTTTTACTGTTATAATTATATGGTTTGATTTAAATAAAGTATGCTAACAGGTACCCTCTTGCACACAAACCAACAAAGGGGGGGGTAGGTAACTGGCCTGCCGATAGAACAATAGGCCTGTATTCTCCATATCAATGAGGGGTGGACCATGCTAAAGAGGCGCCAGATAACGATCACTAGTGCCCATCAGAACTGATTCAGCTCTCAGAAAATCCCATCACTCCATCCTCCTGGAATCCTGACACTCGCTGAGACCAAACCAAGATATGTTCGTCTGGCAGGAGCTTCAAGAATAATTCATAGACATGTTTAGTGAAGACTTCAGGAATAATTCATGGACAGACCCAGAGATGTGACCAGATTTCCCGGAATTCTATTCTACTCTCACTCCAGGTGGATGGAAATCCTATCTGCATATTCAGACTGGACAGAAAACTAGCCTCGGGGGCTAAAAACCTTATAAAACTAACCTTCGAGAGATGGTTGGTGTGAACTGTGGGGGACCCAGTGCAATAGAGGCTGGGGTCTTAGTTCACTCGGCAGCTGGAATCCCGGGCTCAGAGCTGCCGTTTGATTGTGGGACTTGTCTCTTTTCGATCTCATTTTGTTATTTTCCAATAAACCTCTAAAACGTAATATTGGAGAACTGTCATTTCTAACAGGTCCCACCTGGGGAAAGGGCCAGGAAGGCCAAATGGTATTTAGACCAAAGCCTGCGGCAAGCACACGTCCTGACACTACCTCCTCTTGGAAATTCTATCAGCTGAACACCGCTGGAACCAGAACTGGTAGTTACATTTGTTCTTTTCTACATCTTTTCTGTCTTCCTCTCTCACTATTTCTGCTTCTAATTCCCTTTTCCTGGAGTTTTGAGTAACTTAAAATCAGATGGGGTTGGAGTTTCCTAAATTGAATGCACTAAGTTAATCCTTTGTGAAATGTTTTATGCTGATTGAATGCTGCTCTACACTTTTGCCAGTGTTCTCTAATTTTCTGAAAGTTGTCAGTTAAGCTTTTTGTTGTTTGACCTCTTGAGAATATTTTGTCAATTTTTCTCTTTCACATCTAACTCAAGGTACAACCAAAAACCATAAGTTGTTGTCCTAGGTTACAATGTAAAATTGTGCCCAAGGTATGTATTCTATCCCCATGAGCCGTTGGAGCCAAGGTGGGGCAGTGTTTTCCTTATCTTCTGTTAATGAGCCTAACAATGCCTTGCCACATGACTCATAGATAACTTCCTCCGGGAGTTATCTCTGTTTAATGGGCCATCAAGGACCCACTGCATGACTCATAGAATGAGATCAGCCCATTGTGAGATGCTCCGCCCAGGGGGAGCAGCAAAACATCCCCACCTGGATAAATCCAGGGTTTGGGACAGCACAGGCAGCTTTTATCCACTGGACTCTCAGAGACAAGAGCTACCAGACCTTTCTACAGGATCACTGCTTCGACAAGACCATCTCATCTGGACTGCCACTACCACCCTATCAGGGTGTCAGGTTGTATTCTGACTCTGTCAGTGGTTTTTTGTACTATTACTTTTATTTTACTTTCTTTTATTTCTTTTCTTTTCCTCTTATTAAATTGTGTTTCTGACTTGGAGTCTTTCACTGGTTTTGCTTTCAAACCAGCATAGTTGTTTTATGAGTCTCATCAAGCAAGACTTTAGGCCCTTAAAAAGAGAATTTAGCCATTTGCAACCTGCATGCTATAGTGTTCATATTATTGTTACAACACTAAACAGTGTAGAAGCAAGCTGCAGGCAATCCAGGAGACTGCTGGAATGCATGGAGGATAGCTTCCTGAGGCAGGCAATAGATCTACCACAGGAGATGATGTGATACTGTACCTGATTATCACCGACGTTAGCAAACCAACTGGGGACATCAAGAAGCAGCCTGAGCTGCAGTGATCATGCATGGGTAGAGTTTGCAAACCTGAGGAATATGGACCAGGACCCTGAATTTTAGGAGGAGGAGTTAATCTGTAGGGCCTTCTGGGAAACTGCCCTCTGGAACAGGAAAGCAGAACAGAGTTCGCAGATCTTTAACAACACTTTTCATAGAGCACAACAGCTCTCAATTCTCATCTGTAGGATGACATCAAGGGATGTCAAGAGGATATGGATGAATCACTGCTGGTCAAACTTAAGCATAAGAAGCAAATGCACAGTCAGTGTAAGTGGAGGCAGGTAATCTGGGAAGAATATAGGGACACAATCAAGTTGTGTCCAAAGCGTGGCTGAAGATTAATTTGACAAGATTAATAATAAAGGCTGCTGCAGGTATATCAGCCAAAACAGGAAGACCAACCACACTCATGAACATAAATGGTAAATAATAACTATGGATAGGGAGAAGGCAGAGGCACTGCCCCATCCCTGGAATTGTTCAAGGCCAGGTTGTATGGGGCTCTGAGCAACCTGATCTAGTTAGCGGTATCCCTGTCCACAGCAGGGACTATGTGATCTTTAAGGTCCCTTCTAACCCTAACCATTTTACGATTTTATGATTCATTCTATTCTATAAAAATATGTGTAAGTTTCTAAAAGAATTAGACATAGGAATTTACACTTGTTATTATAAATTAATTTGATTTGCTCAATTTAAGTCTCAAATGACAAGAGAAAGATAAGAAATAAACTTCTTAGACTGAATTTGCTGGACTGCATTTACAGGATGCTCCTTTTACAGTGTTAGGAACAGCTTGTTCGTATTTTTGCTCAACTCTTCTAAAAATAAAAACAATGTTGGTTTTAATTAGTTAGATGAAGGCTCATAGAAAGAGTTAGTTGGATCTTTCTTTTGCTAATGGACATTAGAGAATTCTTCATTTAAGAATGTGTAAGGAGAATTAGGATGAAAGAAGTACAATTACTTGTAAATATCTGTCCCCAAAAGCTGGGTATCAGGCTGGTGAGAGTCCATATTTTAAGCTGGGACAGCAAATGTTATTCATGCCAAAAATTGTCCTCTATTTAATTTCAAAAAAGAACATGAGGGTTTATTAATTGCCATTGGTGTAGCTGACCTCAAAATGTAGGTTCTCCATGTTTACAAAGATGTTGTACAACCATGGAAACTATTAATTCCCCCCAGCCATTTTCTGCCAAGTTCCTTATATGTTTCTCTTGTGTTTGCCCAGGACTCTCAAAGCCTGGTAACATTAAGCACCTGTATATTTCACTGGAGTGTCTTACCTGTCCCACATGAAAAGTCTTATCCAGTAGACATTCTTAGTATATTTTTGCCAGGTCAGACCTGGAGTAACTTGGAGACAAGCTCTAATCCAATGCTCAAGAGTATTCTACCAGGTCTGTTGGAGATCACGTTCTCCAATATCTGGAACATAAAAAGGTATTTGAGCACTGTTCTTGGGAGATGATCTGGCCATCACACTCAAGGATACTTTTATACTGTCTTGTCCTGAGTCAGCTTCTTTGACACATAAATATTCAGCAGCAGAAAGGGAGTGTTTTCATATCATGTGTACAATTTCTGTGTGAGAGGAAGAAGATAGGGATTCCAGTTTCTTCTCCAAAAAGCACATAAAACCTAACCTGACTTAAAACAGCCAAGTCCAAAACCCTCTTTTCTTTTCTCTTTTCTTTTCTCTTTTCTTTTTTCTTTTCTTTTCTTTTCTTTTCTTTTCTTTTCTTTTCTTTTCTTTTCTTTTCTTTTCTTTTCTTTTCTTTTCTTTTCTTTTCTTTTCTTTTCTTTTCTTTTCTTTTCTTTTCTTCTCTTCTCTTCTCTTCTCTTCTCTTCTCTTCTCTTCTCTTCTCTTCTCTTCTCTTCTCTTCTCTTCTCTTCTCTTCTCTTCTCTTCTCTTCTCTCATTATTTCTGTGAATTCATATTCAAATTTACTTATTTTGCTTTATAACCATCATTAATTCTAAGTGATGAGTGAAGTTAATGGGAACTTTTCTTCCCATTGAGGTGCAGATTTAATGCATGCTTAAGAACACAGAGAAAGCCTGTCTCAAACTGAACGCAAAGAGAATGCATAGGGTCCTTGAAAGATAAGGGTTATAAAAATAAATTGCCAACATCTCCACTGTTTGTTTCTCAGGGGCTGAGCTGCCACTAGTACATTTGCATGTTGTTTTTTTAAAGACACTAATTATTTTACATGATGTTTATTAAGCCCTTTAAATCCTTGCTGTTCACCAGCTACCCAAATTCTTCAAGTGCAAGCAAAAGAAATAAAGGTCATCCATGGCTTTGACATACTTTTGATGAATATGGTCTGTATAACATTTACCACAACTCAGAACAGAAGCCATTATTTAAGTAAAGCTGGTTATTGTTCATTAGTACAAAGAGTGTGCAGTAAATACAGTGAAAGATTGCTCGCTTTACTATATCTTTGTCATCCAAAGCAGCTCTATGAATAACTACAGGGATTTGTCTTTGAATGACTTATTTGCTGGCTGCCTAATAAATAACATGTAATTAGGTTAATATATTGTTTCCTAGTTATGCTAGAAATGTAATAGAGGAAAATAAAAGGGTGATTTCAGATACAAAAGAATGGTAGATAATTTTAGCACTATCCCTTAAAATACTTGGACTCATTAGGTATGGCTTAAACTTCTGGGAGGTCTATGTGTAAAGGAAAAGCAGGAAGTAGGTTTAGTGAGTTCCTTATTACTTAGGTCATGTGTTATTACACAGGTAATGTGTAATAAAAACTGCAGCAACTATTCTGCATTGAATAAAACACCCATGGTGACCTGACACTGGAGAATGAAAATATGCCATGCTAGTTTACAAGTCTAGACATTTTACTTAATCTACCAACATTTTTTCTGCAACTTGTATTTCAGGATCAACAATGAATAAGTGTCCATTTGCATCAGCTGGCTCCACTAGAAATAAATGTTTGATGAAATGTCTTGAGAAGACCTCATGGCACTCAGAGGAGTTGCTTGTTTACTGTGTGAATGTTGAACAGGCTAAGTACCATGATGTGTAAGATGACAAAAAACACCAGTAGGCAAAAAAATTTTCATTAGCTCTTTACTAAGAAAACAATGAATATGTCATCACCACTTATACTTTAAAAATTATAAGATTGCTCAGTAATATGTTTGCATACCAACATCTTGTTTTAGAAAAAATTTAGGGATGTTCTTCAGGATGTTAAGACGGTACATGTGTCCCTTAGGTCAATTTTTGAATTCTCTTAAACTGCCAATCCCAAATCACCCACTGTTTGTAGAACTCAGTATAAGAAACAATGAGGAACAGTGGTCTTTAGACATCTGAGTTAGAGGCATGAGTGATTGTTATTCACATGCAATTTTTCATTCCTAATGCGATTATCTTATTTATTCCCTAATGTCACAGGCTTTATGAATTTTCAAACAAGGTCAAATGTAGAGAAAAAGATCAAATTCAATCATGATTTACAGTCAAAAACTTACTCAAATGGTTTCTCCATGTCTCTTTGGGCTGACAAGGGAATTACAGGTTAAAAAGGCCTGTAATTCTTATAAAAGATGTCAAAAATTCAATCCTTGGTCCTAAACCAGACTGAAAGTATTCACCTGTGAAAGTCACCACCTCCCACAACAAGCTCTTTTCCTGACTCTTACTTCTGAGGCAGCATGGCCCCTGTAGTTAGCAGGGCCAGAAGAAAGGATGTTATTGTCATAATCAGTGCTATTTGCCAAGGAGATTGATTTTCCTTGATAAAAATGAAAAAGAATCAGATATAACAGGTGACTAGTGCTGAACTGGATTTCTCCACAGAAATGGTGGTTCCTATCATCTGTGAAAAGATGTCCCAGGGACAAGGGCTGACTTTGTTGGAAATGATACAACTTTTAAACATCTTTTATGTAACTTTAGTGAGGGGTTTGTTCTCCTTTGCCCAGGGGTAGAGGAATTGAAATTTCTCTTTAGAAGACTGTTCATCTGATGAGGCCTGATGAGCTACAGATTGGGAGCAGACAAAAGACACATGGGAGAAAAACATTAATGAACATAACTCCAAACATAACTCCCTGGAAAGGTCAGAGACACCTGGTCCTGGAAAGGATTGGTAAGAGAACCAAAGAATGAGGACCAAATTAGCATTGAAGGTGACGGGAGCAATAACCAGTAGGAGGTTGAATACTAAGAATTGTGTGACTTAAGACCAATGTATGAGAATTTCTTTGGGTTTTGTCTGTATAGGTATGTGAAAAGTCTGGTAAAGAATCACGTGTGATGGAATGATTTTCACTGCACAATCCAGACATGTGTGGATGAAATGATTTCTATTGCACAGCCTGGCCAGAATAAAGTAATCCCTTGATCCTCTAACACTGAAAAGATGTTGGAGCGTTTCTGTCTTTCCTGCATTTTGGTGTCAACTTGGTCAAAGGAGGCTTCATTGGCGGGTGTCAGCTCTCTTTCCTGTCTGTGCTGGGTCCAGCTGAGCTAGAGCTAACATTCTATATGGTAACTCCTAATGTGCTGGTTCTTTATTTCCTTTTTTGGTAAAACAGTGTAACAGTTTTGATAACACCAGTGTTTGGTCTGTTGCTGAAAAATAGCTGAACACCTTCAAGGTCCTCTATTTTTTGCCGCCTGTTCCCAAATTGAGCAGCTTTGGGAAAGTCAAGGAATTGAGAGAAGAAACAGCAACAACAGCTGATCAGATCTTACCAAAGTAATATTTTATATCATAATTTGTCAAGTTTCAGCAACAAAAGTTCAAGAGAGGGGAAAGACAAGGAAGACATCTGTTCTGGTGTTTGTCTTCCCAATTAGCTGTTATGTGTGCTCAGGCTGTACTTTCCAGGGTGTGGCTGGACACCTGACTACCCATGGCAAGTAGTAAACAAATTCTTTTGTTTTGCTTCCATGTACAGCTTTTGCTTCATTAAACTGTCATTAACTTGATCCATGAGCTCCTGAACCTTCTTTCATTGTGTCCTGATCCAGCAGTTGTGTGGGTGCTCAGTTGTTTGCCAGGGTCAATCCACCACACTTTCCTTGTAAACTTGGGACAAACGCCATGCATTTTTAGAAAGTAAATTGTAACAGCCAACCACAGATCTAGGATTTCTCCAGCTCCTTTTATATGTTGCATGGTATGTGTTTTGTACAAACAATCTATTCTCAGCCATTTGGAAACCGACTTGTATTCCCTAAGAGTGGCTACAGGAAACTGACTCTGCACACACTGCTTTGAGCATCTAGCCCTAAGGCTCTGGCAAATGCACTAAGGCAAGGAATTTGAGAGATGAGATTGTTCCTTTTGTCCTTATCTCACCCCACTGGATTTACCAGCAACTACTATTCACTGTTTTGCCTGTATCACACACTGTTCTCCCAGTCCTGTGCATTGCCAGAGGCACAAAGGAACAGATCCGGAAAAGTTATCAATTCTCAGTTTGAAGTGAAGTGGCAGGTCAGTTCTTCTGTGGATTTAGAATAGGCAGGAATGCAAGATATGACTTTGGTGTACAACACCTGATATGTTTTGAAATCTGCAGTGTACCCAGTTTGAGAACAAGCTGATACTTACCCTTCAATTACATACTCAGTCATTTTTCATGGACTATTTAGTAAACTACTGATTTTAGTGCACGTTTAGCTTGCTTAATGGCATTATTTAATGCCATGTGTTATTTTGGGTAAAATTGTTACGGATTTTTAATAGGGAACTGCATCAAACTTAGGGCATATACTGCTCGATCATAAAAGAGGTATTAATTAATCATAAATATTATCAATTTATTATTAATAAATATATAATTTTCTGGAAATAATCCTTTATTTATTGTCCCACTGCAAATTGATACTCTGCATGTTCATCTCCTGTCAATAATGCTTTAAGGGTTGTTGGCTTGTTTATTTAAATGCCCTAGAGAGCCATCTACTATAAATTTTACATGATGTCCTTTTAGATCAACTGCATGCATGAGCAGATTTGGAAAATATGAGTGTGCAGACAAACACATACATGTCTGTCTGTTTAAGGCCAAATTTCTTGTAAGAGAAGAACTTGAAAATCTGACTTGTAAAGGCCTTTCATTACCCTCCATGTTCCCTTTATATTTTTGCACACAGTGAAAAGGACCAAGAGATGGTCCCTTTTCAGTGTTTAAGTATGCCCAGTTCAGGGAAGTGAGTGCTAGAGAACTGCTGAACCAGAATGAACCAGAATAGCAGTGAAGTATTTGCTTAAATGTCTTGCTAATGCTCTTTAATGCAGTGCTTACATTAGTGCCTGCACTAATTCAGTATCTATTAGCTGCAATTCAACAAGGTGATCAAGTAAGGACATAATGTAACACTGCACAGTCCCCCTACTTCATTACCAGTAGCTCCTAAACTTGAAGTTAAGCATATATTTAACTGCTTTACTGAGCTGCCTCTTTAGTGAATAGGTTTTATTTAAGGTTATCTAAACTTAATAATTTTCAAAGCTAAGTATTCTGCCTTTACTCCAGTTCCCTTCATAGTTTCCCACTGCCCATAAAATAATTAATCAAGGGGGAAAAAATGTATCTCCTAATTAACACAGACAACATAAACAGAATAGTGGCATTCCTCAGTGCAATAAGACAGCTAATTGTTTCCTCTCCCTCCAGTGTGGGAGACACAACTGCATACACAGGGAGGAAAGCTTTCTCCATTGCACTGAAGAGGTTGTGCACCATTTATCAAGCTGACTGCTCTGTCATATCAGTGGAAGGACCCTGGAGAGCCCTGGCCATGAGATTGAAGGTTGGTACCAATTTACTGCAACACAAATGCATTGAACAGGAAAGAGAGAATTTCTAATCTCTTCAATTTTCTTACATTACCCTGAAGGCTAGGGAATTAAATGAAACAGTAGCTGGTGACAACTTTAGAGGATCCTGAATGCATGACAGGAAAAGTACTAAAATAGCTCAATAGTTTTATTTTGCACATTATACACTTTATACATTTATACATTTTATACATTAATCTTAGCCCTGCATAAAGAAATAGGTTATTCTTCTTGGATAGATGTTTTCTCAATAGAAGAAGAAAAGCTTACTGAATTGGTATCTGTCTGGTTCGAATTTGTTAGCAACATTTATAAAAAATGTATTAAAAATATATAAACCCAAACAGAACGTATCACAGGATCTTGTAATTTTCTTTGAGTTCATTGACTTTGGCAAACTTGCATTGCATTTTGGATTTTTAGCAGTGCTAGTCTTTGGAAAATCATTAGAACAGGAGAATTTGTAGTGCCAGTCAGCTCTCATGCCCACTTCATCCAAAGTCCTTACACCAGTCTTTTGAGAAAAGTGAGAGAGATCAATCCCCACACTGTGCCGAAGGGAGGAAACCAAGACCTTGTCCAAACAGTGTGGCTAGAGAATGCTTTAAACACCAAACATCCAGCCTTATTTCCTGATTAGTCATTTCTCATTTTGCATTAACTATTGCAATGCTGAGTATTTATAGCTATATAAATGTCCATCTCCATCATTAAATCTTGCTTGGTTTTGATATTGCTGAATGCAGCATGCAATCCTCCTCTCTGAGACTGCAGTATCAATTCACAAAAATATGAAAAGAAGGCATTTATGTGGCATCATCATCATCTGCGTAGATTTAATTCTTGCTCAAAACACATAGCGCCTTCTATTACAAAGCTACCCACAGAAACAGATGCATTTCAAATGCTGTTAGCAAGATATAAATACTAATATCACTACATGGTTATATATAAATGGGAATATAATATAAATAATAATATAATAATATAAATGGGAATAAAAATTGAAGGCATCCCTATACCTTCAATTTAAAGGATTGCTAAAGGCCATCATTTCCCATTTCCTAGTAGGCTGGGGGAGTAGGGAGTCACACAATAAAAGGACATGCAACAATTATTATAGCATTACCATTTGCAATCCTAGAGCTAAAGGTCAGTGTGGTTTGCTACTGTAATATTTCCAGGGATTTATAACTTGCCTGCATAAAATTATTTTTCCAGGTTAATATTTTCTACACTGAGTGTTAATCTGGATATGATTTTTTTTCAGGATATAAAAGGAAGAAAATGTTTCACTATAGATATGAATACTGTTCCAGTCCTAGGTTGTTTTAAATTTATGCTCTCTTGTAAACATACACATTTTAGACTTTAGAACTCTGCTTTAGAAAGTGAGATCTCATATAAAATAATTCAAAGTGATTTCAGAGTTTGAAAATAAAACAAAAAGTAATAATATTGAAATTATCATTATCAAGTTTTACAATACCCTAAGCATTTTTGTGTCCACACATCTATGTCATGTATAGATTTTACTAGTCACAAAATGACACGTCTTAAACAGGTAATTCTTCTTTCAACACTTGAAAAATAATTTTATCTGGACTATAAAAAGTAGTGATCTATTATCACAGGGAGAACATAACAGTTCTGCAAGGTAAGTACCATTTTCCTCCCAAGAGAGCTGCTAAGTATCTGGGCCTCAGAGCAGTAAAGTATTTGAGCATATGTTTTCCTAGAGTCCCCCTGCAACTGGGGCAGGGGCTGATGGTCACTGTGAGTCATTGTCCTGCATTGCAAGGGCTTCTGCTGTCACTTGGAAATGTCAATAGAGAAACTGCTGCTGCCCCAGGCTTGTGGTCTCCCCTCCCCTTTACTTCCACTATTTGTGATGAATTCCAAAAAGTCTCCTTGCTCCCACCCCGTGGTCCACCCAAGTGACCACACTTGCCCTTTCCACACAGATGCATGCTCCTTCCAGGTGAATTGCAGCCCCTTCAGCTGTCTTAGCACCTTCTCAGCATTCTCACAGCAAATCAGTTTGAATGCTGCAGATTTAAAATAGTCTTCTTTGAAACCAGCTTCTCATGATACTGTTCCTTGCTAAGCTGTGTTGCTTCATTAAAAATTAATCAGGCAGATTAAGTAGCCTTTATCCTCCCACTTTGCAGAGTTTCAAGCTTACCTTTTTTGCTACGTACCCCATCTAAAAGAGATTCACCCACACCACAGTGCTGGTCCCAAGGACTAGGAACACAAGACATCTTTTTTAGCCTTTTCCTAACTTTAATTTTTGTTCATCCTTTTTCAAGAGAAATTCACTCTTAAGGTGAAAAACCCTGTCTTTACCAGGTCATGTGGCTTTGAAGAAAGAAGTGGTGTGAGTGGCTTCGTGTTTGAATCCCTGGGAGGGAGATACCTCTGTTTCCCACCCTGAATTGTTTCGTTCCTTGTACAGGAGAGGTAATTTATAGACCCTTGGAGATTTGGATACGTGAAGGTCTCATTTTCCTTGTCTTTCTTTTCCTCCATTATTGTAATCCTTTTTTTTTCCCCTGCATCTTGATCTTTGCTGGCTTTGTTTATTTGGATGTTAACTTACCAGCACGGCACCATTCTCCAGCATCTGTTACTCAGGATCTGGCCAACCTCGTGCACCTCTGCATACCTAGGGACAGACGTTCAGAAAGCACTTGAACCTTTTCCTATCATTTGAAATCATGATCTAGTTTATGTTTGTTCTTGTTTTCTCCTACCTCTGTGAATTACTCCTTTTTGTCGTTTTTTTTTTTGGATTTCTTTTATTTTATTTCATCAAACTATGTAATAAAGTATTTTCAAAGGAGAAAATACATAATTTCCATCCAAACACAGTCTCATGAAAACACTAGTTTATCAAATGTTTACACTTTGCTTCCTTATACTAAAATATGCCTGAGACTTTAAGAAGTAGGTTTAAATACTTCTGTCTCTAGTTTTAAAACAAAAGGAAATAGATGACAGCAATCAACTAAATTGACTTGCAGTAAGATTGTGTCCCACTCTAGTAGAATTTTTCAGCTCTCTCTCAGTGTGTAAAAGCATTCCTATTTTAAAATTTCATTCAATGTGAGTCAAAAAGAAACAGTGCTTCCCTTTGTCCCACTGTAAATTGTAAAACTCTGCAGTGCAGAATTATGACGATGAATCTAAAAATTGCTTTTCTTAAATAGGCTAAATTATTTCCTGTTTGTGAGGAGACTTCCTCTTTTCAAAAGCATGTTAAATCCCTTGTCTAGACATTTCTTCCCTCCTTAAAAGGTAAATGGCCCTGTAGTGGTTTTTTTTCTTATTTCCCCATGAGAAGGATTTTGGGTTTGAGTATTTTCTATTAATCATTACCCACGTTGTAAGATCTAATCTTAAGAAGCTACCAAAAATGACAGAATCTTTTAAAATGCTATCTTTTTGAGCACAAATGCTGAAAGAATCTATTTTAATGTGAGTGCAGTTCCTGATATCTGCAGCTGTAATGCCTTTTCAGGTAAGAAGTATCGTGACATTTGATCTAGTGTCATGGCAGCATCTGTGCAATCTAACTCAGGATGGGTGAGAGAGATGATAAAATGCTTCTTTTATTAGGAAGGATAAAATTAAATTGGTTTCTACAGAAAATGAAATCATGATGTATGAAGTAATTAGCCAATCAGTTTTTATGTTTTGGGGTGTTGAATGTTTGGATAGTGCTGTTAAGTGATGAAAGTAAGTTCTCTGAAGGTCTGATCCTGCAGAGGCTTGGTTCCATTTATTTTTGCTTTAGTTTTGGGTTTTTTTCCCTGGGACATCATTTTAATTACAATGTCAGGAGGATATGCTTTTTACTATTTCAGGAGGATATGCTTCCTATTATTGGAGAACAGTAACTGAAGGAAAGGTATTTCACAAATGTTTTAGAAAACCTAGAACTGTCTCTCTGCTAAAGAATGCTATCTTGTTACTTGTATCTTCAGTAGAGAGAAGAGTTTAGATGT
The DNA here is from genome assembly GCA_910950805.1 of Acrocephalus scirpaceus scirpaceus. NCBI lineage: Eukaryota > Metazoa > Chordata > Aves > Passeriformes > Sylviidae > Acrocephalus > Acrocephalus scirpaceus. The sequence goes on from OU383776.1 coordinate 32,136,797, forward strand.
TTCAGTCTTGGTGTGTACTCCACATGAACAGGTTTGGTGTGGGCTAGTGTATGCTGAATGAGGTGACAGCAAGTGGAACTGCATCACACATCCATGAAAATTGCTTGACTCGTTTAGTAGATCCTTTCTGTGTGGGGACTGACAGTGGTCAGAAGATAGATTTTTAGGCTTCAGGCACGAGCTTGAGGCCTGTGGGAAAACTAAGTACATAACTCACTCAACTCTGGCCTGGGAAATCAGATGGAGGAACCCAAACACTTGCAGATATTTTTTCCCTGACACCTGACGTTTTCGAACTTGTTTACTGGCAAAGATGTTTAGAAAGAGGTGTCAGCTCTAACAACCAATCGTAACGCTTGTATCGAAACACTGTATAAAAGAATCTGTCTTTCAATAAACTTCTGCTATACGCCCTCCGATCAGAAGACTCGGAGTCTTGTATTGTTAGCCCTGTTGTCCTGAATTGTAACGATACTTTCTGTGCAGCCTGATATATTCAGATTTAACCATCAGTCCGACTAATTAGGCTAGGCTGAGGGCCGAGCTGAGAGCCACAATGGGTTTCCCATGCTTCAGTCTCTGTGCCTCACTGCACTGTTCCATGGAAGCAGAGCAATTGGTCATGCACCCAGCTGGAGGTCACACAAATGCACCTGTTCTCCTTGACATGGTGCAGCACAGAGCTGTGACACCTAACTGCTGCAGCCCTTTTGTGTCACCAGCCCAGTACCACATCCACTAAGATGTGGAGCTCTCAGCTGGCATAGGGGTAGTACTCCACCATGGGAACAGGGTAGGCTCACAGGATGGGGCAGGATGTGTCATCACTGCATCCAATTGCTTACTGATACTGCTGGTGGCTGTCTCCTCTCCTTGTGCTAATCAACCTCAAACTCCAGAGAATAACAGTGAGCACTTGTCATTTAATCAGGAGAGTCAACTTTCTAGCAACCTTTTCTAGCCCCTCATAACACTGTGAAAAGCAGTCTTCAGAGACTGAGACTTGGAGGCAAAAGGCAGGTAGATGCAGCAGGGAAAGCACCTGAACGAGAAATGGCAACTGCACATAACATAGGCTTGGGCAACAAACTGCTGGGGAGAATGTGAGAAACTGCTATACCATCTGAATGTGTCGAGCTAATGGACCTTAATAGGTGTGATGAGTAAGGTGCCTTAAAAACATAGAGCTTTTACCTTCAGAAATGAGTTTAAATATTTCTGCTGTGATTTATCTCTTTCATAACATATTGGCAACAAGAACTACACTGGAAAACAGGGCATTAAATAGCCACTAAATTAGTAGCCACATATGTTGTAGTCTGCAGAAGAAAGTATTTTGTTTATTCAAATTAACCTATAAGTACACAGTTTCACAAAATAAAAGCCACCAGCTTTGGTAGGATCAGAAGGAGAGAAGGGGACTTTTATGCACTAAGAAACCAGCCCTATTTCTTATTCTGAGGCTTGATAATTTTAAAAAATGTGACAGCTAAAACCCACTGGCACATGCTGCAAAGAAGGATGTGATAAAATAATGCTACTCATCTTCAAGGCTGTCAGTTCAGCAATCAGTACTTCTATTCATCTCCGCAGCCTGCTAACTCAGTGCTACCATGCGATAGATAAACCCTAATCCAAGTGACAGCGTTCAAATCAGAACTGATTTGATTGTTCACATATGATACCACAAGACACCAGAAGCCTAAAGAGTTTATAAAAATGCCTGGATGTCTCTTGTGGCACACTTTGCCTCAGAATATCTTGCAGTTTAGGATACACCACCTCTTAAACCAGGGGTAATTTGTAGGTCACGAAAATGCTTTGGTGGCACAGACAGTTCTTATCATAATCTAACTCTAGCAAGAGAAGGGAAAGCTCAAAAATAAAATGGGATTCAGACCTTGTGAAACCCACCTATTCTGCTTTTAAGTCTCTCTTGTAGGAAGTGAAATCCTTTTCTCTCTCTGCAGAGACCAGACTCACTCTTGAGGAGATCAAACATGAATACATTTGTTTCCATGCATAAAGCAGAGTACATGGGAGAGTGGTTTTATGGCACACATGTCAGTATCTCAAAAGTCATCCTTGCCTCTCAGGATGCAACGGAGCTCCTTTCAACAATAGCTGCAACAGAGCTGCTATTGAAACCTGAGGCAGTAATTGGGATTTTGCAGGCGTTTGGTGGGAGCATTACATTTAGGTTCTGGAGCATAATTCTAAACAAAGAACTGATGATACTGGTACTTCATGGGGATTTCAAAGTTTAGTGTGCTTTTATTTTCATGCTTTTCAGTAGTGTATCCTGAAGTTTTAGAGTAACACTTAGGAGAATAATTGCTCAAGTAGTTCAAGAAGACAATGTTGATGAAGTAATTGAAAGTAGAATGTGACCTGTAGCTGTTCAAGATCAAGAACAAAAACTAAATGACTTTTCAAGGAAATTGTCAAAGTGCATGAATACAGAGTGAAATTATAGGACTTCAAGAGATAATGGGTTTTCCTCTTGTGTCCGGGTCATTTCACAAAACAAAGGGTAAAGTTCTCTTTGTAGTCTTATGTTGAGGAGAACAGATGTCTCCTTTTAACAAGGTACTTAAGCTTGTGTCTAGTTTCAGTCTTAGGAAAAATTCTTCACTCCTGTGCTTTAAATACTCAGCTGAACTAGGATCCTGAAGCAAAATTGCTCTGCAACCAGACTTGGCATCAATTGTATGCACATATAGATTTACACATACACATGTGTGTATCTATGTGTGTATGTATGTATCTATTTATTTATCTACTGTTATTTGTTTGTTTGTTTATTAGCAAGACGGTGTGGTTGTTATATTTTTCAAAGGATATGAGTGTGAGAGAGGTTTTTCTCACATATGTTTTATGTAATGTGGATTGTTTGTCTCATAGTAGTATTATATAGTTTCTCTTTCTTCTTTTCATATTAATTTAAAATATGTAAATGTCTTCTTTTTTTCCCAAGTTTTTTGTTCTAAGATTTAGAGATACATTGAATAATATTTTTCTAATGTTATCCTCAAGAGAAATGTCATTTGAACTTGTCTGAATATACTGTGCTTCTTTTCTTGGTCTGCTTGTTCTGTCTTTGGTTCTGCTTTTGTTGGTGTGGGATAAATGTTAATAGAGAAACAGAGAGAAGTCCTGTACTGAAATATCATCAAGCTGTCTTGAGAAAGGAAAAAAACTGCCATGTGCAGTATACAAACATACAGACAGCCTACGTATGTACTTTGTGATGTCAGAGGAATTTCAGCACTTGTTAAATTTCCTGACACACTTCTGTGAGCTTTAGGTATTTAAAAGTCTTTAAAATCTGATCTCTTCATTTTATTACAGGTGGCGGAGTTTTTTCAGTACTTTAGACTGCTCTTATAACTTCTGCTATCTTTATACTACAGTAGATTCAAATTGAGAATTTACACTGCACTCAAACTCTTATTTGGCAAGTTTACTTGTGTTGGTGTCACCCTCCTTATCACATCTGAGCTGCATTGCATAGCTGTGGTCTCTGTCAAGACAGAATAGGTTGTCTCAAATGGGTCACATTTCTCTTGGTCTCTCTGTATGAGAAATTTTCTGACTATGCGCAACATGTATCACCCTGCCCCAGGTTTTGACGTGCTTGCTCCTGAGTCATTAATACACCAGTATTTAGCTGCCGAGACTCTCCACACTTAGCAAGCGCATAATGTACTCAGTCCTGGGAGCTGAAATGCAGGCAGAGTCTTCAAATCTGTGCAAAAACTGATCCTGCCTATACTGAATGCTTGCTGCTCAGTACCCACTGAGTGGTTGGTCCCACTGTACAGGTACACTTAACTAGCCAGAAACATTTGATCTTGGCCTGGCATCCCTGAGTATATAACACTTGCTTATGATGAGTGTTAGTGTTTGCTTTATTGCTAGTGAAGGGATCAACAACTGCTCCCAGGGACATGATTTTATGATTTTAAAGTCTGTTAGACTGAGTAAACAAAACCAAATTGCATCTCTTTGTTAATGGTTATTTTGATTAAAACACTAAGTTTTTGCATTTCTAGTAGAGGTTAGAAATTAGCATTAGAGTTTGTATAGTTTTTCTTTTTTGTTTGATTTGATGGTAAGAAAGCTGTAACCTTGCTGAGAGGGTGACAAATTCAGATACAAACAACCAGTACTTGACAGGTTCTATCAGAAAACCAAACAAGGGAAGAGTATGTACGCCTGCTACCCACTGTCACATTATTGAACAATGAATGTTGTTGATAAAGCTGACCTGCAAATATACACATCCCTCTGAAAGTGAGCTTTAAGTACTCTCTGGCTGACAAAATTTAAAAGAAGAGGCCTTTGTTGATAATATATATCAATATATAGGAAGATATTTATTTAGATCTTCCTTTCCAGAAGTACAACAGTAAAGTTTGAAGCATAATTCCATTTTTGCTAAATGAGATCTGATGGAGAATTCAAATTATGGTCAAATGGCAGCTAAGGTTGATGGAGCACAGTCCTTTTACAGCAGAGATTAACTTGGACCATGCTGTTTATACCTTGAAAAGCTCTATTACCCTCAAAGAAAATCACAATGAATCTTGCAAATAGTACCATCAAGTGATGTTCTGAAGACGTTTCTTTGTTTACTGTAATAGCTGTGTATTTTTGCTACAAGCAAAAGACAAAACAAGATTGAACAAAAACCAAAACCAAAACAAGAAAAACCCAAACAAAAAACAAATTTAAACACCACCCCCTCCAAACCAACCAACCAAAAAACAAACAAACAAACAAACAAACAAACCCAAACAAAAAAAACACATGACAAAGAGCAAGAAAGTGTAGTAAGAATTGTCTAGCTTCAGTAAATACTTCGTGCATCCAAAGGATAGTAACCTTCAGGCTAAGCCAGCTTTTACCGTTAGAATGAAAATTACCTTGTGAAGACAGCTTTCTCTAAGCAGCAGATCCTGGGTGTATTATCCTATCTCATTGCAGTCAAGGGAAGTTCTTTGCTTTGCCTTCTCTTACTGTTGCTTTTATCTTCTTGGAGAAAATCTTTTTGTGTCTGTGTCCTTATTGTTACAATGCAGGTGCTTACGAAATTCCTTAATCTGGAGGAGATTCTAAGAGGGGACAGAGTACTGGGTACAAATTACTTCTTGAACCAGTCACACTCCTGGTAAACAACACTTAGCACTCATTGTTTTGTTTTGCCTAGCTACAGCCATGATATAAAATGTACCAACCCTTAAACAATGAAGATTAGCACAGAAATTTAAAAAAAAGGCTTTAAAAGGATGTTGAACTGCTTCTGGGCTCCATTGTTTCTTTTTTTGACTTGACTTTTAGGAGCTCAGAGCTGGGGCCAACTGTTCTAGGTATTCTCTACTGCTTTGTCCCTCATGCTAGTATTGAGGAAAGGTTCATTTTGTGTGGAAAAAACAGCCAAAGACTGGATCCCTTATGTCCCAATTTATGGAAGCCAATATTTACCACTCTGGTTATTTTTGTCTTTATATCCTCCTCTCTGACTCTTTCTTCTCTTTGCCAAAAGACAGAAATTTAGACTCCCAGAGTTTAAATTACAAGTAGGCAAAGTTTGGAGGAGAACTTTTGTCTTTCAGTAGAGTGGCTGATGTAGTGAGAATAACAGATGAGCCCTTTTGGAAGACAGATCTGCAACTGGTCTGTTGTTTTTGTTTTTTTTTTCTCAAACGTGTCAGTTAGTCTACATAACAGATACGATTTTTCCTTACAGAACTTGTGCTAATAATATTCTCAGACTCTTACAGTCAGAACTAAATCAGTGCTAAAGATAATAATAACCCATCTGATTAAAAAATAAATAATCTCATAAAATACGAGATGCCTGATACCTCAGCTTTAATGCAAAACCACTGTATTTAAAATAATAACAAACCAACCATACAGAGTCACATGCCTTGTTGCACTTAGTATTGTAATTTGAAATAATCTTCAAGATATAATTTTTCAGAGGATCATTTGATTGTTAGAAATGCCCACTCAGTGCTGTAGCATGTGATTCAAAAAATGCCATTCTGGCTTGGCAAAGGCAGTAGCTGAGGACTACTATATTGAGTTCTGTTTCAAAATTTGAAGGCTATTAATATGAATGTCTTGCTTGGTACTGTCACTGTCTTGTGAGACCTTTCCTTATCTGCTGAGGCCAGCCTGCAAGTGAGCTGTTTGGTGCTATTCCACTGAAATCAATGGTGGGACTTTCCCCTCCTGGGATGCAATATTTAATATTTACCTGATAGGATGCCTTTTACTTCGCCTGTTTCTCATGGAAAAGGCGATTTTTTTTTCCTCTGCAGTGGTAACAATGAGAAGCTACGTATATGCATGAGCATCTGGTTAGAGATAAAATCTGTAGCATGTGAGAGAAAAAAAAAATGTCCTACATCCTGTTCCTATGCAGATATTAACAGATTTCACTGACAAGTGTCAGAAAGAAACTTGTCAAAATTGTTTTACATCAGTATCCTTTTTTCTATATCATAATGAAGAGATAATATATTGCAATAATAATCTTCAGGAGCTTTGATAATACAGCCTGCAGGTGGCTAGTAAGGATAAGTGAACTGGCACACTGCCTGGCATAGCATTTGCTTCAATGTTCAGTTTTGGCAGCTTTTCTCAATCTGTGATTACTGTCTCCCCCTTCCCACCTCTGATGTAACCTTTAAATAAATGTATGCCAGTGACAGACCAGATAGTTGAGTGAAGAACTGAGCTAATTTTTTTTTCTTTCTATAATAGGACTATTTCCAGGTTATCTGTTTGTTATAACCTGTACCAGAAGGTGAGAGTAACCCAGGCTTTTGTTAATATATCCCTTAGCTAGATTGAGTGAAATGATAGATAGATTCATTGATAGATCCCTTAGATGGATTAGAGTGAAATGACACTCAATGATTAGCATTAGTTATAAATGTATATATGTGGGTTTATTTTAAAATTTACTTGGTTGCAATTGAAAGCAGATATGTAGCTGTTTTGATTATTATTATCTATAGTAATATAGCAATATAAAAGCATGAAAATATCACTTAAGAAATAATATAAGGAAAAGAAAGAAAGGTAAAGAAAAGATAAAAATGGAAAGATATCGTTGCTCATGGATAGTTGATTGTTGCAGTTTAGATGTCCCTCGGTTGAAGAGTTAGACACACTCTTGATCCTTGGTCCTGGGGGAAGCCCACAGAACACAGAGTTCAGTGGATTATAGACATCCAGGTTCAGGTGGGAACGCCCAACCGTCTTCCCTGGTGGTGGGGAGCTTTACACTGTCTGATGCAACACTGTGGAACATGTCAGTCCTCCTATGGAAGGCCCCAGAAATGAGTTTGAGGAAACATCAGGGGTCTTTTATGGTATATGACACCTCCCAAGACATGACAGCTGCCTCTCACTACATCAGTGTAGTTGACCCCATAAGAGGGAGTGCCCCAACACCTTCCCTTCAATGGACTGAGTCAGTTGTGTAAAGGAGGACTTTATCAGGATAAAAAACATTATCCCACCTCAAGGGTACAAGCCCTGCTCCAACAAAGGACCCTGCTGGCCCTGCCAATGGTCCATTGTTTTGAGTAGTTAACCATTACCCTTGCAGTATGATTCCAAGTGCAAGGTAGTACCAGACTCTGTTATTTTCTAAGCATATTTTGAGAAACACTATTGAGTTGTATAATCATTTTAGTAATTATATCATATCAGGTACAATCTCTTTTGGCCATGTTGTTTAAAATTCTTTCTCACTGGTGCTTTGGAGAACAGCAGAGAGGTGTAAGTAGCTGCCTGCTGTGAGCTATATTTACCTGACTATTGAGATAGTATTACAGGGAGACAAACTGGAAGCACCATATTCCTGTACCAGACAGTGCATAGTCTTGGTTGGGTGATGCAGTCTCACATTGGCTTGCTTTGTAATTCTTCAGGCTGAGACCACGCATGCCATGCTTGTCTCCTCTGTGGAAAAGCAGAGATACTCTGGTTAACTCACAGCCATTCCCACAGTAGAGACAATACAATTAACTTCTGATAGAAAAGTCTCACTGGTGTCTCACTGGATAAATGGCATCAGCTCAGGTCAATGTACCTGTGTTCACCAGTGTGCAAGTGAATTGTGAATCTGACAACAGATATCCTTCATGATAATAATAGTAATAGTTAATATATATCTATTAGATTAGTAAATTGTTATATATTATGAAGTATAGTTAAAATATTTCCAATTTTTATTAGCAATAATGCTCCAAAGATATCTGGCTAGGAAGGATAACATTTAGATGGAGAAGAATTATGGAAGAAAATAATTCTGATCTTGCTTTAATACTTTCCCTTCATTTTTCTTACCCTGCGTGCAACAGTCATATATTTTTGTTATCCTTTGAGTAAGATGCTGTGATTTCACAGCACATAAAAAGTTTACATTATTCTTCAAAACCTGACATGTGTCATTTAAATCTCTTTCTTTTCTGACTCTGACACTGCCTTATTACCAGCATTTCTACCTTGCTCATACTTTTCATTTTTTCTCCATTTGTTCAACATCTTCTGAGCCACTTTTACCTATTTTTCTGTCCTTCTGTCTTTCAATCCTCTTAACTAAACCCTTTTCTGTCCTCTATGTCCCTGCCCTCTCTCACACTCCCAGAGCTTGGTGCTGCCCTGTGACTCTGTGAGATATTTGAAGCTTACATATTTTTGTCCAGCTTGGTGATTTACATTTTGGATAAATTCAGCAGTGCTTTAGAGCTGGACCAGCAGTCGGGTAAATGTCATCAGCTGGGCATGCTGACTCAGAAAATGCTGCCAAGCCTCCAACTTCAGAGGCTTTGCCTGCTCCCTCAAAGAGACTGAAATACTGTTCTGATATTCACTGCTCCTACCTCAGTGCCTCATGGTGAGCAAAGTGAGGTGTTTCCCATTGAAGGCCCTGTAGGGCAATAACTGGAGTTCCCCAAGGACCCCATGATGCCTCTGCCATTACTTTCATTCAGGTTAAGTGATGTCTGAGTTTCACCATACATTGTGCTCAACATAGAATTTCCATCCTCTCCCACTTAGATATTTCTGTTAACATCATTCCTCATTCCTCTCTTCCCTCCAGGGCCTGACACAGTGAAAGATTTGCCTGCAGGAATGGTCCTGGCTGCTCCTGAACAACTGTGTTGTTCATGGCATCACTGAACTGAGCTTGGCTCCTTATGGGTCTGGCTCTTGCTTTATGGGTTTCAGTGTAGTTCAGCACCATGCAGAGTATGTATTTGCAGGGAATGCAGCTTTGGAAATCACAGCATACTGGAAGTGCTAAATAAGGGCTACTGACATCTGCACAAAAAAGATGACAGTGCCTATTGAGAAATGGTTTAAGAGAGACTGAGAAGGCTGTAGCAGTCAAAGAGATCTCATCACAGTTGCTCTGTACGTAAGTTACAGGCTTTAAATGGGTTCTGTTGCACAAACTTAGCAAACATGGAACAAAGCTTGGACCCTTCCTGGAAATGATAAACATTCAAATATTGTCCTTGCACAACAGAAAAGCAGTATCATTTACCTGCAGGTTAAATACTCCTTTGAGGTCAGAATCTTTTATTGATACCTGCATTGTTAACTTCTACTTTTACAGACTCCTGGATCAATTCTTTTATTTTGCAATGGATTTTGTTTGAGTTTTTTTGATGGACACTGGTTCTTGAAATACTGACACCACTGCTTTGAGCAGTGGAAATGGGAGGCAAGGTATTTTTCTCTGCAAAAAATTTTCCTCCTCAGTCAAGCTCTGTCAGTGACAATAATGTTGGCAGGTCTAACTTTGGAAAGCCCAAGATATAATGTGATTTCAAGCTTTCATACTTTTCAGGTTGAAAGGTTTTGGGGTTTTTTCCCTTTTTTTAAAGAAGAGGATCTGTACAGAAGATTCTTATTTCCTCGACTGGGTTACTATAAACTGTCTTGTCATGAATATCTCACAGCAAATAGAGAAGACACAAGCTCTCATGCTGTGGCTTGGCTTAGGTTCAGTGTGTCCACACGGTTAGGACTTCAAATCAGTGTATTCATTTAAAGATGAAATTTCACTGTCCATGTCAGTTTTCTTGCCTTGCACATGCTGCTGGCAGGATTTAAAGATTCTATACTGCTTACAGCTCAGTGTTAGTGTGTTCATATCTTGTAGGCTGTGGGTTTCATAAAATTTTCTGTCTTATCCTGAGTTCTCCATGGTGTTTTCTCTTACAAAATAGTGCTCTGTCACACTTCCCTGGTGGGGTGGGTGGTACTAATCTCTTCTGCTAAAGGAAGAATGAGATAGCAAATGATGTAAAATACATCACAATAGAAAGGTGCAAATTTATGGGATACAGTAACTAAAGTGGGTCACTTTACCTCAGGAATGGTCTGTCAAAGAGAAGGACTTCAAAGACTGCTAAAGAGAACTGAAAGATCAGCCTGAAGTAAAATGCCCATGTGAAAAGGGACCTGAAACAGTTAGGCCTGTTTACAATAAAAATGGCAGGTGTAGGAAAGGTAGGTAGAAAAGCATATAGAAGTGTGGAAAAAAGAGTCGATAGATTATGCTAGAACTCTAAATTTTAAAAATTATTCCTCTGAAGCATCTTAGAAGAGCTGTTCACTTAGTATTGGACTTAAACAGGCCACAAGAATTATATTGGCTCAGACGAATGCCTCAGTAGTAAAGTACATTCTTTGACTACATGTTTTAAACTAAAATTAGTAAATTTTTATTCCAAACAGAGTTGGCTTTAAGTAACAGAACAAATTGAGTAGATTGTGTTGCATCTTTTCAAACTATTTCAAACACTTGTCTGTGGCATTTTAATTAGGAATGGAGAAACATGAGCTTCTACAGGCTTGCTCTGATTTTGGGTTCTGTTATGTATATGACATCCTAGTTGACTCTTCTTGAGGAAATGGGCTGGGGGGAGAGTTGACCTTGTGATTATCTTAATGACCATCATATGGCAGCTCTTTGAAAAAATGTTTTCTAGAAAAGACGCTCCCCATTTGTCTGGGAAGACATGGATTGACTGAGGATTAAGGATGGATTGCCTCTTCCTGAAATATACACTGCAACTTTTTTGACTGTGACCTGTCAACACAATTAGAAGAATTAAACACCTATTTCTGCTTTTGGGAAAGAGTGCGTGATAGATGAGATGAAAACAAGAATGTGGTAAATCTGTTTCTTGGTAGGGGAGAAATTAAGGAATTGGAGAAGAAGGGAATTTTAGTGTAATGAAGTTAGAAACGTAAATCTTAAGACAAAAAACTACCATGCATAATACAGACAATAACAGGCAATAACATTGGTGGTATAAACACAAAATTCCTTTTTTCTTTTAAAATTTGAGGAGAAAAATACCTAGCATGTTTGGCTGAATATTTTTTCTCTTTGAGGAGATGCTTTTAGAAAAACTTGATTTTTCTTAAAAACACTTGCAACATGAAATTCTTTGAATTGTATCTGTTCCTTGGTGAATGGGTAAATATCAGAACCCAGGACATCTCTCTAGCTGCCCTGGGTAGTCCGAGACCCTGGAAAGGGGTCCACAGACCCTGGCACGATGTCAAAAATACTAGTGCCTTTGATTTTAGCCCATGGGAGCAGTTACCAACCTTGTATGAAGAATTACAAACCACAAGAATTTGATTAGAGTAATAATTATCTTATTACCAGGTGTTAATGTAGAATTTTGGGGTTCATAATGGATGTTCAAGGAGGCAAGAGGGAGGAATCTGGGTTGCCCCTGTCCTTCTCCTTCTTCTTCTTGTCCTTCATCTTCTGCTGTGGTGGTGGCACTTTTGGATTGGTTTAGCATAGAAGTGCACTGTCTAACATAGGTGATAGGTATTGGTATCTTACTGTAAACATAAATCATGTAATATTTGGTATAAAAAGCTAAGACCACCTTCACGGTGGTCAGTCGATGACAACCAGCACTGTAGCTAGCACCCAAGCACGGTGAGAACAGAATGTACTAGATAAGAAACAATTAACAACCTTGAGAACCTGAGCCGACACATCCTAACTCCTTCTGGCGCGGGGCTTGGGAGAAAGACTTTCAACAAACATCTCAGCGGTTATCAGCCCAAAGAACTGAGAGGTAAACACCCAAATAGTAACTTTTATTTCAATGGGACTATTCATACAAATAATTGTGTGTAAGTGATATTGAGAAAATTACAGATTTCTTCCTTTACCATTTCTGTGAATAGCTTCTCTTTTTAAAAATTGACTTTAAGTGAAAGCATCTCTCTCATGCTTCAGTTCTCTTTTAACTGTCACAAGGATTGGATAGAAAGGATTGGTGCATTCAAGACAATATCATTAGCAGCAGTCTAACTTGTTCTTCTGGCAGAGACTGTCAGCCCTGAGGTAGATGTTATCCTTAAAATACTACATGCACATACTGTACTCTTTCACCTGTATGTGGAGAAAAATGTCTGGCAATGTGACAGGGCAGACCTAGAACCAATATCTTCCTGTCCTTCTACTAAATCTCCCAGGTTAGTACACTGTAAGTCCTAGATACTTTATGCATAGAGGGCAGGTTGCCAGCACTCCTGTTACTTGTACTCCATCTGGGTACCAGCACTGGTTTCGTTTAATGCATGTTGAGGGGAAATGTAGCATTTTAAAAACAGTTCTTTGGAAATCATAAGCAAATTCTCTTGATCTCAGATCCATGGATCATGTTATAGGAATTACTGCTACAGCCTAATCTCAATGAGATTGCTCTAAAGGGAATTCGAATTTTCAGCAATGGTTAGTTATGAAATTAGCTTAGCTGATTAAAGCATGGTGCTAATAACACCAAGGTTGTGGGTTCAATCCCTGTTATGGGCCATTCACTTAAGAGGTCAATGAACCTTTTGGGAACCTCTTGGATCCCATTCAACTCAGAATATTCTATGATTTAGTTGTAAAAATAGTTATGATGAATTCCAGTGATATATGTTTTTGTTGGTAGAATGAGAACAACTCTGCAGTTACTACTTGATATTCATTTAAAGCAGCATTATTACCAAACAGCCATCCCATCTCTTCTGCCAAGTCCTTGTTCATGTGCCCTGCTTCTGTATTATGCCATCACAACTAACTGCACTTGTGGAAAACCATACTGATAAACCAATCAGCTAAAAATGCCTCTTGTTCCCCTGTGTACTGTCATTTTTAGTTGAATCAGGCTCCCAACCTTGTTACTTTACAAATGCTTTACTGGCACAGCATAAGGATTGGTGTAAGACTAACAACAAATGAGCAGTGGAAGAGGACCAGGTTTAGGGGTAAAGATATGGACTTTTCTTGGAGGGTAAAAATTGAATTATATATTTAAATTTAGGCTTCTTGTTTAAACACATTCAGAATTCTTTTTCCATGGACAATGTTCCATTTTCATTCAATTTGTTGTTTTCCTCCAACTTTGCTACCAGTAAACATTCCTACATTTGATCTGAACAGAAAGCACCAAAAAGAAACAACAAAGATACATGTTTTTTAAAAAATCTTAACTAAAGTAGATTTTTTTAATTACTCTTGCCTAGATTTTTTCAGCTCTAATTAGTTCTGTGGAATGATTACTAATTGATTTACCTGAGTATAAGATTGTGTTGAATAAACAAGCAGTATTTGTGATTAGAATTTGGGAAAAAAATAGAGTTCCTTTGTAAGTTTTTTCACAGTTCCACAGGGATAAATAATAATCCTTTACCAGTGAAAAAATATTCATTCTTATTTCAAGGGGAAGAAAATTAACTGGACATTAGCAATAAATTGAAATTATCACTTTTATCAACAGGAATACACTGCTCTTGTAAAACACTGGTAATCTAGCTGTGTTAAAAAGCCATGTAAAAAATAGTTTTTTTGCATCTTCTTTTGGCACTTAGTCAACAATGTGATACATGATGCAGTTATCGATTCCTGAAAAACTTACTGGACAACATGACCACTTTTAAGCTCAGAATAGTAATGTTTTAACCATTATATCACCTACTTTTCCATAATATTTTTAACCAAGTATTTAATGCATTACAGTAGTATAAATACTTTCCCATATTAAGTGATTTACTGAAAAACTGAAGCTAATAAAATGCTGTATAAAGTCTACTCCAAAATTCCTGTTATTCCAGACTTGGATTTCAGCCAACAGACCTAAAATAATTTTGGAATGTATAATACTTCTCACTTTTGAATATAAGCATATATAGAGGTATATACATGGGACCAAATCAGCAGATAATGTGAAGCAATTCCATTGAAGTCAGTAATTTATAGCAGATGAGGTTGTGGTCATATGCTCATATCTATGTGTATGTACTTCTACCACACACACCTGTACTTATGTGTGACCTAAAATCATGTGTGCATGTAACACTGTAATCCCATATGATTGCTTTCTTCTGCCAGCAATTTTTTCATTAGAATGGAAAAATGGAAAGCCTTCATGTACTTTAGATATTAATTATTTCTGATTATGAGAGGCACATGGTTTTTCACATCCCTCCTGATTTTTAGGGTGTCCCTTGCTGAAGCAGTGCCAAGGTTATTTGTCTGAAAGTCATCAATGACAGAAATAAAAGACTTGAGGAGAGGAGGAAAGACAGAAGTTTAATTTCACTGAATTTGTCCATAGAGAATACACTCAGTAAATATTATGACTTTTAAAATGTGGTATGCTATTGAAAAACTATTTATAAATCCTTGGTATACACATGGTGCCTGGTATATAAAATCTGCAGAACTATGGTTGAATAAAGGAATGAGACCTTCACTTTGCAACAGCTACAAGGTGTCAGGACAGGAGCTGGCTCCTTTTCCTCTACTGACTGCCATTTCAAAGGAGAGAAGATACTGATGTGGAGAAAACTTTTGAGCAACTTTAAAAGGAAAGTAGATGGTATGAATTGCAAAACTTTTTGAAGGGAAAAAAGTTATCCATAAAATTTCAGGTGCAATGGATTAAAAGATGGAAGAGGTTGATAGACAGATGATTAAACAAAGCATCTTAGAAGGCAGAAGCTCCCTCTCTCTTCTGTGTATGTACACAAACTACTGCTCTTCTAGATAGCTGTTTCCATACTTGAAAGTCTTGTTTCTTTCTCTTTTTTTCCTTTTTTTTTTCCTAGCTTGTTTGTTGTTGTGCTTTATAAATATACCATGAATTATTCCCAAGTGGACAACAAACCTTATTCTTTTCTAAACTACACCTTCATAAAACCAATATAATTCTGTCAAAATGAATAGATAGAATAGTACCATTATTTTGCAGTGTTAAAAAGCCTTGTTCCTGCAAAGGCAGGATATCTGTTTTTCTCTGAGCTTCCTATTATCTATATTAAGCCTCTAGGCTACTTGTTACTTCTGTTGTGATTGCTAATGCATGTTCCTGTTTAGCACTGGTATTCTCTCTTGCATAGTCCAGGGATAGCTTGTTCTGTCTTGGTGTTAAGTGCTGGTGAGATACAATCAAATTCTGTATCTTCAGACCACCTAAGTGACAGAGAAGATGATTCATCAACAGCTACTGCTTTAACAGACCTCTTTAATGTGACAGAGTATTATGTGAATCACATATTACAATGTAATCCTGAAATGTACCATTGAAGCGAAAACTGCAAAACCTAAAGAAAAACAAGGTATCCAGGTCAGTCAAAGAGTGATCTCAATACTGATTAGAAAAAATGCTTGTTTCCAATTCAGAATTAACAAGTCTTTCTTTGTGCTCCTGACTGGCCTACTACTAGTACTACACATTGTATCTTGGTTTTTGCAGTGCTATCAACATCATAATGTATAAAGTTGGTAGGGACCACAATGGGGTCATCTGGTCCAACTCCTTGCTCAGGTAGAAGCATCTCAGAGTACATGGAACAGGAATGTGTCCAGATGGTTCTTGAATATCTTCAGTGAGGGAGATTCCACAAACTCTCAGGGCAGTGTGTGTCAGTGCTTGATCATCTGCACTGTATTATGTTCCAGAAATACTCAGCACTTTCTTTTATCTGTCCTTTGTGTATGTTTCATACACTTGTAGGATGTTTCTCTACATCATTGCTTCCCATAGATCTTTATCTCCTCTTCTTTTTCCTCCCATTTTTCTCTCATTTGACTCATGGTGTATGTCAGGGTTAGGTTTTCTTTCATGCCTTACTATTTCCTGCAGGTCACCACGTTCTTATTGAGGTGCTCCTGGTTTAAAGTCAAGAACCACTGGGCCATAATGCCTGCTGACATAACTGGGGACTGAAATCCCATGGAGCAGAGACCAAATTTGATAGCTATTTTCTAACATTTTGCTTCTGGAAGTACAGAGGAATAAGAAATAAGGCCTAAAGGAAATGTAAAGTGTGAAGGATGACAGTGAGGTACTCCTTTATGATTGCATGGGGCCAGAAAGAATTCAGATTTTGTTGATCATGACAGTTGTCATTACACAATGCACATTGAAATAGAGCCATGTGTGGTTTGATTCCTACCATAGGATGAACACTTCTGAGGAGAGTGTGATTTATGGGAGAGTAAAGTGTGGAAAAATCAAGATTATCCTAAGTGAAATGCATTTTTAAAATATACCTCCTGTGAATAAATCCTCTATGATAATAAATATTCAGAAATCTTGAGAGAGTCTCCTGTAGCAAGGTTCAAAAAAGATGTGTTCACAAAACAACTGCAATGGTCCAGGCTTTGCCTATGTAAACTTTTAGTCAATTCACCTGTCTGTAACTGCAGGTGAAAATTACAAATATGATTGACTGTAGTTATTCGTATATTCCTAGACCATGCTGAAGAGTATTCAAGCTAAGCACCAAAGAGCATATAATCACATCTTGAAGAGAAGTTCATACTTTACAAGTTCAAACGAACAGCTAAGATTGTTAAGGAGAAACTGTCATTTTATCCTCTTTACAAATTGGTTAATGAGGTGCCATTGGAATAAGTAACTTCCCAAAGGTCACATAAGTCTGTGGCAAAACAATGAACTAAAATTAGCTCTCCAAAATGCACAGCAACACTGTCTTTATTTCTATTCCCATGGTATTTCTTTAATCTCTGCTGATATTTAAAATTTCCTTTTAATCCTAAAGAATATTAAAAATCTCTTTGAAAAGCCAAAATCCTTAAATAGCCTTCCCAACCTGTTTTCCTGAATGCTTTTCTGTCCCTTAGGTTACCAAAGGAAAACATGTTATGATCATGTTTAATTGTATAAGTGTCTTGGGTTGGGTAGCCAAGAGATTTGTATTCTATTTCATTTGTTGTAAAAGCAGATAGTTCTTTAACTCCAGGGGGGAGGATGCCTTCTGATAATGGGCCAGCTGTTAAAACCAGGTGGGGCAGTGTTTCTTATCTCCTTCACCACCTGTCCATCCTCCAGGGAGATATCTTCTGCTAATGGCCCATTAAGGTTCTCCAATGACATGACACATTACATCATCAGGGATATCTTCTGCTAATGGGCCTTTAAGGCTCACCAGTGACATGACACATTACATCATCCCATTGTGAGATGCTCCAACCAGTGTGGGTGGGGAGGGGGGGGCAACCGCTCCTACCTAGATAAAAACTGGGACTCAGGAACAGCAGGCATCTGTTTTTTTTCACCAGAGGAAGACCAGACCCGTCTCGCCACCACTGAACTTTTCCTACTCTGTTATCTGTACCCCACAGAACCTCATCTAAGATTTATTTAGACTGCTTCCAACACCCTTACCAACAGGCTGTCAGGTTGTATACCTGACTTTGTCAGGATTTTTTCCAGGACTTCTGTTTTGCTTGCTTGCTTGTCTTCGTAGTACTGCATTTGTATTTTTTGTTGTTGTTGTTTTTTATTCCTATTAAAGAACTGTTACTCCTATTCCCATATCTTTGCCTGAAAGCTCCTAATTGCAAAATTATAATAATTTAGAGGGGAGGGGGGTGACATTCTCCATTCCAAGGGAAGCTCTAGCTCTCCCTGGCACACAACTGTCTTTCAAAACCAAGACAATAGGCTCTATTCTCAGCAAAGAAAGTAAAACTTGACATTAGGAAACCTGAGGGGGAAACGTTTAAGAGGGAAGAAGGCATCTCATATTGGAAAGATTTTCATGTGTTCAGCATTAGATAGAGAGCTTTAGAGAAAACACATAAGAGTCTGAGCACTCAGGCTTTTCTGGGTTCCCCACTGGGGACATGATACTGCACTTGGTTAATACGTTATAAACACAAACGGCCTAGCACTTGCCGAATTTACACTGCACATTAAAACTTTGAGGTTCCAGAGGGAATTCAGAATTCTTCCTCTTAATGGAACTGCTTTTCTCTGGGGAGATGTAACAAGCCATTGCCATGATCAGCAGCAGCATGGAGACAGACGGTTTCTGCCGTAGTAGAATCACTTGTTGCTCCACTTGTTTAAACCACAGGCTCTGACTGTACTCTCCACTGCTCTGTGTACATGATTATTTACTACAGATTGCAAGTCCTTCTTATGAAATCTGTAAGAAAGGTCTTGTGATAAAAATCAAAATGTGCCCTGTATTATGCAGAATATGCTTTCTAACTGAAAACACAAAATGTTATTAAATTGTCTTATTTCTTCAATGTAAGACTTTCTCCTTGATATTTTTCTTTTTTACCAGTTTGCTGATAGAGTGATGCTTTTGACATCT
Organism: Acrocephalus scirpaceus scirpaceus; assembly: GCA_910950805.1. Lineage (NCBI taxonomy): Eukaryota > Metazoa > Chordata > Aves > Passeriformes > Sylviidae > Acrocephalus > Acrocephalus scirpaceus. Next base: position 32,155,493 of record OU383776.1, read on the forward strand.
TTTTCAGAAAGGAGAGCATAATCCAGTTGTCGTAAAGTATGTTCTACAACTGACAAGAAAATATTTTTTTGCGCATGTAGCTGTAAAAAACAGATCTAAAAAGAGGACATTGGAGTGGGAGTGTGAAAATTTACAAAATTTGCATCCCTAAATCATATATAACAATGCCGACAATGGCTGTTTTGGTGTGTGTTAACCCTTCCAATGCTCCCTTTTCAGATGGTTCCAATCTCATACTTTCTACCATCTGCCGTGCCCATTGGGATTTTGCTGTCCCTGGGCACTCTCAGTGCTTATCAGTGAGCTGTGTCAGATGCTCAGTCAAATCAGCAGAAGTTATGTGATGAGGCATCTAAAATCTAAGGTCTTCTGGTGACTCTTCCCTCATGGCTGCAGCAGGGTCAGCAGCACAGAGCCTTCACCCTACCTCAAAGCAAAAATCTCACCCAACTCTATCAAAGTCGGAAAACTTGGGCTTATTTGTGTCTAAGGTGAGTTTAAACCCTCATCTCCAATTCACTGCTTTGCAAAGTGCCTTAAAATAGCTCAGCTGTCAAACCCAGTGTATGAGCCCCTTGTCACTATACCAATGTAAATTATTACTTATCTAAAATTTTTAAAGGTGAAAATATATGGCATTGCAAAATGGCATTTGATGGCAAAATGTGACTGCACTGACTTTCAGTCTGCTGTGCTACTAGAAACAAATGGGCTGCTTTCACACATCTCCAGTCTCCAGGTCTGTCTGTGGTTACTACAGTGACTTCTCTTTGTTCTGTACTTGAGTGCTGTAAGAGTCGAGGGCTCATCTGTCATGTGCTATAGATAATCTCAAAAACACCTTAACAGACAACGTATGAACCCTAGGGCTGTTTATATTCATGAAAACTATTCTCCCTACAGAGGTCACATTGAGTAAGATAAACCGTGTCATCAAATATACAGCATACTTTGCAACAAGGGTCTGGCATTCCAGGTTTGAGACTTTTTGTAGGTTGTGTCAAGGAGTACTGTTTCTGTCCTTAGCTTGATGAACAGTTTCAAACAGCCAGCACTCTTGGAGTTCAAATGTAAATGAGAATTCAAGTTACAGCTATCCTCACTTCTCTGTACTGAAATGACAAAAATGCATTTTCTCTTATCTGACTGCTTAATACCCAGTGAAGTGCTGATATACACGTGTTGTGGTTATAATATGTATAAAATAAAATAGACCTAATAAAATTAAACAGCTGTCTGAGAGCAACATTGCAGACGACTATCTTTCTGTGTTGCAGGCTGCAATATGTGCCTGACACATAATCAGGTCACAGGTTGTATTTTTACCCATGACAATAAAGATAATATTTAAAATCGATACAGTAACTACTTTTTCTCCCAAATATTTTATGACCTAATCAGGGGAACATCTATAGAAATTATTGTGTGTTTACACACAATAATTTAGTACTGCTGTTATCAAAATCTATCCGTTCCCCTGAAAATAAGAACAGGGATGTCTAGATATTTGCAAGACACTCCTACACATCCCACATCCAGATTAGTTCTTTTGTTATTTGAAACAATTTTTAAGGCTGCTTCAGTATAGCTTCTCACAAGAAAGAATATTAACATTTGTTTTGTCTTATACTATCACTGTAAATCACTTCAAAGCCATCACTGATGCTCTTTATTTCATTTTTACAGAGTTAATATCCAAAATGCAAGTATGCATCAACTTTCTAACAAATATTAGGAGAAAACATCTAGTTAAAACTTGTTATGAAGAATTTAGTGTGCATATTTTGCCTCCACACTTTTTTTATTCTGCTGAATAGCCTATTCAGAAAACAATTTACTTATCCATTAAAAAACAAAACAAAACCACCAAAAAAAACCAAGCCAAAACAAAAAAAAACACCCAAACAAAACCTCCCCAAGAACAACAACAAAAAACCCCCAACCCTGTTCCATTCTGTTTTGGTTTCTAGGGTTCTGTTGTCATTTTATCCTAAAGTGCTGTTTCCTCACATTTGCATCTACCAGCCTTTTTAATGTGATATTCCATTTAAACTGCCTTTTAATTGTATGTGCTGCCTTGGCAGAACATGACTGATGTACTAGCGTTAATTAGGGCTCCAGTCAGCAGCCTACGCCAGCTGGAAACTGAGAAACAAGCGTAAATTATTCTGTCATCAATCAGCTCAAAAATGTTTGAATCACTAATTAGTTTGCAATTTGGGTGACAGTTTATCTGACGCAGGCGGTGTCAGAAACTTCAGATCTTAGATGAATAATTTGCCAGCAACAAGCACATATTCCCTGCTTTTAAATACATGAAGGTTTATCTGCATGTTGAAAGGTGGTTCAGCAGTCTTCATTAACTTCCAACTGGGACTATGTAAATCAGGAATCAGTGTGAGGCACTTCAGTCTGTGGTGGCTTAGCAGATGATATTTAGAAAAAGAAAGCCTCTTTTCTCTCTTTTTTTTATTAATAATCCATAAACAGGTAGATGAGAATGTTTGGGCTTTAACAGCTTAAAAAAATCACAACGGTTAAAAAAAAGAAGGCAATCACCCCCTTTTACATGAAAATTGGTTGTGCTGCATCTTGCTGTTTAACTGATTTAGTCTCCTCCACTGTCATGTGTCTGGAATGTTAAGCAGTAAGTGATTAGCCCTTGTCCTTTAAAGCAAGATCATTATTGGGTTTTTATTAAATGGCAGACTTGTGTTTCCATTTAAAGGATAAGGGAGGTGGAGGAGGGGAAACAAGAAATTGCTAACTGGAAGCAGAAAATGTTACCAGTATCTCAAAAGGAGAAACTATTCAACATTATAAATGCAGTCAAAAGGGTCTTAACATCTGTGTTATTCTTATCTATAAGAGAGATAAGTTTAATATTTTGCAACACATACAACTATTCTGTGTCCCATAGATAAAACTGTAAAAACAATTGAGGGTGTTGTTCACAAAAAAAAGTGAGTGTGAGCACTGGGATCAATTTTACTGGGTAGAGAGACAGCAATTTGTCTTCTACCTACTCATTCATCCTTCTGGAACTGAAAGACTGCTTTGATATGGAAAGGTGCAACAAGAGCAGGGAGGAGAGCTATAAGCTGACTGTGGTGCCAAATATAAGAAGTTGAGGATAAGATTCTGAGGTTCTCTGTGGCTGGCAAAGGCCATGCTCTCTACATTCAGGGCTTTGACAAGGTGAGAGAAGCGGCGCATATGATACTGTGTAATTAGGTTTAACTAGTGCCACTCTAAGCACAACACAGCAGTAGCATATATGGGAGTGCTGCTGCTTAGTAAGTGTTAACAGAAGGATTTGAAGAAAGAAGTCAATGACAGTTTGGTGACAGTCCTTTTCCCTTCTGTCCCAAGTCCCTCTGCTCTCAAGTTTTATTTGTTATAGCCAGAACAAATCATTCCCTGGTATGTCATATTTTTAACAACTTACCTACATTCCGTTAAAACTTCACTGAACTTTGTCTACTTTGGTACATTTTTTTTCCAATATATTAAATAGACTTACTTAAAATAGTTTTGTTTTCAGAAATTTCTTGGAAAAATGAGGGTTCTGCTTTAGGGGAGAAAAAAGCACAACTAAAAACCCATATTGGTTCTGTATATGGCAAAAATTGTGATTCTTGTGCTGCTTCATTGAGAATTTTTAGAGGTTACAGGCAAAAAATTTTAAGGTCAGCAAAATATACAGTCTACATGACACAGCAGTATTTTGCACCATTTTAATTAAAAGGAAAAGGCAAGGTTGGTCAAATTGCAATATCCTTAAACAACTTCACATCATCAAAGACCAGGAGAAATTAGATGGAAATACAGTACTTGTGGTCTTTAGAAATTCCCTGGCTGGGGGATCACATGAGATTTCACACACTGTTCCAGGTGGGTTGTATTCTGTGAAAAAGTCAGTACTATGCTAGGAAGGAGGCTGCAGAACCCTCAGGCCATCCAGGGTAATCAGTCCTCTCTTCTATTGACCACAACTTCATCCCTCATAAAGGCTAAGTACTTTCCATGGATGGTCCCTGATTGTGCTCCCTATTAGCTGGGTGCCCAAGTGGGATTCTGAGGGATGGGAAATCCTGACTGCTGACTGACCTACCTGCAATCAGGAGGGAGGGAGCTGCAAATACAGAAAGCCCTATGTAACAATACACAGCCTAGAAGATCCAGATTTCGAGGTATCGAGGTATCGGATCAAGCACTCAACATGAATGGGACTTTTGATTTTAATCCCTCTGTCTCAACTCTCTGTCAGCACAATGCTGGTGTTGGCAGTTAGGTTTCTTTCCTTTTGTTCATTTTTACTTACAGAATTTCTTCCTGTAAGTTGCTAGGAAACATTAACAACTGGGTACGTAAAAGAATCCCAAAAGAAATGGCTAAGCCTCAGGGGTGGAGGGCATCTGGTTGCACTTCTCTTATCTACGAGTTTCTCTCCCAGGGAAGAGATACCTCGAGAATTGGGCAGGTCAGGGATGGGCTGGGACAATTGCTGGCTGTCTTGGCTTTGAAGGAGGGTGGTCGGGGTTGCTGCTTGGGGAAGGGAATTTGCTGCCACCAGCATAACCCAGCCCAGAGCTCCTCCTTTTGCTGTGGGGTCAGCCTCTGCTCGCTACAGCAGCCACCAAATTGGGACCTTATTAACACCTACCTCACTAAAAGAGTGACCTACCACCATCAGCTCAGGTGCCTGAGATCCTGAGCTCCCCTCTCCCTGCCCTGCTGGGAGTTGGGCCACCACTGCCCTGTCCCCGCCACTTCTTCAGCACTGCTCTGGGTTTCTCTGCTTTGTGGTTCTGCACCCCCTGCCCTGCTGGGATGTCCCCGAGTTCCAGCTACCACTGCAGAGCTTCTGATACATCTCATCCACCAGCTCGATTTTTCTGCTCATTCCTGTTTTTCCAGCTTGGTGCTTCCCAGAGTCCTGCTGGAGCACTGGGATCAACTGCCCCAGGGCTGTGTGAAGCCAAGCCTCTCCTCCATCCCTTCCGGTCTTGTCCAAGCCGCCATCACCGCTGCTCTCTGAGCCCGCGCCACAGCGCCCCCTGCAGCCGCGGGGGAATCATCGCACCTGCCCTGACCATCTGGGAGCCACCAGTGCCCCTGCTGGCCATGACGAGAACTGCACCGAAGGGGAAAAGTGTCCACCACCAAGAAGGGGTTACTGGGCTCCCGGTGCAGTTTGGTGTTAATGCCATAGTTGTTGTTGTTTGTTTGCTTTATTATAAATACCAGTAAAGAACAGTTATTCCTATTCTCATAGCTTTGCCTGAGAGCCCCTTTATTTCAAAATTACAATAATACAGAGGAAGGGGGTTTACATTTTCCATTCCAAGGGAGGCTCCTGCATTCCTTATCAGACACCTGTCTTTCAAACCAAGACAGCTGGAAAAATAAATTCCTGTTTGTCAAGCACTTCCATGAACTATATAAAAAGTACATGCAGAAATTAATGAGTCTGGCTTTAGAGGAAAGTTTAAATAGTGGAAAATAAACAAAGATTTGGACTGTGTACTGCAGAATGAAGATAAAGCAAAACAGTGAATAACTGCTTACTCTGCAAGCTCTCCTCTATACATTGAGTAAGGCTGTGGTCTTCATAGGGACAAAAAAAGGAGATACATGGGAATTTCTTTTAACAAAACCTTTTTATTTTGTTTCTTTCTTTTAGCAGAAAATACCAGTTTCTCAAAACTGCAACTTTTTATGGAAAAAAGTTCATATGAATGATGATTTTGTCATTAGGACTTCAACGACCCAGAGGAGAATTTGTTGTCAAAAGGTAAGCTGGAGAGTGATAAACCCACAGAGGCAGACCCAGTCCAGAGCTGCCACTAGCTAATGGTAAAGCAACACTAAATGCAGTGCTACCATAGAAAAATTCAGCCATCTTGTAGGAGTAGATGATGGCTGGTTGCATCTGGCAACAGCCCTCCATCTTCTGCATCATATACCTTTCTTGTTGTGTCATACTTAATACAGGAAGAAATGTTGCTACTTCTGCACTTTCTTGACACTTCCCATCTTGCTCTCCAGATCCCAGAGGAGATCTGTTGTAATTCAAGCACTGGAAGTCTGTTTCTTCTCTTTTTCTCTCATTGCTTTTATTTCAAAAAGTCTATTCTTTATTCCTAAGTGGAATTTAAACCCAACAGTGTTTTATTAATAAATAACACTGCTGGAACCTAGAAATCTTTTTGACACTGTAAAGCAAATGGGCACATGGACAACACTGTAATACTGTCATTTCTCTTCTTTTGACTGATTCTTCAACCTTAACACAGAAAGTACACATATATGTGTCCGCCTAGTCTGTAGACACTTGTCAGAGTGTAAAACTGCAAACTCCGTGAGATGTCTATCAAAAAAAAGCCCCATCAAATCAGTTTAGGCTAGTACATATGGACTAAGTATTTATCTATCACAGTATTGGCAAAAGACTACAAAAGTCACTGTCCTACTCTACATACAGAGTCCCTGTTCTCAGCCCTCTATGGAATAAATAAATGTGACAGATGAGAAGAAAAACTGCTTCTTCTTCAAAAAGGAAAATGGCTGCTAATACTCAGAGAAAATGTCTCCTATAAAGTTGCACTGGAAGCCTTTGTCAGCGCTGGCAGCTGAGCAGCTATATAGTGAATCCTAGCTTAAGGCTTTAAGCACTTGATAGGTCATTTTATTTGCATGAGGTGTGGATAACTTCTACATAATCACTTTGTATTTCTTTTTAGATGGTTACAGAAATTTTATAAGTCTGAGGTCAGCTTCTCTGAGTTTAACTTATCTTAAAGACAAATTATATTTGTCTGTGTTAAAGAGATCTTTGGACCAAGGGTAGGTGCTTTGTCTTTAAATGCTCACTCAGTTGTAGAAAAATAAGAACGGTGAAAGAGGTTTGGTTTTGTTTTTGTTTCTTTTTTTTAATGTGTAAGTTGAAGTCAGAAAATCCATAATTCTGCTGTTGTCAGAAGCTGGTCTCAGAAAAGTCATACGGCAATTGGAAGAAGGGTCTGAGTACTAGCTTCATGTAGCTCAGCTGGAAGAAATCAATTCCCAGAGTCTACTCTGTTATCTCAGGACTTGTTGCTCAACTACACTATCATGACATCAAGGAAGAAGAATGAGTTAAAATAATAAAACCAGATCATTTAGTATCACAGAGAATAAATTCTTACTATGTCTTCTTGATGCCTCCTTAGCAGTTCCTTTAAATGCTACAGAGTATTTTAGAACTTTGATTTTGGTTTTGGGCTTGGGTTTGTTTGATATTTTTCTATTCAATGCAATTATATTTATCATATGTTGCTATTGTGAAAGGATGGAACCTTTACTGTTGTACATCAGCTGGCATGCTTTGTCACTGTTGAGGGAGAGGCTTGCCAGGAAAAGGTTTAGCTTTTATTTACCCATTACTGGCACTGATGTGACTACTGAAGAGAACATCTCAAACAGTTTTTGAAACTATTTTTTCAGAATAAGGTAAGGTTTATTTAAACCAAATATGTTCCAAAGGGAGTACAATACACAAATTTTTCTCTTCTAGTTCGTTCACTTGATTCCTTCTATTTCATACATCTTAATAGACAAAGTCAAAGAGAAAAAAAGATGAAGGTGATGAAGTCCTTAAACTCTAGTGAATATCCTTAAAGGAAACCTGTTCGGAGACTATTATGTAGACCTCATCACAGAGAATGAGCCAAGATAGGAAATACTTAGGGTATAGTCATACTAATCCTCAACAGACTGTTGGACCAGTGAAAGACTCGAGATGACTGAAAAGGTGCCATGGGTTTGGATGAGCTATTACTTATGTTTAGGTGTTCATAGAATCAGAGAATCAATTAGGTTGGAAAAGACCTCTAAGATCATCAAGTCCAACCTATGACCAAACACCACCTTGTCAACTAGACCATGATACCAAGTGTCACATTGTCCTGGTTTAGGGCAAATTTGTGAGAGAACCCCTGAATGGGGACCCTCTGGGAAGCAAACCTAAAAGGCCCCTCCCCCCGCCAGTCCAGGAAAAAAAGAACTTCCTTGGAGGAAAGTGGAAAAAACTATTTAACAAATAAAATGCCCACAAGCATAAAGAATTAATAATATGAAACAATAAGACCTCTTGTTGCTCTGAAGTGAGATGGTGGATTCAGAAAGTCCTTGCTGTGGGTAGCTCAGCTCACTCAGTCTTTAATCAGTTCCTCCAGTGCTGGAGAATGCTGTCCTGGGCCCCGGGGGTGCAGGTGTGAGATCCAGGTGTCTCTCTGGGTTTTCAATACAGGACAGGTCTCAGACGAGCACAGTTCAGGAGCAGGAATGCAGAGGAGGGAATGCTGTTTTCAAAATAAACTCTGTGTGTCTTCCTTCTCCCCTTTCACTCTCAGAACCAGTCTCACAGCAGCAATTCCCTTACTCTCCAGGATCCTGCTTCAGGAGTCTCTGCTCATGCTCCTTGAGGTTGCTCCTCCATGACCGTTCTCCCCTTACCAGCTATGCCTCTTTTATCTCACTCATCCTTGTTGGATGTAGCTGTTACTCATCAGGGGCAAGGCTGTGCTGGTTAATTAACACAGCTGTTACTTATCAGGGGTTACTTAGTCCTAAAGGTACAGAACTTAACATACAGCATAAACAGAAGAGACAATTGGGGATACAAGTATCAAAAAGTCACCCCAGAATACACATCCAGTCCTTCCTTAAAAAATCCAGGGAAAGTGACTCCACCACCTCCCTGAGCAGCCCATTTCAATGTCTAACTACTCTTTCTGTGAAGAAATTTCTCCTGATGTCCAACTTGAACCTCTCCTGGCACCGTTTAAGACTATGTCCTCTTATCCTGGATATCTGGGAGAAGAAGCTGGTAATCCCATGGTTAAACAAATCCACCTGGTTAAAACCTCCTTTCATTAATTGTAGAGAGCAATAAGGTCCCCCTGAGTCTCTTTTTCCAGGCTAAACAACAACTGTTCCCTCAATGTCTGTCCTGCACTGGGGAGCCCAGAACTGGATACAGCACTTGAGGTGTGGCCTCACCAGTGCTGAGTATAGGGAGGCAATCACTACCCTGGTCCTGCTGGTCACACTGTTGCTGATACAGGCCAGGATGCTATTGGCTTTCTCGACCACTCGGGCGCAGTTGGTTCATGTTCAGCTGCTGTTAACCAACACCTCCAGATCCTTTTCTACTGGGCAGCTTTCCAACCACTCTGCCCCCAGCCTGTAGCACTGTCTGGGGTTATTGTGACCAAAGTGCACTGGCACTTCCCCTTGTTGAACCTCAAACCATTGGTCTTGGCATCTCAGTCCAGCCTATCCAGGTCCCTCTGCAGGGTCTTCCAATACTCGAGGAGATCAACACTCCCACCCAGTTTGGTGTCAACCTTGAATTTACTGAGGACACATTTGGTCCCCTCATCCTGACCATAAATAAAGATACTGAACAGGACTGGAGCTATTGCTGATCCCTGGGAGACACCCCTAGTGACTCAATGACAACTAGATACAGCATCATTCATCAGGTGTCTGGGCCTGGCTGTCCAGCATTCTTAACCCAGCGAAGGTTGCACGTGTCCAAGCCATGGGCTGCTAGCATTTCCAAGAGAATACTGTGAGAGATGGTATTTTTCTCTCATCCACTGAGCCAGTCACCCAGTCAAAGAAGGATATTATGTTGGCCAGGCAGGACCTGCCTTTCCCTACTGGGTGGGCCTGATCCCCTGTATGTGCTGTGTGATAGCACTCAAGATGAAATGCTCCATAATTTTGTCAGGCATCAAGGCCAGGCTGATCTTGCTGTCAGGCCTATAGCTCCCTGGATCTTCCTTCTGGCTCTTCTTGTAAATTGGCATCACACTGGACAGCTTCCACTTCTCTGGGACTTCTCCAGTTAACCACGACTGATGATAAATGATGAAAAGCAGCTGAGTAGGCTCTTCCACCATTTCCCTCATCATCCTAGGATGAAGCCCATCTGTCCTCATAGACTTGTGAGCATCTAAGTGGTACAACAGTCACTAATTACTTCCTCATGGATTACAGGGGGTCTGTTCTACTCCCTGTCTCTGCCTACCAGGTCAGGGGGCTAATTGCTCTGAGCATAATTAGTCTTACAACAGAAGAATGAGGCAAAGAAGGCAACAAGTATCTCAGCCTTTCCCTCATCTTTGGTGGCTGTATTTCCCTCTTTGTCCAATAAAGAATGGAGTTTTACCTTGGTCCTCCTTTTGTTATTAATATATTTTTTAAAACTGGTGTAATCAATAGTGACAAGATAAAGTTTTAATGAAATTTTTCCCTTTCTAGTTTTATTTCTACATGTCCTAACAACATCCTTACATACTTCCTGAGTTACCTACCCCTTTTTCCAGAGGTGATATGCCCTCTCTTTTTCCCTGGGTTCCTGTGAAAACTCATTGCTCAGCCAGGCCAGCCTTCTTCCCTGCTGTCTGTTGGCACATAGGAATAGCTTGCCCCTGAAACTTCAAGATTTGTTTTTTAAAGTATGTCCTGCCTTCTTGGCCCACTCTGTTTTCAGAGGCTGCTTACCAAAGCTCTCTCTTGGCCAGCATCCTGAATAAAGTCTGTACTTGGGAAGTTCAGGGTAAATGTTGTGTTGTTCTCCAGGAACCTCCTAGACTGCCTCCTCTCTGCTGTGGTGAGTTTCCAGCAGACATTCAGCTGATTAAACAAGGGCTGACAATCATGAAACATGAGCCATCTTATCACAGAATAGTTCATCCACCTCCTCATCCTGGTTGGGTGGTCCATAACAGACTCTCACCAGGATAGCTGCCTTTTTGGCCTTCCCCCGATTGTCATCCACAGGCACTCAACCTTCTCTTCACTATCCTTGAGCTCTGTACAGTCAAAACTCTTCCTAATGTACAGAGCCACCCCATCACCTCTCCTTTCTTACCTGTCCCTTCTGAGGAGCTTGTGGCTATCCAGTGCAGCACTCTGGTTATCCCACCACATTTCTGTCATTGCATTCCTGCTGCACAGTGGCCTTCAGCTCCTCCTGTTTATTACCCATGTTGTGTGCATTGGTGTTGTTGCACTTCAGCTGGGCTACTGATTTTACTCCTGTTATAAATGATTAGAAGCCAATTCAAAATATCAGCGTTTATTAGCAAAATTTCCAACACCGAACTTAAAGCCACAATAAAAACAGGACAGCACTCGATCGAGAGTCGGGTGGACAGAGTCGTGGTACAAAGGTACCCTTTGATCTCTGCCACACCAGCCAGGTTTCAGCCTGTGGATTTTATACCATTTAAAAATATAAATAAATTATATAATATAATATAAAAAAATTATATAATTTTTTTACCCTAAAGCCAAGTCCATTGAAAATTCAGGTATGCATGTGTTTCTCAATTTTTCCAAAAAGTGTCCCGTCTTGCATGAAAAGATTACTTGATAGTCCTTCCCGGAATTCATCTTGGGAGGGGTAATCTGATCATCCGGACCTCCACCAAGATGAGTATCAGATGTTTGAGGGGCTGTGAAGTGGGGGGTGAATGAGCCATCTTCCAGCTTGGCCAGGTCGTTTCAGTTGCAAATGTGTTTGCCTGCTTCATGGAATTCTGGAATCTTGGAGACGCCCTTGGATAGCTTCTTGTTAGTAAACCAAACCCATAATACAATATTATATACACGAATTTATCTATTACATCTATTACACTCCTAACCCTGGCATCTAACCCCTAGGCTCATCTGGTCTTATTCCCATCCCCCTTCAAGCTGAATGCTTCCAGTAGAAACCTGCATGCTGTGGAGGTCCTTGCTGGTCAGTGGGCAATGATAAGTATCTACAGAGTTAAGTGGTTGGGTGATCCATACCTCCCTACTGATTACAGGGTTCAGCATGCTCCTAATGTGAAAGGAAAACCTCCTGGAAAGTCTGGTCTTCTCTGCTTCCTCATCATTTGCTGCTTATGGAGAGAAAGGATACTGAAGGCTATTTTTCCTTTCATCCCTCTCATCCTGGAACTAGGCGAGTTTCAGGACGTACTAACCACAGACCTAGTCTGCAAAATTTGATACACACGCAATCTTGTATCACTGCTACCAAGTTCCTACACCTGCCTGGTGGTAGTGGACTGATGACTTCCTTTTAATTTTTCTGCAGCTCTTTAAGGATAAAAGGAAGTGTTCTGTATCCCTGCCTAATGGCTTCTTCCAGGTGAAGAGGGTTGCATGGCTAGTAACTGGTCTGTCTCTAGCTCCTTGGGGTTAATGTGGAACATTTTCATTTCAAGAAAGTCTTGAGATATCCTAAAGCACTTGTAAACTAAATATCATAGTGCTGAAGGTGCAGTTGGGTTTTTTTTCAGGGAAACAATGTATTTTAGAAAATATTTTCGGTGTCTCACACATTCTGTCTTTCTTAAATTGGACATTTATTAGCTGTAATTGTTCGTAATTCACTAATACTTAAAAAAATATACTCCTGGAAACCTTTTAATCAACAGCCAACATGCCACTTTGGGCATTGTTGGGGCTTAGGCTTGTTTCTTGGTTTTTTTTTTTCACCTATAGAATTTTTTCCCAAGGGTTGCGAGGCAACTAATCACTGGATACTTATTGGTGCTCAGGTGGAACAAAAGGATGGAGCCTGGCACTTGGGACACTCTTTGTCTCCGGGACTTTCTCTCGGGGCGGGGGGCGGGGGGGGGCAGGGGAAAAGACGGGGCTGGGATGGCAGCTTCACTTTTGATGTGCTCTGCATCAGTAGAGGATGGGGCTGCTGTTGCTCCGTGGGTTTTTCACTGGCACCACCCAGATCTGATCCTGAGGAGAGCTACCATTATTCTGTTCGTGTGTCCAGGAAATCCTGATCTCTCCTTTTGCTGCCCTGCTGGAGCTGGCCCAGCCCTGTCCCACCACCGCTGCTTCCTCGGCGCCGCTTTGAGGCTGTTCTGCACCGCGGCCCCGCACTGCCCTCCCTGCCAAACATCCCTGCCCTCCAGTGACCACCAACAGAGCTCTGGATCGGACGGAGCCCTAGACGGAGCTCTCACCAGCCTAGGATCCCTCACCGTTCCAGCTTGGTGCTTTTCGGAGTCCCCAGAGACCAGACTGCCCCGGGTTTTGTGGGACCAAGCTCCGTCAAAGTCCCTAGTTCTGTTTTCGCTATTAATTGCTGTAGTTGTTGTTGTTTGTTTGCCTTGTTATACCTATTAGTAAAGAACTGTTATTCCTATCCCATATCTCTGCCTGAAAGCTGTTTTAATTTTTCTAAATTATAATAATTTGAGGGGAGGGAATTTGAATTATCCATTCCAAGAGAGGCCCTGCCCCTCTTTAGCAGATACCTGTCTTTTTTTCAAAACCAAGACAGGCATGAAGGGTCAACATTTATGCTTGATGTCCTTGCAGTCTTTATGATCTCTCTATCATCACCCATTCAGAACCCTTTCTAGCAGATTTTCCTCACTTACCCTTATGCTATTTGGTTAGAGTGTTTAATGCCATAAGGGTGATCTTTCTAAATATGGTCCTTCTCTGCCCTCTTTAAATTCTAATGCCCATCCACTGGATCCTGATGAAGTAGATAAGAATTGATTATGTGATCTTATACTTTTCCTTGTTTAAAAACAAAAAAGAGAAATCTCTGTCTTTAGTTCTCCCTCTAACCTACAGGTTTGAAATATTTGTAGATTTTTAAATGAGAAATGGAGATTTTCTGAACTAATGATATATTTCCAGCACTTCACTCTTAATCTAACTTGCTGATACAGGTTCTTTATGACCAACTGTTGTTTTATCAGCATGGTTATCAAAATCAGCTTCTCACAATACTTCTGATGAGGTAGAAATTGGGGTGAGATTTTGGAATTTATTTATTGGGCATGCTGGGTGGAGCTTATTACACTTTTCAACGTAAGATTAAACCTAGAGCACTTAATATTGAGAAATTTTATTCAATTCATGATTTCCACATTGGTTTTGTCAGGAAAATTGTCATTATTAGTATTTCAACTTCTGTACAGTCCACAGTACTTCCCTTAGAACAAGACAAACCTGAAAAATGTAGATAGTTTCTGTTACAGGCAAAATATGAAAGAAAGTTGTTTTAGTACTTACCAGAGGCTCCTTAATGTCTTTCAGTACTGAGTCTTTCCATAAGCTATCATGAAAATTACAAATGTTCCTCTTTTTCTGTAATTCTGAGATAGTATCATTGCTGATGATACTTTCCCTTCTCTACCCGCTGTGGCAGGGGATGAAGTGACTCAGCTTTGTAAAAACTTGACAGGTTCACCATCCTCTGGACTTGTATTTCAGGTAATCTCAGCAGGTAATGAAGCCAGGATTATTCCTCCCACCTACTTCTACCTCATCTGATATTAAAAATTCTGTGTGGATTATTTTGGAAAATGTTAGGACAGTGCTCTCTTCCTATGACTCCCATTCATGGTGTCTTGTACATCATATAAATGCAATTAGAAACTATTTTTCCACTAGTTTTAAAAAAGCTTTTGCATCTTGATATATATTATTTCTGATTACATTCTACTATACTAAAACTGCTTGAAAATACCTGGTGTTAGATGTAAATTCTCCATTATGCAGTCATAATATTTTTTCTCTTAATGCTGCTTTTACCCTTTTACTTTCAAAGGGTAAAGCAGAATTGTGTAATAGAACTCTCTAAAACTGCATGGTTTATACATTTGTATCATTCTGGATGTCGTATGGTAGCCTGTTGACCTTTCACAAGGCTCAGCTGAGCAACTGTTGCAGCCTTTTTAACATAATCAGGAAGTCAAGAATGTAGTCTAATAAGCTTTTTCCTTGTGATTTTTTAAAATGTCTTTAATCATTAAACATATGATTGATGATTTCAGCAAAGATATGCATTTTACACTAATACATACAATTTGGGCTGTACTTTTATTCTTGCATCCTATTTAGTAGGTAATAAAAATAAAAGCAAAGATGAAAGATTCATCTTGTCTTTCTAGCATCAGATTGTCATAAAGTGCAACTCAGCCCACCTTAGCAGTAATTTAGACACCATGTGAAGGCCTGGTTCCCATTTTAATCAGATTTGGAAGCCATCATGGGGGAAGGAGGTACCTGGGTTGGCTTGATCAGTAAGGTGAACCATTCAGCAGCAAACTTCAGGTTTATGAAAATGAAATAATGAAGCTTGGAGTGAGGAGTAATTTAAAATAGTAGAAATTATAGAAATAGAACTGGGAATTCTTGCATGAGCATTGTATGTATTATGGCCTTATAAAGAACCCAGAGAAGTACAGGAAAACTGGTGAAGCCACAGAAATTCATAATAAAGACTGAAATTCTCAAAGCAGTACAATGGATTTTAAAAAAGGATTTGAGAGGATTTCTAGTAGCACTTCTGTGGATAAACTTCCTGCAGTATTTGAAAGTCTTAATCTAATTTTCTGAAGCTGGATAAACAATGACCAGAATAAGGTATAAGAATAGCTTATATTTTCACATATGATGATAAATATTAGATAGAAACACAAAGGTGGACTAAATTCATTATGAGGAATAAGATGATGACATTCAAAACAGAGAAAAAGGGACTTCTATTATTTTTTTATGCAGACAATGAGATATAGTTCAGCCATAAAATATTATTACCTTCTCCATTGAAGCTTCAGCTATTTATCACAAGATTTTTAAAACTAGTTAGGATAAAATACTAGAAAATATAATGCTAGGATCCCTCCTGCAGTAAAGAAGGAGTAAATAGTGATATATTTACTTTTTGTAGTAGCAAAATCTTCATTTACCCAATATCTGACTATTTTTTCAAATACTGTAACTTATTTCTCTGATAATAAAAATAATAAATGAAGAAATTCTTGTAATGAGTTGACTCTGCCTGGACACCAGGCATCCACCAAAGCTGCTCTATCCCTCCCCTCTGCAACTGGATGGCAAGAGAAAATATTATGAAGAACTCATGAGCTGAGATAAGGGCAGAGGGATATCACTCACCAAATACTGTCACAGGCAAAACAGGCTAGAATTAGAGATATTAGTTGAATTTATTACTAACAAAATCAGAGCAGGATGAGAAGTAAAAGCAGACCTCAAAAATTCCTTCCCCCCTGCTGCCCAGCTGTATCTTCTTTCCCCAGTGGTGCAGGTAGGCAAGGAATGGGGGTTATGGTCAGTTCATCAAAAGCTTTTCATACTGCTCAGAGAGAGGAGTCCTTCCCCTTCTCCAGTGTGGGTTCCCTCCTACAACAGATAGTTCTCCAGGAATTTTCTGCTGTAAGTCCATCCCATGGGAAACAGTTATCCACAAAATGCTCCAGCATTGGTCACTCTTCCATGGGGTGCAATCCTTCCAGGAAACCTGCTCCAGCATGGGCTCTTCTCTCCTCAGGTGTGCAGGTCCCTCCGAGGAGCCTGCTCCAGCACAGGCCTCCCATGTGTTCAAAGCCTCCTCTCAGGCATCCACATTCTCCAGCCTGGTGCTCCTCCACAGGCTGCAGGTGGATCTCTGCATCCCCACGGACCTCCATGGGCTGCAGGGGCACAGCTGCTTCACCATGGGCTGTTTGCACTGCAGGGGAATCTCAACTCTGTCTCAGCCCTGTAGCATCTATGTGTCTCTTTCTCACCTTGGTGTTTGCAGAGTTGTTCTTCTCACATATTCTCACCTACTCTTCTCTGGCCACTATTAAAACTGCCCAATACAATTATTTTCTTCTTCTTAAATTTGTTATCACAGAAGCACTACCACCATTTCTAATTGGCCCAGCCCTGGCCAGTAACACATCAATCATGGAGCCAGCTGGCATTGGTTCTGCTGGACACAGAAGGAGCTTCTGGCAGCTTCTCACTGAAATTACCCTTGCAGTCACCCTGCTACAAAAACCTGGGCGTGCAAACCTAATACAATAATTTGGGGGTTTTTTAATACTATTTTATTTGCAGTAATAATAAGCCTATACCAAATTTCCTTTCAGTTTTGGCTCAGATGGCCAACACATTTGTGCCCATTCCCTCCCCAGTAGGCCATTAAAATCCATTAAAATGGATCTGATTGAAATGGAAGAAATTTTAAATATATCTTGGAGGGTTCCTGTATTTGGAATCAGAAGCACCAAGAGGAGAAACTGGATGTTGGTTCAAAATAAATATATGAGCAAAGCTGTAGCAATGTATGCTGGTCCCTAGGGTATAATTTCCTCTCCTCTTGTATGTGGGGTTGTAAATATATCAGAATATAACTGTATTTTCTTCTACACTGTGTTTGTGTCTCTATCATCTCTGGAAGCAACTGTATTAAGGCTTCATAGGGGTTTTTTTCTCCACTGTGGGAGACTTTCTTTTTCCCACAGCTATGCCTGGATATTTAACTACAGGCAATAGCATAATGAGTCCAGGAAAATGACTATTGAATTTCAGAAACACACTTAAGCACTTCGCAGAGAAAATGTCTCTGCTGGGCTATGGTCTACTATTTCTAAAGTTCAAGGGGAAGAAAAATAACAAAGAATTGTACCTTTGATTATTGAAGAGCTGCAGCAAGTTTAATCCTTAAAGCTTGAAAGAGCTTTCTGTAAATCAGCCAATTTGTTGAAAAGACCTACCATGAGTATTTACAGACAAATCACTATATGAAAATTACTGTGCCCCACTGAAATCCATAATGAAGTTATCACTGAAAAACCGTGGTTGTTCAGCCATCCTGATGATTATTTCTAGTGTGATCAGGTAGGGCTGGCCTGCATAGAGCTTTATGCAGGCATTTGATTCAGGTATTGAACACCCAATCTAGTGAAATTATTGAAGACAGATGGCTATTATGTTTTTGGGGGATTTTTTTTGTGGGTATCTTATAAGGGCAATATTGTATACTAGGTCTAGTTTAATATCGTATAGTTATATTGATGTATTGGTCACATGGGCAGTTTCGGCACTGCAAATGAGAATGCCTGCCAGTGTTTTCTCTAGTGTTATCTTTATTGCAGGTATGCAACTCAGCCATTAGTCAAAAGTATAAAGTAACTCATTCTGATAGTAACGTGTTTTTACTTTATAAAACTAAAACATCTGTAAGTTTCGGGAATCTTAACTTCTGATATGGAAAAAAATCTCTCTGTGTATATTTATCGATTTTTCAAAGGCTTGTATGTTGACTAGATATTTCAGATTGATGTATATGATATAAAACCTTTGTTGTCTTTTTCTAACAAAGAAACCGAAAATTTAATTGAAGAAAAGAAGACATTTGTAGGTAGCCTACAAAGAAATCCCACTTGCAGGCAGAAGTAATTGGCAAAATACTTCTTGATGTGCCAATACATTTAGATGCAGCGAAGTGCTCCATTCTGGTAGAGCTGTGCCAGATTTCCATTGCTTTGCCTGTCTGCAAAAAACACCTGGTGGCATGGTGGTTTTCATTTAGTCTGTATGTTTCAAAAATAAAATATCATGTAATTTCTAGAAAAGAGAGAAAATTCTTCCAGGTCATGTATTTCATTTTAAAGACACAAAGTGAATTGTAGGCTGGAATTACATGCTGTTCTGTAGCAGAGACTGCTCAGCATTTCTCAGACTTCAGCCTAAAGAATAAAAAATTTTCAAAACATTTTATAAAAAAAAAGAACCTTGGTTTTCTAGAGAGGTAGGGCTGACACTTCTCTACCTATAGCTGCACATTTACATACATCGTGGCAAATGCAGCAACTGCTTATTTAAAATAGTGATAATCATCAAGGTAAAAACTGTGGGTTTACCCATCTTAATTTAAGGCAGTTAAGAAACCTATTCTATATAATTAGACAAGTTTTGGCTTCCCAGACAAAAGCCCTTCATACCATTTTGGGCATCACTGCCCATGTTTCTCTCTCTCTCTTTTCTCTTATTTTTCTTTTTTTTTTTTTTTTTTTTTACTACAAACTTAACTTTTGAAATATGCAGAGCAAAAATTTCTATGCCACAAGGTAAACAACCTATGTGCCAATCATTTCAAAATAGCCTAAAGGGTGTAAGTGTCCAGGCTTCTTTCTGACTTCCTCATTCAAAAATATTATCAACCCTACTCTAAGATGTCCAACTGAGGAATGGGAATCTTGTTATTAAATGTACAGTCATTTTAGGTATCTAATTTAAAACTATATGGCTAGCTTTTTCAGCATAATTAGCATTTTCTATCATTTAATAGATTAATAGGATTGGATCACTGACCTCACTTACAGCTGTGAATGCTCAGCACTTTGCAGATTATTCAATATGGTCTTAAAATGCCACCCATAAAATAGAAATGCACAATTAGTGTCTGTCTGTGAAAACTTTGGTTTATAACTTGTCTGAAATAGCAAAGATGGTGCAGTACTGACAGGACGTCTTGGAAATATAAATACTGACACAGCACTGCTTTCAGAACTAGGCTGTCTTTAGTCTTCTACTAGCCCTATCCACTAGTCCTATTGCACTCGCCATTCCACAAGGCACCTCCAAACTCCTGCAACAGATGAGACAGAGATCCCATCAGCATTCTTTCTATTACTTGACAACCAGAGTAATATGCCCAAATCAAGCTTTTTTTTTATACTGAAGGAGAATGAGGTAAAAATAAATGTAGGGTTATTTAATAACTATGCTTGAATGGAATTGAAAATACTTTTAATATTGATATTTCTTTACTTCTGCATGCCCATAATCCCACCAATCATTCCTTCAGTGAGTACTTTATATGAAATTTTCTGAAGTTTTAAAAAGCATTCTAAAATATTGACTCCTCTGTCCTTTTTCTGTCCCTGAAAATCACATGGTATCAAAGTGAGACATGAAAAGCATTGTCTTCCTGGACCTGTATTACTGGAGCCAAGGGGCAGCAATAGCCATCACACCTGCTGTACTTGCCGGCAGGGAGGGTTTCTTGAATCTGATGTGGACTTCAGGAAATGTGAGCAGGCACCATTCCTTCTGGCTTTCTTGAGTCCTGTCACAACCATTCCAGCTTGTTTTTTCAGTTCTACCACTTAACCATCATTACTACTTTCTTCTTTTTGGCCTAGTTACTCTCAAATCCTCTGGATGTTCCTCCTTGTTGCAGGACATCATACCCACTGTTTTACTCACAGTGTCTTCTTCAAAACAACTGTTTTGCATTTTTTTTTCCCCAAAAACTTCTTATCTGTATTGCTGAATCCCCTTCTCCTCTGCCTTGGGCAGCTAGCAGCACTGACTCTGCTTCCAAAGCTCTCCACAAAGTCTCCATCTCTATTTTCCTTGACTCCATTTCCTAGGACACTGAGCTAAAAGGCTTGAGCATATTGAATAAATGGTAAATGCCTCAAGGATCTGAGTTTTAGGAAATCTCAACTTTTGATACGGTAAAAAAATCTCAGTGCACATTTACCAATTTTTTGAAGGCTTCAAAGGCTTACATGTTGACTAGATATGTTGCAAAATTTTCTCTGCAGAGGCTAGAAAGTGTGTTTTCAGTGCAGACAATTCCACCTGCTATATTTCAATGAGCTCACTCAAAGTCTTGGAGTTTCCTAAAATAATAATTATTAATACAAGGAAAATATTTTTTTCAGAACCACCCAAAACATTTTGTTTAAACTTGCCAAAAAATTCATATTGCGGTTCTTAACAGCTAAGTAGAACTTCAGTCCCAATTTGGATGATATTATCAACATGATTTTATAGTAAGGAATATTAAATAACTGTAGCAATAGGGAAGTGTAATAGGAGCTCGCTTGCTCTTTTATCTCATCACTGTGATGTGATTCTGCCTATGGATTTACTGAAAGAAACAGGAAGGAAGAGGCAGTTGGATAAATGGCATCCTATCATTCACCAGGCTGGGATTTCTTCCATATCATCTGATAAGCTTTAAATTGAGAGCCTCCACTGGCCACCAAATGGATACATTAGCCCATATGTTAAGCTAGGATTGCTTCTGTGGGAGGCAAAGAGAATTTATCCCATATGCTCAATAAATTGAGGGCTTTAAAATATTCACCACTTTCACTGGACATTCAGTTTATTCTTCATTTAAGGATGACTGAGTTGAGTTTCAATGTGAAAATTGTAAGAGGCATACTGTTTTTCTGAAACTGTGCATTTTAACCTGAATTTACAACAAAACAGCTGATGCATGATAGTGAGAATAGTTTGTGCTTTAGAGAAAACTAAAGTTTCCACAGTCAATATGCAAGGCCATATATGCCATGGAGCAAATGTTTGTAGCAGACACTTCCTCTGATTCAGGCAGTTTCTCTGCATACTGGAAATCAAATTAATTCCTGATGCTTTTCTGCACCAGAATGAATTTTTTTCAGAAGATTAAAAAATATTTCTTCATTCCTCAGTCACATAGCAATGACTTAAGCGACATTATTGTCTGACTTTTATTATTTGATGGTAAGTGAAACTGAGAAACAGGAAACAAGAAAAGAAACTCAAAAACTACTAGCGGTGTATTTGAAATGAGTGTCAATTTATAGTTGCCTAGTACTGAAAAGGTTAAAGAAACATTTTGTTTCAAAGCCAGGAAAAATTAAATAACAATTATCTGATTTAATATGGTTAAGTGGGATTATCAGCCAAGACATAGTGTTTCATTTAAAGAAAGTACACTGGTGGCACTAACAATATGCACACACTAACAATTATATAAATGTTAGTAACAACAAAAACATTTAACTTCTTAACAAAGGTCAGCAGTAAATCTGTCTAAAATATGTAAGGCTCATAAAAGTCATGGCTTTGCAACAGTGACTGAAACAGATGTTCACAAAGTCAGCATTTAAACGTGAAGATGCCATAAAATAAATGAAGACAGGATTAATTTAACAAGTTATCTCAAGAGTAGAATAAGGAAAATGAATTAACAATTACTCATGCAACTCAGAAGGACACTTTTTTTCTGTAAGGTAACTGAAAGCAGAACTGAGAATGTTGTGTTGAATTCATTCACATGTGATTGCTGAGATAAATATGTTTGCTGAGAGCTGTATAGATCTGCGTTCACAACAAGGCAACAGAATCTGTTGTATCAGGAAAGAGATCTGCCATAATAAAACTGCCTATCTTGTTCTTGTATAAGAATGGAAAGCAAACCTTATTCTCTCTGTAAGTTTCATATTGACTCAGCTGCTCCAACAGCAAAAGTCTGCACAAACATAGCTTTTAGGAAGACAGAAGTCAGGAGAATCACATCACTTTTTTACAGAAAAGCATGGGACATTTCAATGTCTTCAGATTAAATCCATTTGGCTTCTATCTTGAAGCCACCTATTTTTTTTATCTAAATGGTAAGCGACAACAACAGAGACAGTGTAATTTTTCATGCTGTCTTTGTATTTTCATTCCATTTACTTATGTAATATTTTTTCCTTCCTTCCTATTCATTCTCTCCTTGAAAGAAAGAGAAAGAGAGAGAGAAAGAGAGAGAGAAAGAGAGAAAGAGAGAAAGAGAGAAAGAGAGAAAGAGAGAGAGAGAAAGAAAGAGAGAAAGAGAGAAAGAAAGAGAGAAAGAAAGAGAGAGAGAGAGAAAGAGAGAAAGAAAGAGAGGAGAGAGAGAGAGAGAGAGAGAGAAAGAAAGAAAGAAAGAAAGAAAGAAAGAAAGAAAGAAGAAAGAAAGAAAGAAGAAAGAAAGAAAGAAAGAAAGAAAGAAAGAAAGAAAGAAAGAAAGAAAGAAAGAAAGAAAGAAAGAAAGAAAGAAAGAAAGAAAGAAAGAAAGAAAGAAAGAGAGAGAAAGAGAGAACCATGAGGAAGGGAGGAAAGGAAGTAATAATTCTTATTTATTTGAACTAAAAACTCATTTATTTGTAATACATTCTTCTGTCAGCTGTTTCATCCTTTGTCATTCCTCTCTTGTATTGCTGTTTGACAGGATAATATGGTATTTGACAGCCAAAATCCAGGAACCAAGGACCAAGTTTTCAGTGAAGGTTTCTGTCTGTTTATATCAGTCATGAAAACTGCAATTGGTTAAGAATGTTACAGTGTCCCACTAAAATTTTGTTTTAACAAATTATTAGTATGCTATATTTCATAATAAAACTTAAACTAATAAATTATGTCTATTATTAATTTAATAAACACTTTCATACTACTGTCCCTTCTTGTTTGTTTTCAGCACCACATTCTAAAATAAGGTTTTGGTTTTTTGCTTAATTGACCCTTTTCCCCCTAGTCTGACTGAACTATGGTTCTTAACTTAGTCTCATACTCTCTGCTCTTTAATTTTCCTTCATGTGTCATTCTGAGGGTAAACAAAAGCAGTGTTTGTGAATTGCAAACAATGGAAGTGCCACAGCTTGAAGACCACCGCACTGTAACATGTAGTTACTAAATTACCATTTTTTCACAGTGTAAGAACAAGAGTTTTAGCTGTCATTCATATATGCTTGATCTCTTTCCATAGGTAGAATGGTTATATGACCTGAGAAATTAGCATGTCTAAGTACAAATTCCCTCAAATCAATTCACAAATGACACAAAAGAAATATAAAGGTTCTCTGAGTAAGGTTCATCTAATCATGATATGGGTCTAAGACCTACAATCCCCTTTTTACTGAGACTCTGTGTTTTGCTGGATTGCAGAATAATGACTTGGAACATGGAGTTTCCTTAGTAGTATATTGGGTTGTTCATAATTTTCTGTCTGGTACATTGAAAATTGTCAACACTGAGCTATTTCTTCATCCATTGATCTTTCTCCAGTTTTGGATAGTGTCTTTAGCATATTTTATCTAGGAAGACTTTTCCAAAAGTAGCTCCTGAAATGTCTATCCGAGGAGCTTAAAGTTATTTTTTCACTGAAAGATTCTATATACAAACCAGAACTTTTCAGCTTTTTATAACATACTTCGAAAAGAACTCAAGGTAGTGAAATACACAAAATCAAGCAACAGTATGCTAAGAAATAGCACAGAAGTATGTCACCTTAGGAGGCAATTAATTATTTCGGTATTCAAAGCATACACCTAGTACGTATTTACTCAGTAATTGAACACAGTGGATGAAGCCTTAATTTAACATGAGCATTGGATTCTCTTCATAGTTAACTTCTCTTGTGAAGAGTGTAAACCTTCTTCTGAATGATGTGCATCCTGTGCATATTGGTTTGACTGTGATATTAACTTAATGTAGAGAAAAAAACCTTAAAATGTCACCAAATGGAAAATACAAGCCTACCTGAATAATAATAATAATAATAATAATAATAATAATAATAATAATAATAATAATAATAATATGGCTATTTTATAGGTGACTGGCACATATGTTTCATAGTCTCTCTTCATTTTTAAAATACTTTTCATCTAATTTCATCTAAGTGGAGAGTAACTTCCACTAAAGTGATCATTCTAATAATATTGCAATTTTCCTCAAGGGATGGTTTTGTCTACAATGTTGGGGTTTTTTAACACACATGCATTTAACTTTTAAATAACTTAATTATGATGCACTTCATAACACAAAAGTAACCAGAGACTTCTGCTGAAATCATATAGTAACTTTCAGTCTACTGCCATCAAATGGCAGTCTTTGATGCCTTCTGCCATACTATAACTCAGTCCAAAGTGTTTTTCAATCTTGCACCCATCAGAATTTTTTACAACTTTTGTTTTTCTCATTTAGACCTCAGAAAGCTGAGAGTTATGTATGTTTATGGTTGTTATGTTATTGATATGTTATGTTCATGAGGAAGAACTTCTTTACTTTGCAGATGACTGTGCACTGGCACACAACTGCCCAGAGAGGTTGTGGAGTGTCCCTCACTGAGATCTACAAGAACTGTCTGGACACAATCCTGTGCCATGTGCTCTGGGATGACCCTTCTTCAGCAGGGAGGTTGGACCAGATGACTCCACTGATGGTTCCTGCCAACCTTATCCATTCTGTGATTCTTGATCTTTATGGGTCCCTTCCAACTTGAGAAATTTTATACTCCTTTGGTCTTTCACCTTTTAATTCTTGCTGGGATAAAAGCAAAAGAAGTGTATGAGGCTATTCAGTGCAAAATATTGTCTACTGTTCCTCTTGGCCTCCAGGAACATTGTTTGTAAGACTCAAGGAGAGAGCTACAATTTTATCTCTGCTTCCTTTCCCTCCTTCTCACAGCAATGAAGCAGTTATTCTAGCTCTCAAACTTTTTTTGTTTGTTTGTGGTTTTGTTTTTGTTTTTCAAAAATAATATTTTTCTTTTCTTTCCAACATCTGGTCTAGTCCAAAATCCAGTCCTCCACTCGCTCCCCTACATATTTCCACTTGTAATAAATCAGTCTGCAGCAAGGATGACCTTATAGTAGAATTTAATTAAATTAAAAGGACAGGTAAATCTTAAAAACACTCTAACAACAGTCGCTAACTCAACTGTTTGGGGAGAACCCTCCACTATTTCAATGTCTGATTTCCAATCATGCGTTATAGGATCCTGCCATGCTATGACTGATTTGTGGGATTTGCCTGATCTATTGGTGAAGACAGTGAGTGCATCTAAAGGCGCATCACTAATCAATGATTTGGGAATTAAATTAAAATTAGAATGCAATAACTTATGTTTAGGGTAATGGATGGAAATTTGACCTGAGTAATTTTCAAGTGCAATTTCTAGGGGTTTGTTTGTTTGTTTGTTTGTTGGAGTAGCCAATCTAAATTCATAATGGTTAGGGGTAAGAATATAGTAGAAAAATCTTTCCCTGAAAGGGAAATTAGGCAGGATCAGGTTGGCATGATGAGCTGAGCTATCATTTCTGGTTGGGTGACAATAGTTTTCCACGGCTGATGGGGTAAAAAAATCCATTCTAAGATTAACAAAGGGTCAGGTAACTCAAAATCCCACTGGAAAATCAAAGCATAGGGTTGGGGTCTCTTTCCCAAAACTGTCAACAGAAAGGGTAACACTCAATCCATTCTATGAGTTTGGTGATCTCGAATTGCTGCAAACAGTTTCTTCTTTAGCCTCTGTGGTTAGCTGCCTAACAGCAAGTTAGTGCTGTGAATTTAGTGTTGAGTCTCCTCTCAACACTAAGTCCCCTTTTATTAAGAGTCTCCTCTTAATAAAGTGAACAAAGGGGCTAAATCTTTGTTGATAATCCCTAGTAAGGATCTGACTCAATTGATGGTACCCAGAAATTTCTTCAGGTCATGGAGCATCTGTGGATTTTAACTGCAGTGGTTGAGGTTGTATTGTCTGAGAGAGAATTTGGAGTCCTAAGTATCTTCATGGAGGCACTTTTTCTATCTTCTCCTCCTCGGCGATGGTAAGACTGGCTGTTTGGCTACAGTGGTGGCTGTCAGGGCCTTATTTAGAAGCAAATAATTTTCAGCTGCAAGGAGTACATCATCCATATAATGATAGATGGTTATCTGTGGGTGTTTCTCTTTGATCAGACTTAATGCCTTGGCTCTGTACCACTGAGAGACGGTGGGACTTTTTCATTCCCTGCTGTATCACTGTCCAGTGGTACTGCTGTAAGGGAGCCTGACAGTTGATGGATGGGATGGAAAAGGCGAGTCACAGAGCGTTGTCAGGATGTAAAGGTATATTGAAAAAACAGTCTTTCAGATCAATCACAGCTAATTTGCAATCTCTGGGAATCATCACAGGTGATGGAAGGCCTGGTTGTAGGGCATCCATGTCCTCTATGACTTAGTTGATCTTCCTTAGGTCATGGAGGTCACTCAATTTTCTGGTCCTTTAATCTTGATTAGCTAGGAACTCCTGAAGCTGTTGCTGTTACCTCCAATTCCTGTCAATACTCCAGAGGTGGATGCAAGAGACCAGTTGGGAGCCTACTCAGAGTGGGAGATGACTGTGACATCTGCGCCAGCATCCACAAGTCCTGTGATGACGTTTTGCATATTAAGCTCTAAGCTGCATATCAGTTGTGGTGGATCACTGCCAATTACCTCTGTCCACATTATTAGAGAGTCAGTCCAGTCTGGAAGAAGGATTACTATTGTAATCACTAGTCGTTTGGAATAAAGCATGGTGGGTCTGTGTACATTGCCAGCACTGTAATCTCTCGGCAGGATGTTACTGACAAGGCTGAGAGAAGCATGAAAAACCCTTCAGTGCTCGTCCTGCAGCTCCCCAAAATAATTAACTCATGGGGCTGATCTTTAGGCCCAAATTGACCTACAGATATTATACAAGTGGAGAAGTCGGTTAATATTAGTGGTACCTGGGGGCATGGTTGCTGGGAGCTTCAAGATGTGTGTTGAAGCTCTGGACCACTAGGCTTTCAGTGATCAGTATGGTTGGCTGAGGCATTTGTGTCATAGTGTGGGGCCATCCCATGCTCTGTAGGGAATTTCCCAACTGAGGCCCACTGTAGCTTTCCTACTTGAAGGAAGACTTGTTAGTTTGCTGGTAGTTTTTTTCTGCACCCACAGGTCCTAGAGATGGGCCTCACTCCTCGCTGGGGGCAGTCATTTTTGAAGTGTCTTTGTTTCCCGCATTGGAGGCATGGGCCCAGACCTTGTTGTTGTGGTCCCTGGGGTATGGTTTGCATTGCTGCCAAAGTCTCTGCTACTCCTGGGCCCACAGCCTGAGCTTGCAGGGTAGCCAAATATTCTAGCACTTCCAAGGTAGTTACAGGCCACAATCATTTGTATCAGGGTTGGCTCAGGCTCAGGTGGCAGAGCATGTAACATTTTCTTGCATTCAGGGATTGCATTTGACACCTCTAATTTTTTCACCAACTCATCCTTAGCCTTCTCCCCTATGATTTGTCTTTTGATGGCCTGCTTAAGGCGGTCAATAAATTTCATATGCGGTTTGCTAGGCCCTTGTCTGATGTCTACAAAATCAAGATTTGGTACTATCATCAGGTACTTGTACTAGCGCTTTTCGTGATGCAGTTTTAATATCACCAAGTACAGGCCTAGGGAGGTTCACTGCTTGATCATCTGATTGACTCTGAGCCCCTTCACCCACAAGATGGTCCATCGTCAGTGCTGCCCATGTCTGGTCCTCTGCATGATCCATTAATCATTGATTCAATAGTCTCTTCCACTCCCCTTCCCACAGGATGTATTCTGCTGGGGACAGCAGTGCAGTCATTATGTGTTTTAAGTCATGAGGGGTCAACACATGAGTGGTGAAGGTAACCCTGACTATATTGTCAAAATAGGGTGTACCTCTCCCATAATCTTTAGCAGCCTTGCATAGCTCTTTGATTTTCCTATATGATATTGGCTCCCATCTAGGATTTGCACCTCCCCTTCTATATCACACAAGAGCAACAGTAAACTTGGACATCATCTCCCAGTCTCCCTCCTTTACCACTGATGCCCGGATCCTCCCCCATGGGTCTTCAGTGTCACTAGATCCAGCAGCGTTGAGGTCTTCTTCTTCAAAGGAGGAAGATGAGAAACTGGACACAAGCACTAATTTATCTTTTTTGGTGGTGGAACGATTGTAATGGTGCTCAGTCTCCAGCCTAGCCTCGTCATGGCCTGCACGAGCACCTCCATCCTGAGGGTTGGAGCTTCCAGAACCCTGGTGGGCTGGGTTCCAGTTTCCCCAGAAGGGGTATGGTCTGTTGTAGAAGGGGCATTTTTGGAGACGCAGAAGGGCTAAGTGGCAGTTTGGGTGGAGACAAGATGGCAGTTAGTAGGAGATATCACAAAATGGTGGTTGGTGACAAGATGGTGGTTAGTCGATGGCATTTGGAGAAGGAAGCATGAGGGGAACATGTGGGAATGGATGGGACAGAGTGGGAAGGATCCAAGATGTCATGGCCTGTGCCATCTTGGGCCCTAGGTGGAGGAGGTGGAGGAGGAGACAGGGTGGTGGAGTAACATGGCAAACCATCACTTCTTCTGAGCACAATGGCATTGTCAACCCCGTACCTCCCTCCAGGGCAGTCCGAGGGTCAAGAAGGAGGAGGACACAGGAGGGCAGAGGGACGATGGCTCATCTGTGTAGCATGGGTTCCCTCCCTTGTCCCACTCCCAGGGTTAGCAGGATTAGTGATGGTCCCATGTGGAGAAGAGGTATTAGAATTAGGGCCACAGCACTTTTTTTGGCTTTCAAAGTCTCAAGAATAGCTCAAAAGGTGGGGAGCATTTGGACTGCTGCCAAATCTTTCTTAGTAGTTAAGTCATATAATTTAACCCCACTGAGTTCCATTGCTCCTTAGAAAGAATATCAAATTCCAAAGAGTCCAGGATGTTGGTAGACACCCATTTCACCATGTTTTTAAGTTCTTTTTTGCCCACCTTCTTCCCATGGACCATCAACATAAAATTTAAACATTCATATATGTCTCTCTCTACTGTTGGATAGTGGGCTGATAGCGCCCATCATGCAACAAGTACAACTTGGATGGGGTGGGATATGCCCCCTACCCAGTTAGGATAGGGTGATGGGTTAAACTAACCCTTCTCCACTTATCTGACTCTTGCAGGATCATCTGGTCACTCCTCCAAAGGCCGCCAACCGGGTCGACTAGTCTAACTCTGAGGGTCATCTGAAACTCGTCAATTCATGTGTCAGGCCTGATGACTTGATAGTCCACTGTGGAGAGGAAAGTCCTACTGGTTGGCAATCTCAGCCAAACCGATCCTGGCAGGTCCCTCAATGTAAGTGTCCCTGCTCAGATGCCGCTTGTCATGCTGGTATGCACGACTTTGAGACTGGTCCAGCCGGAAATGTGTGTGGCAAAATAGAGGAATGGGTTAGCCAGGTCGTCTGGAACAGAAGAACTTTAATGGTCAAATAACAAACTAGGGGAAGCTGCACGAGGTATAGGATCAATGTTAAAGAACCCAGGAAGGGGGAAAATATAACAATATATAGGGTAGGTCTGGGGGTTCAGTCAGAAATGCAAACTGGGAACATGATCATATGTAAGACAGTTATGTAAGACATACAGTT
The DNA here is from genome assembly GCA_910950805.1 of Acrocephalus scirpaceus scirpaceus. Taxonomy (NCBI): domain Eukaryota; kingdom Metazoa; phylum Chordata; class Aves; order Passeriformes; family Sylviidae; genus Acrocephalus; species Acrocephalus scirpaceus. The sequence goes on from OU383776.1 coordinate 32,185,356, forward strand.
ATGTAAGACATAACTGACCAATCATAAAAACATGACCTTATTTGGAATGGTTTCATTAACATATCAACTCCCATGAACCTTTACTTCTCACCACAACTGAAAAGGGATTTCCCAGGGCATTAGGTTTATTGTTGCTTTAGCTTGGCCAACTCTCACACTGCTTATCCCCCATTTCCCATAGCTAAAAATACATAACACACGCTTAACACATGTGCCTCATTGAAAAAAGGTTAGAGAAAAAGCACAAAATGGGAAAATGAAGAAGTCAGAGGACAAGATGTTATTTTTCTGGAGCTTTTCAGAGCATCTTTACCCTTTCTTTATGCATCATCTGCACTTCCTGGGCAGAGAGTTCTCCTGGAGCTATGGGTGACCAGTCTTCATCCAAGGCAAATGAAGGGCATCAGTATGGGAACAGTCAGTCCTTCTCCTTCCCTTACAGGATGAGTTTGAGGAAGGAAAGTCTGAGTGAGAAAAGAGAAGTAAAGGGTAGGGAAAAAATACAGGGAATTGACAGGAAAAGGCTCTGCAATGAGTTTTCAGCCAAACAAAACCAAAGATCACTGAGAAGTCAGAGGTGAGCATTTAGAGATTAAGAGAAAGACAAGAAGGTAGCTTGTTTAACAGCAAGCCTTGAACCACTGTAATACCCTATGTGTTTCTCACTGGCCATTTCTTCTGGCAGTTGCTCCTCTTTGAACAAGTGGAGACTCCCTGGGAGAACGCTGCTGGAAGTACTGCATCAGTGAGGCATTGGGGCTAGCAGAAATTCTCATTTCTCAAAACAATCCCTTACTCAGACAGAAGTTACATGCTAGGTTTTCATCTTGTCTTTGTACATTAGCTGTTGTTTCAGATCTTCTGATAGCACAGCTTAAATAGGTAGGCTCTATGTGAAGGACATTCAACTTTGCAAAAGATAACAATCCTGCTATTCAACGAAGTGCACTTCGTTGCTCACATAGAAACACAGATTATTTGAAATGAAAGCCCATTGTTTGGAACACATTGGTTTTAAAATCTATGATGCCTCTCTCTGTATTGTAAGAATTCAAAGTAAATTTTGATGATTTGTCATTTTGCACCTTATCATCAGAGACAAAGGGGGAAAAAATAAACCCACATCAGTTTTTTTTTATTAAGTGATGTAAAAGGTTAGATTTTCTAATGCCTTTTGTCAAGTGGTGTGGCTTATGGCTTGTCTACTAGAAGTTTCTTGGCTCTTCTTTTGCTCTTAGTTTTAAAGTGTTTATCATCTTTCTGTTTAGTGGTATTCACCCCTAATGTCTTCAGAAACTTCCTCCACATGTAGCTAAGGGATAAGTCTCAGTGTCTAAGAAAATGGGAGGCTCACAGTCTACAGAAAACATTGCAAAGAAGACTAGAAACAGATTTCCCTCCTGTGCATCTTACTGAGACTGTAGCAGTATCTTCTATTCCTTATCAGTGTAAAACTAGCATTTTTGACAGTGATTGTTTTACTTCAAGAAGTATCCCAAAGTTGGGAAGGATTTTTTGAACACACAAAACTTGTGTTTATACTCTTCTCCCAGTTTCCCCTAATATTGGGCCACAAAATATATCCTGTGTTACCATATGAATACAAGACAAAGATGATATCCAGAAGTCTCAGGCTAACTCTTGGTGTAGCTCTAAACTGGTTTAGACTTGTATATTAAGTATATTAATTCATGGCTTGCTCCCTGGTTTTTTTATCAGAAATTCTGTATCAAACCTGAACAACGCTTTTGGTGGAAAGTACATCTGAAACCACTGCACTTTTTGATAAACCTTCTTGTGAGTATTGGACATATTTCCTATGAAAAGCTGTTTTACTAATAAAGTGCTTCATCATATTTGAGGCTGGTTTGGTGCCCTCAAACAAAGTTTAGTGAAAGGATTTGAGGGCAACAATGAGAAAGAGTAGGAGGTAAGGACAGTAAGCTTTTATCAGTATGCTCTAAGCCTGGAATTAATTGCTTGGAGCTATTTCAAGGGAATCTTTTTACAGAACCTTATACAGTTTGGAATTGAGTTTTCATCCTCACCATAAGTACCACAAAGCAAAGCCTCACTTATGAATTTGTATGAAGCGAGAATTTTGTATTTCCTCCATACAAAAGTAGTTTGAACATTAAATTTGGCATTCTCTTTGCTTTCTAATACCAATTTGTTGTTCTGTTCAGCAAGGGCTGTCACAACAATGTCAATATTTTCAGCTGTAAAATGCAATTGAGCCTATGAAGTTTTTCCAAAATAATGTCATTCAAGCCAGATCATATGCTATAACAAACAGTATTTTCAGTCTGTTGGCCACCAGTGTTCTCATTCATTTTGGGATGCCTCTGTTTATCTTTGTATTCTGTATGTAAAACATAATTCTGTGATATTACTGTGTTGATCTTCAAATGCCTGTTGGTTGGAATTGGTTCAGCCAGGTTTTTTGAGTTAGTACAATATATTCATACCAGGATAGAAGAACAGTGGTAGGTGATATTTGCGTTACTGATTTTCCCCCAACTGCCTCAGTTTACCATGCAAGTAAACAAAGGCTTTTAAGCCATGACCAAGGAATATGGGAAACCATATTTCCCCAAAAACTACAATTTCAGAAATGGCTATCTTTCCCCAGAGCTAATGCTGGAGAGTGAATGGTTACAGTCTCACTAGAAAAAATACAACAAAAGGTGTTTGACACTAGAAGTTTTACTCCAGAAACACAGAGTGTTGCAAGCATATGTGTTCTGGTTTACATGACATCAACAAGCATGATCTTTAACATTGTTCTTGAGATTAATGTCTGTAAGAGACTGTAGAAGAATGGTTTTTCTTGTCTTTTATTTCACAGAATCATTTAATCACAGGATGCTTTGGGTTGGAAGGGACCATGAAGATCTTCTCTTTTCAACCCTCCTGACATGAACAGGAACATCTTCTATGACACCAGGTTGCTCAGAGCACCATCTAGCTTGGCCTGGAACAATTCCAGGGATAAAGAGTCCACAGCTTCTCTAGACAAGCTGCTCCAGTTTCTTACCACCCACATAGTGAAAAAAATTTTATTCAAACTTGAGCTGAGCTAATGTGACAATCATTCTCAGCAATGTAAGAAAGGTTGCTGAGAACTTCTGGTTGAATACAAGGAATGTATTTTTTTGCGGTTCCCATGTCTGTCTAAGCTTTTTATTTAGCTTTTAATCAATGGAGACGAATTTTAAAATTTTTTTTTTCATCTGAATGGCCTCCAGAATATCATGTTCTGCAAATTACAAAGGCTCCCATCCTCCCATTGCAAAAAACATTGCCAAAGATTTCTTTTCGTGCCTGATTACAACAACACATTCTTATTTTTATTATGCCCTCTGCCTTTCCAAGTGAACCACCTTCAATTTCTTTGGTGAAATGATTATGCAGAAGCAGCATTCACAGTGCTACAGAGCCCAAAGGGGAAAACCATGGCTTTGCCATCAGCCCTGAAAAGGGGCAGTGCAAATAGGAATGACTCTATGTTTTATTGTTTGTCCTCAGTTTGGAGTAAGCACTAGACACTAAGCACATCTCTTATGCAGCCTTGGCCCAGCTAGACCTGATGATGTAGGCACTCTCTGTCAACTCTCCCGACCAACCTCCTGGTAACTCCAGGGGTGCTCTTTTTCACTCACTGCTTCCTAGTTTACAGAGGAATAAGAGGACTCCTTAAGGTATACTACTCTCCTGTGAAAACTGTGCTTCAGCACATAGGTACATGACTACTCAGATACACAGAACCAAGACAAAGCTTTTCTGCCTGCATCTGCTGTGGTTTTGACCCATACTTACAGCTAACCTGCCTGCACGAACACTACCACCATCAGCAAGGGCTCTACCCTGTTGTGGCACAGGTTTGTTTCCTATCTGGAAGGAAATAGTCTACAGCCTGTCAGGGCTGTAACTTGACTGAGTTTTAAATCCTAGCAAAGGACAGCTACTGCAAAGTGTGCTCATATTTCATTGGTAAGAAGCAGCCAGTTTTCAGTATTATATATAATGCATGCTGATTTTTTTTTTTTTTTTTTACCTAAAATATTGTCATGCACTCCCACAATTTTATAATAGACAGAAGAATATATTTTGGATGTGCCTCAGTGATATTAAAAGATGTTTAACTTATTTTGTCAAAAATGCTTGCAAGAGGCAAGCAAGATATGTTGAATTGAATCAAGGCTGATCAGGAGACATATAAAAAAATGCAGCCACAAGCAGATTGGGGCTATAAGGCTGCATATTCATTTTCTTTCAAGTAAGTTGGTGTGTGTGCTCCATAACTATGGCTAACAGCAGCAGATCCATAGTCTCCTTTGACTCGCTGTAAAACTGTGCCTGTTGTACAAAATGTAAAACACTTCAGAAAATATTTTTCAAGAAGGATCTTTCATTTTAGTTGTGCATTTTTATGGAAACATAGGTTTCTTTCGCAAAAAATTATGGCCAGCAATGTTAGTTCATCTCTTTTTAGAGTTAGACTTTAAGATTTTTGTTCACATACCCACAAATCCTGTAGCAGTAGCTATTCTTTGGTTGTAGGAAACTACCCTTTTAAATTAGGAATTTGGCTTCAAAAATGGTTTGGTAAGAGCTAAGATGTATTATGAATTCAGCAATTAACATGCAAAGCATATCACTGAGATAGAACAGGAGATGGGGAAGCCTCTTCTTCCTTCATTACTCAATTCATTAACCTCCTATCCCACAACAGTCTGGCAAACTTCTTCAAAGTTATTTGCAGGTTAAAGAATGAACATCGGAATAAAATCCTTTATAGACAATAGGCCATATTCTCATTTTGAAAGTATATCTGTTTCCCAGAGAGGTCTTTAACGGAGAGAGAGCAAAGTAAAGCAGGGTTCATCTGGCAAGGTTATGGCTCTGTCCAAAGAGCCTATTTTCTCTATGGAAAGGTCTGCAATCCTGTTCCCACAGCTGGCAAGACAAGAGGACTGATGCTTGTGTGTCATGGTTTCTCTTTGTGGGTTCAATTTCTTTCCTAGGGAGAGTGCAGCAAAGAAGAAGGGAAAAAAGTAGGAGGTGGATGATGTACACACAAGATTTATTAGCACAGGGCTAGGACATGTACTTAGATTTGACAGCTGAAACATGCTTTCAGGTGCCCAGCACAAAGAACTACAAATCTTATGGCACATAACAGCACTTCAGACAGATGTTGATTAATGTCAAACTGATGTGAAATGAAAAGCTTCTTTTCAGTTTGTCAGATCATGACTTTTTGATTTGGGCTGAACTGGCCTGAAACAAAACATTCTGGTTTAATTTTTCTCTTTCAAAACCAAACAATGTCTTTTTCTTCCACAGCAATTACTGGGTTTTTTTTTTCCTACAGATATTTATGGAGCCTGTTTACAAATACCTGCAAAGGTTCAATTAGATAGAAAATATTCATCCACTTCCAGTTTTTTAAGAATTGAAATCTCTCTAATGTCATAATAAAGCATATGTTTAGACTGTAAATGATGGAAAGCCCTCTGGAGAGGATGGAAAGCCTCTCCTCTGCTCTTTCTGACTTCCTGGTGCTACAAAACATAATCTGACCTGCACACCTTGACCAAAAGCTCAGCAAGCCTGGGGTATAACTTTAAAATGCCACTTTGAATTAAATCCATGTTCTAGAAGGTTCTCTCCAAATCACACTGCTTTGTTCTTCTAATAATGTTGCTTTTCACTAAAATTGTGGTCAGAAAAAAATCATAGAGCTGCAGTGCAAATCATTTCAGCAGCATTTCATAAATAATTACCCCTAAGATAACTTAGAAGGATAGATAACTCACAATATGAGAAACACTTTTGTTCCAAAGTCATTTAGGCACTACCAAAAAACTGAACTAAATTTGTGCAATTTTTCAAACCATCTTACAACACAAATAGGAATATGCAGTCACATATTTAATCAGGGAAACAGCAAGAGAATATGCCATGTGTGAACTGTGGCTAAATCAGCATTTTCCTGGGAGCTGCTATTAGCTGAACAGTATTTAAACTCAGCGAAATTTGCCCCTTTTTTTTTCATGAAGCACTTCTGAACTGAGCTGAAAATATTCAGAAAATACTATAAGCAAATCATAAGCATTCTCTAGGTATCTTTTTGCACAAAGTCTCATGTGTTTATGTTTAGAATGCTAGTTCTGGAAGTGGTCACCTATGTCATGTTAGTCTTTTCCTCTGCTTAGAAAAACAAGAACAAATGTAGATAAAATCCTTTTCTTGGGTAACAATTTTCTGTTGACTTCAGGCCATCTCCAAAAATCTCCAGACAAAGCTGCAAATAGTTTGTATTTGCAGTTGAATAAAAGACTCTCTAAAGCTAGAAGTAATTGTGAAGTCATTCCTTATTTGGCTAGTAGCAGTTTCAAGTAATTCTTGTCTATGCATTGTTCTGCCAGGCTTAAATTAAGTACATGAATGACGTAGAAATGTTTTACATTGTGTAAAAATATCACTTGGGTATAACTTAGTTTGTACATTTCTCTGGAACTAGGAGAAACATCAACATTGCATTACAGTAAGGACAAATAATTCAGTTCTTTTTCTGGCTAAACAGGCACAGTCTGATTAAATTTTGCTTAAGGATTAATATAGTCTATATATGTTTTTTGCAATATCCTTGAAAATAGTATTAAACTATAATCTCGGTCATTATCTGCCTTTTCTCCTCAATAAAAAAGCAAAGTCTCCTAGAGTGGAGACATTATATAAATTGTACTGTTTAGTAATAGCAGTGTTCATTATGAGGGGCGTAATTATGGTCATCATTTACAAAAAAAGTCAGTCTTGCCACAGAAATTATAGTAATGAATGCCTCTTGTTTAAGAATTAACAAAATGTTTTTCTGAAAGTATGAAGTCTACTCGTCTGCAGGATGTCATCACGTTTATTCTTCTCCTTAATAATTAATATTAATGAAAATTATACTACAAGTATTGCAAAATTAGAGGTTTTTTAATAGTGCAGTTGGATATGTTTATTTACATGACAAACTATGCAAAATCCAGGAAAGGGTACAAGAATAAAAGACAAGTAATTTTTAGTTATGCAGACATTATTCTATATGCAAGACCAAGATGAGGTCTTATTTACAGCAGTACAAATAAATGGCAAATAATTCTACTCCAATTTACAGAAGAATGGCTAGGAGCTTTCTTAATTATAGGGACTAATACATAATGTGAGAAGCCTAAATAACAACTTACCATGAGTTCCTTGAGGGACGATGTGCTCCAGTAGAGGGGTCCAACACAGTACTTATGTAAGGGGCTTAAACTAGGTTTATAGGCATGGGCCTAGGCTTTAAAAACCCAAGATTCATTAGGATAAGTTTTAGCAAGCCAGGAGGATGGAAAGCAGCTTTTTGCTTTCAGAAGAATTTATATTTTAATGTTGTTTGTAGCAGGCTTTAGTTGATGTGTAAATTGTACCATATAATTTCAAAAATAAAACTGTAGTGAGGTCACTGACATTTTAAATTTCAGTTTTAATTCATCTGTAGTAACTCTGAGTTTGGCAAAATATGGATTCTTCATTTAGAAGAGGCATTTTGTCCTTAGCTAACCTGGCAAAGCACACTGGAAGCTCATGATTTTGAAACTTCATAAAAATTATCTATCTGTGTTTTCTTCTTGCAACCAACAATATAAAGAATCTGGAATAAAAAATTTTTGCTCCACCATATCAAAGGAACATCTGTAACCAATTCTATCTGTGATGGTTGGCTGTAATCTCTTGGGATCAGAGTTTACAAAGATGATTCTCAGACTAGACTCTGAAAATTCTCACCCTTCTAGTATAAATTAGCAAACAAAAATACTGCTGGCAAAGAAAAGGGTTTAGAAGCTAAAGTGTTAGGATAATTAAATGCATATTTCAGCAGTATTTATTTGGCATTGATTGGCTGAGGCCACTTACTGTGAAGAGTTGAATAGTTAATTCAAGTGCTAGACATCTCCTAGAGGAGATGACCTTGGGGTCATATAATTGTAACTAATTTATTTAGTTGAAGCAAATGAGTGTGTTCTCAATTAGCTCAGCAGGCATTATAATAACTCTATTGGGATTTATATTTGCTTAAGTCACTCTGCTGTAGAAATAAAGTTATTGGATCTGTTTGTCTGCATTTAGTTCCCCAGTTCATGATTCTTCACAGAAGAGATGTCAAGGCTTTCACCTCATGATTAATAGGTGACCAATCCCAATGCCTCAGATATTGGCATAATCATTCAAGGGAACTGTGGGATATACAGGAGTATTGCTGGCAGAAGACAGTGTTATTTACTTAAATGTCTCATGCTGATTTTTTTTCTCCCTAATATGTATTCTAAAATTTACCCCATAAATTGGTGCCTGATGTAAGGTTATTCCACCATTGGGGCTCTTGAAGTTTTATCACAGATATTTTATTCTGCTGGGACATTTTTTCCCACTGCTTTAATCTACTGTCAGTATGAAATTGGAAAGCACTAATTCAACTATGCTCTACCTCAACAATGTTACAATCCTCTGATCTAAACTTTCTAATGTATTTTCACTGATTACCATCAGAAATAAAGCAACCATTGTGATTTTGTAGAAACAGCTCCAAAAGAGAGCTGGGAAAAATGGGTAACCCCGAAAAAAATTTTTTTTAAGGCTTGTCTGTCTTTCAGCAATCAGAAGATCTGAGTCTGTAGAGGCTCACCGTGGGCCAAGGGGAGGAACCCAGCGTGATTTCCTGAGCTCTGCCAGGAGAGGTCTCTGCAGGACACACTACTGCAGGAGGGGCTGGACAGACTCCCTTTGCGGGGTCCCAGCCTCACTCCCTGGCAAAAAGCACGTGATGTATGTTCCGACTCAACTCTGTGGTTAGGATGTAGGCAGCTCAATTTCATCACATGGTACTATTTATAGAAATTAGAGGTAGGTTTGGAAATCCTTTAGAGTTTAGAAACAGATTAATCAAGTTCTTAAAAGAGCCTGGTCTAGTTGGTTTGCTTCATTTCTAATAAATAACATTCATATGCCCCATGATACATTTGAGTGAAGCAAAAGGAACTGGGTCCTCCTACCCTCCCTATGGTATTTACAAACTGTGCAGAGAACTTACGTCCGTGCTTTATTCTCTCACTTATACACATGCATAAACATTTCATTGAGCAGAGCTGCCTATCACTCAGTCTGTATAAGAATTCCTTGACTGTTTTATTTTCCCAGTCTTAGGGAATCTGCTCCTACTGTTTTCCTACTCGTGGGAAGGCAACACATGCACACAGCACTCCGAACAGAGGACATTTGGTGATCAAGGAAACTTTGCATAACTTGCTTAAAATCCCCCTTGATATAGAATAACTGTCCTTCAAAGTGTGCAACAGACAAAATTGTGTTTAATTTTTCTAATATTTTGCAATCAGTGATGGTACCGAAATTAGCACATTGATACAGATAATTTTGTAGCCAGTGCCATTTTACAAAATTTTCTAAGGAAAAGATACTTCCAAAGTTCATTTTTCTGCCTATTTGTGAAGTAACACAACTCTGTCTGCAGAGGTTTCATTTGTTTAGTTCTTTTCAGTCTCAAGCTCCCTATCAACTAGGGTAAATGGTAAGAAGAAAAACCAAATGAGAAACTTTCACTCACAGAAGAGAACGTTTTAGGAGAGTAAGCAGTATGTTTTCCATTCACTAGTCGGTGCTTTTAAAGAAATTGATGGCAACAATGAATGAGTAACTTTGATCAGGATATTTATGTGGGTGCTGGAACATAGATTTCAGTGTCTGTCTATGGACGCTAGGGCTTGGAGGTTGACTGTGATTTGCAAACAAGTTAAAACATTTTATTTTTGTCCCTTGAGTCGGTTATGGTATTTCATTGTAAAAAGATGATTTAGTGTTAGGAAAACAATAATCCTAGAAAATCACCCCTCCTTTTCAGTAGAGTCTCATCACTTCTTAATTACTGAAAGGCAGTTAAGAAGTTTTCATTGTGTCCCAACTCTACTCACTGTGTGAGGCCTCCTGTTGATATTATATTAAGGCCTTTGGGCCATGACAAAGGCTATTGAATCTTACAAGTTAAATATGCACATACACCTTCAAATTAATAATGTGTAGTGTTCACAACAGCTGTGAGAGCTATGGCTTGTTGCATGAAATGCAGTATTCTATTGGTAAAAGATTATTTTTGTTCAGTCTTTCACTTCTTTGAACAGAATAATTTTGAAGAAATCTTCTGTAGGTTATGAGTCCTGTTTTATAGCAAGTGCTGTAATATTGTATAAAAGCAGTCTGGAACACCAAGGTTTACCATATGGATCTTACAGTGACTGTTGTAATGTTGTGTGACTGCTTTATGTAAGCACTTTCAGTCTACCAAGCTCAACATTAATTTAAATACTTGGGTCCTGAATGCTGTAGGTTCTATTTAGATCCAGTGTATGTAGGCAGAGCTCCACTGACTTGGAGGAAGTTGAATCCACTCTCTCCAAATTTGACCATGCCCATAGAAGTAACATCAAATCTCTTTAACTGAGATAATCTGTAGTCTATATGTAACGTGTATGTAATAGAGCACATTCATTCCATGGCAAGCCTAATACTTTAACTTGGTAGTGGAAGGGCTGCAAGAGAGGAGTAGAGGAACTATCTCCCTCTCTTAACACAGGAAGAAGTACCAGAAAATCACTAAGATGCTTCCCCAATGCTGTGTTTCTGTGGTATGTCCTCCAGGGACTCCCTACCCCTGGCCATGTGCAGCCTGGAGGATAGTACCCTAACAATCAGCACTGCTGCCTTCAACCTCAGTCTCTCTCACAGTGACAGCTGACTTCTTCAGCAAAATTTTTGCTCTCTGGCCTCTCCCCATTAAATTCTCTGGAATTCTCAAACAACAGTAGAAAGAAAAGATTTTCCTTCTGGTTTTGTTGTTCCATTTGCCTATGTTCTGCATTTTATGCTCACAGAAATTCTAGTGACCACTGAAAAAAACTGTCATCTCGGGATGTAATCAACTGCACAGGCAAAAGGGACAGAACAGCAGGGAAATGATGACATCGAAAATCTGTGGCATTTTGTGTTGTCTATTGAGAAAAAATCCACACGTCTAGGTTTCCCACTGGTGTAGGTTATCTTTTATTGGCATTACTGGCACTTGGCAGATAAGCTTCCTTGGAAAAATTACATACCTTAGTGTCCAGATGCATGACCATATGAGGAAATCATCATGCTTGTAGTGGAACAGTAGGTTTTCCAAAGGCAGAGCACATTCTACCTCTTGGTAGAAAAGACACCTTTCATCTCTACAGTTAAGACAAGCCTGAGATATGGGAATTCAACATCATAGTCTTGCTGGAATGAAAGTGCCATGGGTTATAGCAGTATATTTTTAACAAAATTCTGTTACATTGCTCAATCTATGTCCTTAATTTAAACTTGAGATTAATTCCCCAAGACACATTATGGTACTGTATTAATACTTGAAAATTTCTTATAAATGTTTATTTTGTATTTGGCATAACCATTGTACCACTATAGAGAATGCTTCTATTGACCTTTAGAATACAAATTTGTTGGATTATCATGACTGACATATTCAGAATTACTCATTCTTGCCAAACATAGCATAACACCTTCTTAACATTCCCTTTTCTTTCCAATTGTTTCCACTTTCATTACATGTAATATAGCCGTATTCTGTACCCCTTCTCATTGCCTAACATGTTTTTTTCAGAGTTCGAGATTTACATTCAGAGCTAAATGTTTCAGTGATTGCTCTGTTGGATTTCATTATACTAGTGTAGTTAATCAAAGCAAGTCCGGCCTTGCAACCATGATTCATTGTTCGTTTTTTTGAACTTAGTCATTTATACTGAATGAATATACACATTATCACCAGAGTACCAGATTTTCTTTAACAGCCTGCATGACACTGCACTGTAGTGCCTTAGTAAACTGCTTATGCCATGTGCACACTGCAGCTGCTTCTTTATTTTCTTATTTTTTCCCTTTTTGAGGAATTAATTGAAAGCCATTTTCCTTACCAGGGGAATGAGGGACTCACTGGGTGTGTAGCCAGTGCTAGGGAAATGGCTATTGTGGTCCTAATGACTGCATTTTCACTATACACAGGGATATTTTCAGATCTACGCACTTTTTCTATGCAGCTGGGTGGTCTGCACAATCAATGAGAAATCCCCAAATAATCATAACATGCTCAAGTTTGGCTGATGTTTATTCAACCACATGCTTAACAGTGGAGTTCAGTTACAGGCAAGAGAACCACTGGGTTTAGTATGGCTGAGAAAAGATTTTGTGGTTTCTGTTTCCTTCTCTTGGACAATCTAATCTTGGTTTTGTGACTTCTGTTGAGAGGTAAAATTCTTTTACCTTCCAAGAACCCCTAGAGGTAAAGATTTAAGGTAATAGCCTATGTTAGCTAATATTTTCTAACTATTTTGCAGAGTCTTATGCTGCCTAGCATCTGTATTTAATGTGCTGGCAGATTTGAGTTAAAGCCTCGGCAACCTCTTTTAAATGCTATAAATCAAACACACAGAGCTATTTAGTTGCCTAGAGGTGAAGATGGGTATTTAGTAAGATTTATCTAAATGCCTAAACAGGTCAGATACTTAATTCCCACTGAAATCGAATGACAGTACTTCAAATACCTCTGTAAATCAAGATGCTTGTACTTCTGCCAACAATGGATTTTTGAAATGTGTTAATACTAGCACCTGCTATTGTCATACTTTTATTCTCTGTCTGGACTGAACACAAAAGCATGTGACAGTCACATGCTTTTAGCATAATGTGGAGGAAAGCAGTACTATGTGAAGGAAAGTAGGAGAAGCAAAACCAGTTTTGGCAAGCGTCTAGATGAAATTCAGGCACAGCTGACTAGGTATCTCTGTATTCCCTAATCTCTGTTTATGCACAGCTGGCTCATTACAGCATACTCTATGGTGTTCACTATTTCCAACATGAGCAAACTACACTGGCTGTTAGGTATCAGGTGTGACTGAATGAGAAGCCAGTCCACTAAAGAGAACAATGGAGATTGTCCACTTTGCATCAGTTGCTTAGTAAAAGTAAATGTAGCAGGAAGGGAAAAATTATTAGTCTTGTAGGTAATTCAGTAGGTTACTGTTCTATGAAAACTGACGCCAGCTCCTAAGCTTAATTACTGTAATTTTGTATCCAGTAAGTTAAATGGATATAAATTATTGGACACTGTTATGTAAGATTTCCTTGGTTAGAAGGATGCTCCACTTATGTAAAGCCTCCCCAACAACTCCTCTGACACAGCTCCTCTTAGCCGTTGTCATAGAAGAAACATATTACAAAGTGAGAAGTGATTTTCACCTCCTCAAGCAACCCTGAGGACAATGGTTAGACAGCACAGCATGGAACAAAATCAATTTTGAGGACAACTATTGGATGGCTGTTGCTACTGTCATCAGCCTAGTTTGCTACTGCCTAGGAACTATTTTTCATCTTAACAAAAGGTACCCAACAGCATCAAACAATTACAAAAAGGGGACATAGCCCAATAGTATGCAAATATTTGCCCCTGGGATTGTCTTTGTGTCCTCAGCATCACTTACCTGCCCTACCAACAGCATATTGCTAATTCATTTGCCTGTCTAAAAATGAGATTGTATATTGTGTTGGCTATGTCATAATGACAATCCCCTTTTGTGTTTGCTTTCTACAGACATTTGAATGATTGCCTTTTACTAGCACATATGGCCATAGGAGACATGCTCCCCTATCACATGCAGGGGTATTCACTAAAAACTAAATGTCATAGTCACATGTGTCAGTATTTCTTTCAAAGGTATATGCTTATTGTTCTATTGCCTGAATAGAAAGAATACCTTGTGAGTTATCTGGCTCATCACAACTAACCAGTCCAACTAAGTTGTCAAATACTTGCATATTGGTTTTAGATTTATCTACATGGTTACTTTTTTTAAAAAAAATTATTTCAAATAACAAATGAATCTGGAAAACTATGAGCTATTTGCAAAAAGAAGGCAACATGTGTCTGATGAAATATTTATTGTGAATTATTCACCAGTCTCAAACTGTAGTAAGTGTTAAGATGAAAGTTCTGTAAACTCATCAAACATTCAACAAAATTCACCAAGCCTGCTGCATCTTTCTTGGTTTTTTTTTTTTTTTTTTGTCATGGCATTTCTGCCTATGAAAATATAGTAATGAATTTGCAAGATTCTACATATTTTATGTTTATTTCCCGAATTAACAATAATTCAGCAGTTAAAGCAAATCTATATTTCCAATAGATCTGTGGTGTTCTGTTTTATTGCTTTACTTCAAAGACATATTAGTGTTTCACATAGATTAATGCCTCTTAGAACACACAGCTTAATTCCTTCCCAGTGCAAATGATTTCAACAATAGAGGAGACTATCTAGCCTTCCTGATATTAAGTAAAAACAATGCAAGTAGGACAACATAGTATATATATATAAATATTAATTTATCTTAATCATCCTTGCAATTTTATAGGACTAATTTACTCACATGTAGAAGTTTTGTTATCTCTACTAAGCCTTGATTTGAGGGCATGCAATGTCCTCCTACAGGATGTTGGGCTATTTGCTTCTGGTGAAACTTTCCCCAGTATACTAGGACTTGTATATAAAGATACATCTGCATAGATAATCCCTATTGCAAGCACCTTAACTGCATTGTGATGAGTAGAATACGTATTTTTGTCAATTTTTTTTAATATCTGAACAGTGGAATATACAATTGTTAACTTTTCAGACCTAAACCATCATTCAATTAGATTGTTTTCCGCAATAGAAGTTTCACCACAAAAGGTCTGACTTCATAATTTCCTGATCTCTTTATATGAAGTGATTGCATTTTATGGTAGGCTAGAAAAGGGTTTATTGGGGCATAGATAGCCTTCTTAGGTGGGTTTCTTGAGAGAAGAAGTCCAGCAGATCACTTAAAAGATAGCTTTTTTAATAAAAAATCCTGCACATAGTTACATTCTCATAGGAAATATAGCATGGATTTAACAGAATAGCATCACCCTTTTTTGTAAAACATACAAAAATTATACTGCTTTACCTCCAATATTAATGAGTAGTAAATAAAACGTGATACTGACTATGAAAATACATATTTTTAGAGCATTTAATTGTGAATACACAGAATTTTTCAGGCAAACACCCCCTCCCCCAGTTCTTCAGAAATGTGACTTCTGTAATCTACAAATTAGGAAGAGGCAGGAAAAAAAAGCTCTACTCTTTTTTTTTTTTTTTTTTAAATGCATAAATATTGTGGGGAAAATTCCTATCTAAACATTTCGGAGGGGGCTTAAAGTATGTACACAAACGCTATAGCTACAATTAGTAAGTTACCAGATGAAGATACTAGAATGCAGCTTATAGGTATTGATCTGTTGTGTTGAGTGCTTTGTTATTGGTCATATTACTGTCAATGACAACAGGATCCTGGATTTGGGATCACTCTAACTAGCACTGTTAGCATTTGCTAGGATAGATGCAGGCCACATTTCTAGATACATCCAGAAGCACTAAGTACGAAAAGGCATCTTTCCTAGTCAACATAATTAAGTGCTAGTTCCCAGTATAGTGTGTGTGTGTATATATATATATATATATATATATATATATATATATATATATATATATATAGTATATAGAGCACTTGAACACAGGGTATATTGGTCTCTTACTCACTTATGCATTCAGATGTATTTCTTTAATTAATGTCCTCTACAAAAATCAAATGCTTGTAAAATGCATGAGGAGACCTCAGGTGGGATGAATTACCTTTACATTGTTCCACCCTCAGTAATCCTGCTATTTGACTCATTATAAGAGAAATAAGTCCCCCTTATCGAAATTAGACATTTGAAAATATGTATCTAATGGTACAGAAATATGTCTAACTAATTTTGGATTCAAGGTACATATATGAATGATCACTTCAGATAAACTAATTTTCACAAAGACAGACTGTAACTTAAGAAAGTGGTTTTTTAAGAAAAAAATAGGCTAAGCACTACCTATATTCTCTGGTTCACTATTGAAATGGGAAGCATGTCTGAATACACCTCAAGGTAACAAAAACAACATATCCTCCCATCAACTGCATGTCAGCATATTACAGAAAGCTTACTGCTAAGACTACATCAGGACTGAAGTGAACAGGAAAATCCCTTTAAAATGATTAGAGGTTTTAATAATAAAATTTTAAAAATGAACCTAATCTAAGGAGAGACAAGCCATGCCCATGTTATAAGCTTCATGATGTGAAAAGTTTTCTGAGCACTATTTGCATGCACAAAATTGTTGAGTTTCCTGCCACTTTAAAGGCTACATTTTAAAAGTCAGGTTTATACAGGAGGTAAGACTGCAAACCAACCAGCAGCAGAAGCATTAGGAGCAATGGAAGGATAAGAAGAGATGAACAACTCTCCTAAACAGTGTGTTTAGGAAAAAGGGGAATTTCTAGAGCTGCAGTGCTTTCTTTGGAGGCAGTATGGCTCCTGGATATTACCAGAAAAAAGCCACTTCGAGCCTGATTGACTCAGTGTCAATGGCTGTGAAGACTAGCCTAGACTAAGGCATGATAAAGTGGGAACAGCAGGTGTGTGCCTCCTTGGGAGGTCCTCACAGATGACCCTACATCTGAAAACCTTCTTTATATATTTTATGTGAGTAAATTGAAAAATTCATCTGACTTGATAATCAGCACTTCCTTAAGTCCTTTCTTGAAATGGGTCAAGGGATACAGGAAATAAAGAATGCCAGAGAGAGAATAAATAAAGAAGGCAGAGAAGGAATAAGTCAATCAATTATATGCTTTGGTTATTTTATCAAAAAACTAACCCAACAAACATGCAAAGCCAAAACATCCCAAGAATACATTGAATTTATTTATTTATGGCTTAGCTTTACTTGTTTCTTATAGAAGTAGTTTATGTTGCATTATTATTACTATTAGTTTATTGTTATTTTATTTTTCCAGAAAAACGCATTTTTTCTCTCTGACCCAGGGGAAAGTACGCTTAAAGGTAAGCTGTTTTGGCAGTGTTTAGCTCTTTCTGTCATATTCTTCTGCTGTGCTTATGTTATTTTAAATGTATAAGTGGCAAAATTATTTTAGCAGTGTAAAGTTTTTCTTAGTTCTAATAGAAGACAAAAGTGTCAACATTGTTATGGAAACTTCCCTGTCCAACCATTCAGGAGCCAGTCTGGAAGTCACTCCCACGCCACCTGAACTGGGACTGAGGCCTCTTCGCAGCTATACCCCCACACTCACACAGCTAGAACAGGTTTCCTGACCCCAGACTTCCATGGCAGTCTCAGACATCTTGATCCTTAAAAAAATTTAATCATGGTACAATAACTATATAAAATCAACAACTTGAAATGGGTGCCTCTGAATAGACCCTGAACAAGGGATTCCCTGTGGCTTTTATACCCTTGCAGTCTAAGGAGAGGAAAACCCAGAACTCATCTGCTCCTGTTGTGTCTCAGTGTCCACCTACTTGACCAGTCCACAGGCCCCCAAGCCCTTTGTTACGGAAAGGGTAAGCAGTTCCCAGCCAGAGGTCAACCTGCTGCTCCTACTGCAGCTGCACCCAGAACTATCTGCGCTGAGCATATTCCTCAAAAACCACCACCCTCCTCCACCCTACACACTTTATCCTAGGCATCATTAAGCTGGGTTTAATTTCTATTTACTTATTTTTCTCCAAATCTCTTGGGCCCTGTGCATCATTATCTTCAATGAACATCTTTAGCAAACAGGACATTTAAGTGTATTTGTGTTGTTCTGGCTTGTTGCAGTTGTTTAACTGATTGGATGACATGCTGCTTTGGTCATTTAAAAGAGAAAGGTTTTTACAACAAAATATGCTGGAATGTTTTGCAGCAGCAGACTAAGGTAAGAGTTGTGTTGCGGTGTGCTTCTATCTAATGATTTAAGTGTAGTTTTCCTTCTGTTTTGCAAAAGCTTATTTAATGGTTCATTCCATGTTTCCCCCTATTCCCTTCCCCACTTGGTATAGTCCGCGCCTTTGGAAATCCCCTTGAGTTGTTTACCCCGAGACTGTGTATGTCAGTCATATATTGCTCCCCTCCCAGACCTTGCCAGTCTCAGGGAGGCCTCTCCTCCTCCTAGAAAGCTCAGAGAGGCTCAGTCCCTGATTGGGGCAAGTCTGGGAAATCCCCCACCCCTCAGTTTTCATTTGGTATTGTATGTACCACCCCTTTTCTGTTATTTGGCTTTCCTTGTGTGACCACTCCTTCTGTCTGTACCTTAAAACCCCCTGCGCAGCTGCAGTTCCGGGCTTTTCTGGGCTGTGCCTGGGGAACCTGAATAAACGTCACCTCATGGTGCCTCAGGGAAGTCTTCTTCTCCTTCTTTCGCCATAGCCGCCCTCCACCGCCCGTGCAGCAATGCACTTACCCACCGGGTGGGTCCTGCCGGTCCTGCAGACCCTACCGAGGCTGTGACCGTTCCCCGCCAGGGCAGCCGGGACCAGCTGGGAGGCCGCTGGTTAGCGGGCAGGGGAACGCGTCAGAGTTGTATTTATTTTGTTTATTTTCTCAATAATATATCAGTTTTCAAACACCGTGGAGATTGCAGAATCCCTCGCCACCACACACGCACACCTTCTGATCATCTTGACTTTGAGGGTTCAAGGTTAATCACTTCCATTGCACAAAGAATTCACTTTTCCATATGATGAAGAATCCTCTGAGGTTAATTTGAAAGTGCATTTAAGTTAGGACCTGCTATGGAGTACTTCAGGTTGCACCATATATGAGCTTGAACTTTAAATCTCTTGGTTGTTGTTAGTCTGGGATAAGACATTTGTATTACTGATACCTACAGACAAAACTAGTTCTTTCTGCCTTCTTGACATTCTGTAACTTTGGACTGATCTTCAGGTTTGAATATGAATATATTGTTCATCTGATGAAGTTTGCAACAATTATAGTAACTTGAAAATTCTGCCTTAATGGTAGAAAGAAATGTAGTTATTCTTTTGACCAAATCATGCATGCTTGAGTAAAATAACAGATCAGAACACTGAAGACTGGTTGTTCTATATCATATATATGATATATAGGATTTAGTTAAGTCTCAATATGTTGGGATTGAAACTGGATTAGAACTGATTTGAGCTGCCCACTGTAAATCAGAATGTTAGTAGCAGACAGAAGTGAGGTTGGTCACCTTTGCTCCATTTCTCCCCCCTCATCCCAACTACTAGACATAGATACTAGCTAGCTCTTTTTGCTGTGTCTTGTAATAGTCATATCCCATAAAGTTCTAATTATTGCTATGTGACCTGATAACACATTTCCAACTTGAGTTTTATAAAGAAAATCTTATTGGTTTTATTTTTGGAAAATTGGTCCACAATCCATAAGAAGTGAAGTTTTAGGGTAAAATCTTGAAAAAGGGGAAGCTGAAGAACTACATGAACACTGCACAATTTCTCTCCCAATATTCACATGGGCATCTGCTCACCTGCCTGTTGCTTGCAGCTCCAGTAACACAGACAGGCATTTTTAATCAGATGTCAATTTTTGCATATGCTAGTTGGTGCCCCTGCTACGAAATTCTGAATGCACAAACATGGTTGGTTATACAGTTTGTATATGGATATTCAACTAATATTAGTAATGAATCATTTGAATTTTCTTTTCTTTTGATTTTCTAGAATGTTTTGTGTGAGCTTCTAGAATGGGTAAGCTTCATATCTAAGCACAGTGAATCTGAACAGTGCTAATAAATCCAGATGGTAGGTTTTTACACTAATTTTGCTTAGCTAGAAGTAGCTGCTCAAGACAAGAGAGCTAATACTTGTGGAATTAGGCCCCGTACATAAAGTCTTCTTTCTCAGGGATTTCAACAGCATTAATTAATTCTCATCATCCTGCTGTGTGTAGCTAAAAATTTTACTATCCCCATTTTATAGATGGATAAAACTAGTCATATAAAGGTTAAGTGATTTGTGCAAGGTCATGTAGTAACTCTGTAGCAGGGCTGAGAACAGACTTAAAAGTCACAACCTCTGTTACCTTGGGCTAATGAGAAGTCCACATGCCCCATGTTATCCTTTCATAAATGGCTCATAGACAAGGACTGACTATAAATTAAGTATTTAAGAGATTCTTTATATAGCTCTTCATATTGTGTGTATCATAAGGGGGTTCAGGTTCACCTGATGAAACTTTGGATTCTCTGAGTTGAGAAATAGCCTTGTCCAATTGGTGAAATGCATAATTTGGTATACAGTTAATTTTGCATGGGCAAAATGAACTGTATATGAAATACTCAGTTGATCCTAGTGCTTGTTGAAAAAGTTTGTGTACAAGACTGTAGGGAAGAACAAATCAACTAGATTAGACGAGTGAAAACAACTTCCATGGGGGCATCTGAAATGAAATCCTTCCTTCCATCTTTAAGAGATCATGAATGCCTTGTGTAGGCTAAAAACCAGAAGTTCTTACAGGGTCCACAATGAGCAGATTTTCCAGATCTCTGAAAGAATGCAAATAGTTAAGAAAATCTTCCATTGCTGCAAGATATAATTTCCTACAGTTGCCATCAATGTTGAAGCTAACACAACTCTCTGTGTCTGTCTCACCTATATAATTCAGCAGTAATTTTATATTTCTGGGATAGACATTACACTTCTTCTTGCTTCTGCTTGTCACTGAATAAAAAATGTGTCTGTGTAAAAATGACATGGCCTTGACTGGAGTTGTGGTGGTGGGGTGGGGAAACCATGACATTGAAGGCATTCATTTATGAAGAGGAGAAATTATGTTTGTCAGTTTCAGATAAAGCTTATTGTTCCAACCTTGAGAGAACAGACAAGACACAGATCCCTAATAACTTGGCAATTTAAAATAAAACAAAATGAGAGGGCAGCAAAAACAGGAAGAAAAATTTCACTGCTTTAAAATAATTTAAATTATACTTAAATGAAATTAAAATTAATTATATAAGAAACTGGCTGAGTTACTAATTAGAAATAAAGCATCTCATAGTATTATTGCAAGAGTTAGTAGTCAGAGGTCAGTGATGTGTTTTTCTAGCTTGCATTTTAATGGTACCCAAAAAAGTCTTTAAGATAAGGACTGAGTTATCATTTTTGGGGGGTTTTTTTTGGATGGGTATTGTACTGGGCATGCATAAGGAAAATACACAGGAACAGCAGTCCCTGCCCAAAAGATCTTACAGTTAAAAAGAGTTACTGGGATCAGAAAAGGGTAAAGTAGTAAGTAGTATCTCAGCAGTTTTATTTCCTTCACTTTTAAAAATTCATTTATTGTCATTTTTATTACAGTAATGGGGAATGAGGAAGTTTAAAATGGCTGAGGGAGAGGATGAAACATCAGAAAATTAATTAGAAAGGAAAGAGGACACCAGGGTGGAGGTGTGACAGGAGGGCTGAAAGTCAAAAGCAGAATAGCAGAAAAAGGATGGAACTTAGCTTGAAAGCAGGGAGCCAGATGAAGCCAGGTAAGTATTTTAGAGCAGCTGTGGGAAAGGGGCTTCCTTATGAAATTTTAAAAGGGCAGGGACTCTCAGGAGACTCCAAGACTTCTTTCTTTTGTGCTTTTTGTCCTAGTAATGAACACCACTAAATTTGTAACACCTTTTAGCAATGGCAGAAGCTCCAGATTAGTTCTGGTGCTGATGTTTTGGTTCTCCTGGTTACAAACTACTTTTGACCCTTCCAGCATATAAACCAAATTACCTGCTTCCATTATTTCTAATGATTGCAGAGATACTGTGTTGTTGAGGTGATTTTATTTTATCAAGTGGATTTGGTCAAAAATGTTGGGGGAAAATGGAGTATGCTGGTGGGAAGGGAGGTGTGCAGTTAATATATTGATGTGAGGCCTGTAAGATCAGAGATAAAGCACAACCATTACCTTCTCATACCTTTGCATTACTAGCCATTACTGAATGACATGGTGCAGAAAGGCTGTTAGAGAAGGCTAATGCCTGTACAGCTGATGTAATGAAGAAATGGGAGATTTAGGCACAGGAAACCACAGCTCCAACAGAAGGAGCTGGAAAGATATAGATAAGATTAGTGACATATGTAAAGGCACAGATAATGTGTGACAGAGTCTGCCCAGCTGAATAGGCTGAAACCAGCAGTAATAGGAAGTCCGTGTTCTCCCTAATCCTCCCAGATAAGCTGTTCCATCCTGAATTATCAGCCAACAATCTTCAGGGTATCAGGCTGAAATTGAAGTTTCAGACTGCTTTGATTCCTCATCCATAAATGAGAAAGTGCCTGAAGGATCTTTATTTATTCTTGCTCCCTCCGAAACACTCTTCAAAAAGTGCCAATATACTAGCAACAGATGCATAAAGCCTCGCTTACTTTGATTGACAGAACATGATATAAAGCAACTCTCACTTGACATTTCAGTTTCATAAGGCTTCAAGTAAGTGTATGTGTGTGTGTGTAACTTTAAAACTTCACAAGGAAAGGAAAGGGGATATATGCAAACTTCAAGAAAACATTTTCTGAGTAGAGTACAACACTTCCCTTGTTTCATGATCTTGTAATTTCAGTGTATTGTTTCAGTCCTGTGTTTATTAAATGCCTAAAATATTTGCACTGTTGTTTTTTTGTAAACTTTCAAAATAATTGAGATATATATCCCCAGGAAATATGTTTAAATTGAAAAGTTAAAGGAGTTTAGAAAAAACTTTCAAAATATGAATCAGCATGAAAAGGAATATGGATTAATATCTTTTTTCAAACAAATCAGAATTATCAGAAAAGGTAAAGGAAGAAATTTTGTTGGGTTTTGTGTTTCTGTTCTATACAGGAATGAAGGGAGGATGCTGGAACCCACCTGTAGCATGCCTCTTTTTCTGATGTAACTACTGTAGTCTGACTCCCCTGAGGAAGTACTCTGGGCAATGGTTATGAGAAATATTTCCACTGTGTCCTCATTAGTTTTTACGCTTTAGTATCTTTTTCTATTTTTACACATGGTTTCCCTGGAGCTTCCAGTGACAATATATCCTAAATATATGAACACTCCAGAAAACTGACAAAGCTTGGAGATTAAACAATTTGAACCAGGAGAGAAAGGAAACTACTTGAAAGAGTCTATAACCCTCAACCCTTTATGATAGGATGCACCTGCTCTTCCTAATGAGGAATGCTTTTCACCTCTGAAAGAAAGAAAAAAACAAAACCCCTCTGTGTGTAAGTTTTGTTGGGGAAAAGAACAGAACCATAATCAAAGGGAACTGGCAGTATTTACAATGGGAAACCAAGATAAATAAAATAGGACAAGCGGAAGAACATTAGAAAACGGAAATTTTTCCTGAATATTAACAGGAAACTTCAAAGAAAAAGTGAAGACATGTAGATGAAGCATTCCAAATTTTCTTTCCTCTGGTTTCATTTCCCCTACAAAAAGCTGCAAATTACCTGCCTCCAAACCTTAAAATGTGCTGTTTGCACCTGTTAATCAATTGTCAAAAAAAGCTACTAATTTTTGAAAAGCAACTAATATTTCAGAATACTAATTATAAGATACAATAATAAACAAATAGTCTTTTCAGAAATAATCATGATTTTCAGATATTGCAAGACTTTTTAAGACACCAGCTTTTCCAATGCTACTAGCACAATTTTTCTATATCCTCTTGCTCTTGCTTGATGCTATTTAATGTAACAAAGATAAGTGATTGAAATGTCCTGTGCTGTCTGTTTCCTACAAGGGAAAGAGTAAAATTGAAGGAGATTTCTTTCTAATACTAATTGCAAACCAGTTACATTTTCAGGAAGTATATGTGAGCTTTGAGAATATTAAATACATTCCTGATTGGTTCTCCATAGTGTTTTGCATTTTCCATTTTAATTTTTCTATTGGCATGACTGTAAAGAATTTCTCTGTCTGTTGGTTAGCCTGTGCCGAAGCGTGGTAGCAGGTCATTACCAATCACTCACAGGAATACACTCTAAAATCAATGCCTCTGTGACTGAATGCAGGGACAGGACTAACAGAAATCTCCAACCCAAGGAATCCTGCAGGAAAATCTGGGAATAGGGGAATGAATCTCAGCTAAAGCAGAACTAGAAAGGGAAAGCAGTATAAGTTAGAAGAAAGGTAAGTTTGGAAATTAATACTTCATCTTCAAATGCAGACAAACTGTGTCTTTCTTGTCTTTTCTTCTTTCTTGACTTTCACTACTGGGCCGTTCATATATTTTCTGAATTCTTAAAACTGGCAACCTAGAAAACAGGATACCTATGCCCAGCTTTTCATCCCAATATATTGTAGAAACCCAGAAATGTAGTTTTGTCTCTGCACTCTTAACTGTAAGGGAATAGGAAAACTGTCCTAGACTGTCCTGTTACAAACTGGCTTCTGTTTGTTGAAAGATAGTAAGAAGAAAAAATAAACTAATATTTATAGTGTCGAGTATCCAGCTGAACACTGCAGAACAGTGGTGTGGAGTAATGTCCATATCCATGCTTGGAGCCATGAGACTCAAATGCAAATCCCACCAAGGTCAGTAGGGATGGTCCTTACTCAAATGAGCTTGGAACTGAAACCTTTTGATATATCCTTAGCCATCTTATCAATTCAGTAAGTGAATTCCAACAGATGTTGGCCTTTTTAATTTACAGGTGACAGCCATTGTGAGTGGGCTAAAGAGAAGTCTGTAGGCATTGCTTAATAATTTTCCTTAGCTGCAAATGATTCTCTGTACATTGCAGCTAGACGTTTGTCTGTGGAGATGGGAAAATGCCTTCAAGTATCGTATTTATATTTGTAAGTGAAGAGTATTCCTCAGCCATGCTTTAGGATGAATTTCAATTGGCTGAGTGAAAAAGTAGATTTGGAAGACTGCTCTTTGTGTACCAGCGAGTCCCTGCTTTGCCCGTACATTACATGTGAGGGGGGGGAAAACAAGAAAAAAGAGATCAAGGGGGAAAATATAGGTCCTGTTGATTTCAAACAGCCAATTGAAGACATTATTTTGAGGACAAAGAGGACATCGAAAGGATTAAGAAATCTATTTGGTTTCTCAAAGCCTTATGGCAAGGCTGTTTCCTCCACTTATGTGGGTAGTTAGACAATGAGGTGAAAGCTTGTAAACCTCCACTTGTTTGTACTGCCCAAATTCAGTCAATGAACTGATGTCCCCAATGTCTTCTGCACAATGCAAAACACTTTCTGGAAGTGCTGACATGCTGGCACAACCTGTATCCCAAAAAAAACCAAAACAGAACAAAAAGCAGAGAAATCAAAAAAACCCCTAAAAACCCCAACCAAAGAGGAGCTCAGCAAAAAGCTAAAGAGTTAAATAATTTGAAATGCTACACAAAGTGCCCCACAGTTTTAAAATGTTAATCAGTTATGAAAGTGTAAGTCATCCCCTGCTGATAGCGAAAATGAACACAGGAACAGAGGAAAAATTGGAGTTTCTGAATTAAGAATCTGTCTGGCTTTTCATCAACACTTGGTAGGCAATCCAAAGACTCATGCCTGTCATCTAGTAGACTGGTATACAACTCTGCAGTTTGTGTTATGTATTCATTCAGAACCATGATGCCTACCTATGTTTTTGTGGTAGCCATTTTTGCTATGCAGCTGCTGGGGATGACAAAGGAGAGCATTGAGACGTTCAGAGGTCTCTCTGAAAGCGCTTGAACTCAATGATTGCTTTCATTGCCAATTACCATGACTCTAACATAGATAGTCCTAAGGGAACTATCATCTGCTCTACATACTTTGCTCTGATTTAGCTCAAGCGGAATAAGAGACAAAGAAAACGGGAAGTTGTTACTGTTCTGTGGGTATTTGCAGAGAGGGATCCTGGATTCCCACCCTGCCACAGATGCTTCTGTGCAGAATAAAGCAGATCTCTAAATTACGTCAGCTTGACCTTGCCATACAGGTACAAAGAGATTTTTTCATTATTTTGTTTTGGGTTTCCTTTTTTTTTCTGGTCTTCAGCCTGACTTTGTCTTGATGTTTTTAGTTCTTAGAGCTTAATTTGATAAGGTACAGCATGAGGACAGAGGACAATTCATTCTGAAGAACCCAGATGATGAGAACCCCATTCAGGGGGAAACTTTTCACTATAAGAAGCGCATGGCTCAGTTTTTTTCTGTAGATTATTTATTATAACAAAGGTGGAAGAGAGATAAAAACCCAGCAAATATACAGCATATTTTTCTTCTTTTGCTGCAATCAAAAAGATGCCTTAAACTTCTACCACAAAGACAAAAATGCACAAACCAGACTTCTCTAATTTTAAGCTGGTATTTGCTTTCTGCTTGTTTATTTTAAATATGTTGCATTTTATAAACTCAAAACTTGTAAGCTCAGAGTGGGATGCCTCTCATGGCCCCAAGCAAACATCTCTGATTTTAATATCCTATTATGCATGGATGAAAAACCAAGCTAGTAACTAATTTTCACCCTCACAAGACAGTCATCTCTGACAAGATTAAAAGCGATTGTTTCTAAGAGAGGTTTACTAACATTAGCCCGAAGTGGACAAGTGGGCAAGTCAGGAAGCAAAGTGTGATCCTGCATTAGAACATTAAAACCAGGCGATTTTGGTACTGCACATACAAAAACATACCACATTCAAAAGAGAGGAAAAGACATGGGCAGAGACCTAATCATATTAATGAACTAAAAGTAACAGAGGAAAAGACTACGAAGAAAGTGCCTAAACAATTTATAAATGAGCATTTAGTTTCATGCTGGCTGTGAATATTGCACAATCTTTCTTCATCTTCATGCCCAAACTGGACATGTTATGTATTATCACAGAATCTATGAGAGTGTATGTAACAACTATATAACAGAGAATAAGTGGTACCTCTCTTCTTCCACCTTCATATGAGCTCACATACAGAAATTTACCACCTTATAGTGAAATAATGTAAATATTTTTCATCTTGCTAAATAGAACCACTTAAGGAGCTCTCAATAGAAACAGAAATGTTATATCTGGTCATATAAACCATTCCTTTATTCAACTTCTTAACAACTGCTGTGGGTGCACTGCCTTTTAGCTTAGAGAAAATACCTATCTGTTTGTGGTCACTACAGACACTACGGTATATTCTATGGAGATGCTTGTGAATGTCAGTGTCAAAGTTAAACTGTAGCTTGGGTATTGAGGTCTACCTGAACTTCCTCATGTGGTTTATCTGAGGTTGTTCTCTGCTTCCTTTCTGCAGGATGGCCATGCAGTGCAGCTTTGAATGGCCTAATAATTATCTCATTATATATTGTGCTGCACATGATTGCATCTCAGTGGAGAAATTAAAGATTAATTATACTCATCCATGTTTTTCTAGTTTTGTTTTGTTGTTTTTGTTTTATTTGATTTGGGTGTTGGGGTTTTTTATTGGCTTGTTGTGAGGAGCTAATGAGTTTTCTTATACCTCAACAATGGTTGGTCAGAGGCATGTGGGGGAGGGATTGAACATGTGCCATGTCCAGGAGAAGATGGAGGAAAGCCTTGTCTCTGGGGAGACTTTGCCTGGCCACCAGTCCATGTCTGACATGGGACAGGCACTCAGCAGGGGACTACCGAAGACACTGCACCCCAGAGACACTCTCCAGTCAGACAGGAAGAGGCCTCCAGCAATGGACTGCACTAGGACATTGGGCTGGGACAAAGGTCTCCTGTCAGCAGGCAGACTTGGGGAGGAGCTGGGGCATGAAAAGTACCTGCACCCCAAGCTGCGGGGGCTGTCCTGTCCCTTGCCTTTTGACTCTCTGGGGGCTTTTCTAACCTGCATTTGGAGTCCTGCCTTTTGGCTCTCCTGCCCTCGCTGGCTCTTGCTCGCCCTCGCATCTGTCTCACCTCCCTGTGTCTCTGCCCAGTGCCCTGCCAGCTTCATCCCTGTGTCCCTGCATCCAGCCCGCCTCTGAGACAGCCCACCATGATCCTCACCAGGACCCTGTCCAGGCTCCGGGACCTCCTGCCCAATCCCCTCCCCTTGTGTTCAGCCACCCGTGGCCGCAGGAGCCATGCCCGGGCAGGCAGTGGGACAGCCCCGCCTTGGGACATCAGTGGCACTCCCTGACCTCCTTTCCCTCTGCCTCCTCTCTCTCTCTCTCTCTCTCTCTCTCTCTCTCTCTCTCCCTCCCCCCTCTCTCTCTCCCCCTGCCATTCTTCTTCCTCCTGCTCTGTCTTCTCTAGCCCTCTTTAGTAGGGTAACTCCTTTTTATTTTGGTTTTCTTATTTTGGTTGGGGTTTTTTTTGTTACCAATAAATGGTTCTCAGGTACAATGTTTGCCTTGTTTGGCTTAATTTTGTTCCCAACCGTCCGTTATTAAAAGAACTCATTACTGTTCCCCACACTAGAATGCGACACTTGCCTTTTGGGTTTTTTTTTCCTGAAGTGCTGTGCACCTTTAGAAGTCCACTGAGATTTCAGGGCTGTAAAAATTCTCTTACTCATTATCATTATTAGCAACATGAAGATGCTGTTTAAGTAGAAAACAAGGCTAAAGATCCTGAATAAGAGAAAAGACATCAAGAAATTCCCCTGATAATTACTGATGACTTGTAGTAGTTTCACATTCACTTCTGTTTCTGTTGGCTAAATTTAGTGTAGTGGTCTAAATGTTTTTCTCCTGTGAGATAGGATTAAGGAGAAAAAGGCAGAGCAGGCCCAACTTAAGGTAAACAGAGAGATTTTATTAACACGCACACTAAAGAATAAAGGGGGAAAAAAAATGAAACTTCAAAACCATTCTCTTCCTTCCCCTATGACTGCTTACTTTCCCACAAACAACATAGAAAGACAAAACCTGTGATTTTCAGTCAGTTTCACCATTTGAAACTAGTCTTTCCTCAATTCTTTAGGAGAGGAGTCTCTCTTAGTTTACACAGAATTTTCCCCCCACTGATAACCTAGGACAGCTCTCGTGTGGGTCTCAACTATTACAGAAACAGCCACTGGGGAGACACTGATTCCATGAAGTCTCATCCCATTAGCAGTTTCCCAAGCTGCTTATGGATCACGGGAACTCAAGCATCTGGGGTGTCACCTTTTAAGGACATACAACTCAAAGACAAAGGATTTTTCATCTCAAGGAACAGAGATGTCTTCTCATTTCTTCACTAGCACAGAGTGCTTCTCACCTCTCTCTATTCAAGCATCTCATAAGATCAATATCACTTAGTCTGTCACAAACACCTTTGCTCAAAATCTAAACAAAAATTTGAACAACATTTCCCCAAATGTGTATCTTTCCCATGATTTAAAGGATAATCTACATATACAGTTCATTTCCGTGGCTCAGTAAGAAGTCCAGACGGCAGGCAACTCCTCCATTCTTCATCTAATTAGTCATTCACCCATTCCCTCCATCTGACTGTCGTGCTGGGTCTTATCTATGTTCACTCTGTCCCTCTCTTCTCTCTCTCAGGGAAGAGTTGAGTCTTGAAGGCTTCATGTTGTCAGGAAAGGGTTGAATCTGCTCAAAGTCTTTCTCTCTCTCAATGCAGTCCACGATCTTAGATTTTCAAGGCTGTGCAGGTGGGGGGAAAGAACTCAAGCTGAGAGATCAGAGATCAGAGCACCCGGGCAGTCCAGAATCAAAACCAAGCAGGATCATAAATGCCTTTTTTGCCCACCCCTCAGTCTAAATCAGGGAGGGCCCAGGCCCAGCTGGGCCTGTAGCTGGTATCAGAGCCCTGTGTGGTGGGGCCTGCCCAGCCCCCACCAGCAGCTGATGGGACTCAGAGGCATGGCCTGGCCGGGACTTGAGGCAGCTTCACCAGCACAAAACCCCCTCTGGCTGCAGCTCCAGGGACCCAACCAGGCCCAGCCCCAGCCGCCCAGAGGGCAGCAGTGCCTGGCCCAGAGCCTGCCACTGCTCAGAGGTGTTACCTGTTTTCCTGACCGGAAAGAAAAGGGCCAGTCACCTGAGAACCTCTGATTTTAAGGCTGGGTTTTCCAGAGGCATAACTAGCTCCTCAATTGGTCAACCAAGCTGTCAAAATCTACCATAACTTCCTTAGAAAAAAACTCACATTCGTGCCAAACCACCATATGACTGCAGGTGAAATTTAACTGAAAGGTTGATACATAAATTAATATGGGCATTACCACACACTGTGCAACTTGTGGTGTATCTCTTAGTGGCAGAATAGATGACAAGATCAATTTCTCATTTCAGCTGAAGAGACAAGAGTGGCCTAGACAAAAAAAAAAAAAAAAAAAAAAAAAAAAAAAAAAAAAAAGAGAGAAAAAGTCAATATTATCTGACCAGTACTTAGTTTACACCACTGTAAAAGAAGCAACTGCAAATTTTTTCAATGCAGTTAAGCTACATTTAAACTAACTCTGATCTCAATGACAGTGTAGCTGTAGAGATGCAAACTTAACTGGTTAAAGGCATGAACCATACTCATTTGCCCATGGTTTGCAGCTTGCACTGAACTCCAGAGACCCACTGTAACCCTCTTCATTGTTCAAGTAAGTTTATTCATAGCAGAACACTGAGCATTTCTTTCAATATTGCTGGAGTATGACTTCTTTTTTTGCCTCTGTTTGGGTGGTACAACCATCTGGAAAACTAATCTAGTTGACTTGCTGAGGATTAGCCATTTGTTAAAGCACCTTCTTGGAGCATGGCCCACAATACCTGACCCTCCAGTTCTGAGTGATCCCACAGAGTCTCAGATAGCCAGCAATGACAGGACAGTTTTAGATGGCTCTAATTTATGCCAAACTCAATTTGACTCTGGCAGTCCCAAAATCACAGGACTGCAAATATAGATTCACGCCATGCTTTTCCCACCTTTCCTTGTAGTTCAGGCGGACAAAGGGCTTATCCAGCAACTGTTAATCTGTACACCCATGTACAGTTAATCTGTACACCTATAGATTAACTCAGAAAAGTCTCTTCTTAAACAATTTATAAATTGGACCTAAAAATAAAAAATAGTTTATATTTAGGATATTGTAGCTGAGAACTCAAATCTGAAAGCCTTTAAGGACAGCAACCTTAAAACGCACCCTTTTCCCTTTGTTGATATGTCCTTTTACTGAAGAAACAATAATTTTTCAGGGAACAAAACACACTTATTTATAACACAGTATGTAATCAGTTCAATCTACTCTCTACCAATAGAAACAACAAAATTTCTACTCAGAACACTGAACAGGAATACATTAAAAAAATGACATGGGCCCTTCAGAGGTTTTCAATTATTAGTTTTCTTGCATTGCACAGAAGTACAAGCTGTCATTGCTTTTTAAAATTCAGAGTATGAAATAGATGAGTTTTCTCCATATGCAGCTGTTAAGCCCTAACATTGCTAGATGTAAACTCTCCCTCTTTTTAATCTCCTTGCTTCTTTAATGATTCTTGAATACTACAGTTTGCATAGATGGAAATTATAACAATGAAAATCATCAGAGCCCATGGAGCAAGATACGGATCTTTGGGATGCTCTATTTCTTTTTCAGGCTATGTCATTAGGTCCCCATGTTGCCACAAACAGATCATTCTGTTTGGCTACTTCTGGCTCCCTGTTATGCAAAGAGCAACAAGACCACTCATCCATGTCTTAAAATCTTCTGAGGAAATAAAATTGAATTTATTTATTAAAAAATAGACTGATTCTGAAATTCAAGACAGAAATCTGTAAAAGTACTTCTATTGAAATATAATAATTTATCATAATAAATATTATTCCTAGTAATAATTTAAATGCAGATGATTATGTATAATTTATTTAGATTGGCACTTCTCATTAGGTGTATAAAATACTTCTACTTCATTACTTTATTTAAAATTAACAGTAAAGTCAAATGAACTTCTCATCTAAATTTGGTCCTGTTGTTGGAGGCTACCATGTCTTTGAAAGTCTGCTAGTGTGGTGAAAGATTCTAAAGAGTGCCTGTTAATATAATAGGTTTGAGAACTTCACCCAGTACATAATTATTTATTAAGTTCTTTAGACTAGGGAGAACAATATAAAAAATATAAACCCTACAGTCTTGAGTCATAGACCAGAGGCTTGTTATACACAGAGTTCAGAGATCCCTGCTGTGTCTTTCAGCTTCAGGTAAAGACATCCTTAACCACAGTGACTGGGAACAGTCTATGTCTTCACACTTCCATAGGAATTAGTACCTCCAGCACAAGAATGTGAAAAAACCCAGCTTATGTGACAAACACCATAAAAATATGATATTTGTCACATAAATCTTTCCAAGATTGCAGGAATATCATGGTGTCTGAATTTGTCTTGCACTTTCATAGTCAGCCACTCCTGGGAATATGGTATAGGACATATACTTTGTTTAAAACTCATGCAATGTATTTTTGGCTTGCAATGAGGACTTTCTACAATTAATGTCGCAAGCAGTTTATTGTCAAGAAGTCAAAAACTTTGCATGACAATGGTAGACTCTTAAAAGAATTAGTTTTTACCAAAGCTGCCATAACAACAAATAGCAAAAGCTCGAGCATTTCAATATATTTTCTCAAATATTAGCAAATATGCTTTAGAAAAACGCTGTAGAGATTGGTGTAAAAACAGAAGCACAATGCTGATACGCTTTCAGCCATATGTTATGTTGTTTTATTTTTCAGCACATCATCAACAGTTTTCTTTTGATATGATCAAAAAAACATACACATTCACTCAAATAAGGTATAAAGAAATCTGGGCTTCTGTTTTCTTTAGTTTTCAATCCTTCATTTTGTCTATTCTTTAAACAAAAAACCAGGAGTGTTCTCACGCCTAAGATGTGTATCAACTAAAAGTGAAGTATGTGCTAGAGGAACACTAAAAACTTCAGGACCTTTCAGACATGCATATCAATTATAGGAATCTGATTGCACTCCAGGGAGATACCCTCAGTTGTCACAAAAGGAAAAATACATATACAGATAACTGGATTAAATGGAAGCAACTATGTCGGGTTAGTGAACTGAGCTTGTAATGGCATTCCTACATACACTCCCAAGATTTCATTACTTGCTAGGGGAAAATATTATTTTATATACTTGTGCTTTTCTGGCTGAGGTCCACAAGTGCATCAAGATAAAAGGAAGTTTCATTTTTTAAAGGACTTACAGTAAAGGTGCAACATCTCCTCATACCCACTAGTGCCAAAACTAGAGATTGATGCAATAACATAAAGCCACCAGACATATTCTACCAACGTTTTACTGATCCCATGAAATCTCATAAGAGAGTTTGTACTAAGATGGAAAATCTTTTTAGGATGCTGACTATATTAATTATAGCCAGTTTGCACTGGAACATCCTTCATCTCAGGGAGAAAGAACAGCCTCATGGGGGGGGTCGCTACTTTCCATGTTAACCACTGAAAAATCATGGCTTTGGCCAAAAAGTTATCTACTAGTGTTAAAACAATGAGGATTTCTTGGAGCCTTTGTTTAAATGCACCATTTAGATTCTTTTTGGATGCCCTGTGAGCTTTTTCCTTCAGAAAAGGAAGGTTGTGTGGAAACTTCTTTTTTGCAACTAGAGAATCAAAGGCTGCTCTATAAAAAAATTGTAGACACTTGGGCAGATCCACAGCTCTGAAAGTGTTCCTTAGTCTCCAGCATGTGGAGGAGGTTAAAGGAAGGGAACATGAGCCTTGGATCTTGCTTCCATACCAACCTCCACTTGTAACTATACTCGACGTAGTTCACCACTCTTCCAAAGCATTACCAGAGCTGAATTTGTACTGTGTCCTTATATTTCTAGTTGTGGTTGGCAATATGACTGCTTCTGTGCCTACAGAGGAGGTCTGTTTTGGCCATGCTGACGTTCACAACAGCCAATATGACAAAACTATCTAAAAAATAGTGCCAAATGCTTAAACTGTCCGAATATTACTTCTTTTAGTAATTTGCAGCTCTTCTACTTCAGAAAGTTTCAGGTTTGTGTAGAATGTGCATATAAGCTTCTCTACATTTGCTACTACAGAGGTACTGCTTAGTGTATCTGGACAACTATACACAGACAGAAAGTCTATGTGTGTACCTGTGTCTGTATGAGTGTGTGTGCACGTGTGTGTATACCATGGCCACAGCAAGCTGGGAGCAGAGGCACTGCCAGTTTCAGCTGTGCAAGTGCTGAGCTAATTGATCATGGACTTACAGAGTAACAGGGGAGCAAGATACAAGGTTGCATGTCTAAAAACATAATGCACAAATGCATCATCACAGGGCACGAAAACTTTCAGCAGGATCTGGGACCAGCACTATTTTGTAGATTTGGTGCTAGCATAGACTTTTGAAAAGTGGAGAGTTTGGTGACAAGACTTGGAGATGAGAATAGAATAAAAATACCAAGTTCTGCAAGGTTGGTGTTAGAATTATAAGCACCAACACTATCATATTGAGGATTTCAGCACGACATTGTTGGTGCCTATAATTTTAACCAAAATTTGCTGACGAACGTCAGCAAATGTTTTACTGAGGACCTGACAGGGCAAAGGACTTCATGCTATGTTTTTACAGGTGATATAAAACTATTTTAGTCTTGACTTGTTCATTTCAGCTTGCCTACTAGAGCCCTGAAAACATCTCAGTGATAGCATTTTTAAATCAGAAGAACTTTTTAAATACAAGTTTCTTAAATACTGAAGGCCAAGCATACCTACATGTCTTTACTCACGTGTGTCCAGCTGCGCAAACTGCCATTCTCTTAAAAAAAAAAGAGAAAAAACCGCAAGATTTTCTTTTAAAAATAGAAAAATGCACAGTACAGACAGACAAGAAAAGGGATCTAATTTATAGCTTCCGAAAAGAACAGAGAAATTAACCCAAGGATCTTGGCAATGTTCCATTTCTAATAATATGATTTTAGCTATCTGAATTTCTTCTGTAATTTCATACAGATGTAGAATTTTTCAATCCCTGTCCTAAGATGTTGTGTAGATTTGCTGTTCATTAATGAACAATGCCATTTTCCACTCAGGCAAAGCTTAAGTCGTACATAAACTATCCAGCTTTTATCAAATTAACTATTAAGAAAATGCTCTAATTCCAGCTTAGTCATAACTTCTCAGGTAGTTTCACTGGTAAAAAGGATCATGGTTTTCTAAAGTTCTACTTCTTCTCTTCAGCTTAAATATCTAAGATTTTAGTATTATAATGCTCAGCAGTGGTATCTTTTGAATCAAATAAAAGGTATGTTATTCAGATGACCACAAAAGGAGTTGCATTAATGTAGGCAAAAAGTTTTCATCACTAGCATTCAACAACATGGGTATCTACCAAAACAAAATGAAAACAGTTTTTCCTGAATTTTATTCTGTCACTGGGTACATTTTTTTCTGATGTTCAGCCTTTACTCAGTATATTATGGACTTCTCCAGGGAGCAGAAAATGTTTTTTTCAAGTAAACATGAAGTGCTTTGATAAATGAAAACATACAAATGAGATTGCTATTGGGGAAAAAAATCTATTCTGTTAAAAATGTTGTTCTATTATTTAAAATAATGATAAAACACTTTATCCCAAAAGACTGAAACAAATTTTGATTCATTGTGGCCATACTACACATTTCTAAAAACTAAACTGTCATATTGAATGTAAATAATGTATTCCCATAAGCTAATCAGAAAAAAATGAGAAATTGTCTACACCATACTGAATGATCAATATTTTAACGTGTTAATAAAAAAATCCCCAACTTTTCAGTAAAAATATTCCTGTATCACAGATGTTCACCCTTTACCCATTCAATAGGAAACAAAGCAACCTCTAGTACAAATAAACCACCCATCTTTTGAATATTGACCTGTGATGGTAAATTTCAGATCCCTGCTTGAAATTGTGTTAGGTAAAACTCCAGAGGATTGTTTTTACCCAAGAAACTATACTTCTTACCTTATATTGTTTTAAATTACACTTTGAAATCTTATGGCTATGCAGAGATTTATTTTTATGGAGACAAACAGCCACATACCTACTTTAAAGTGAAAGCCTTATTTTTCAGCCTTAAAGCCCAGACTATAAGCCCAGTTCTACAAGGCAATATGCACTATTCAGTACTGCCTGTTATCTCCAACAGGCTCCTAGCAATTAATTTGAGACTACTCTGTATGTAGAAGATGCAGCATATATTTTTACATGCATTTCCTGTGTACTGTACTACAAGTGATAAAGCTTATGTTAAAAGTAACATTGAGAAGGAGAAAAAACTTCAAGAATGTGACATGCAGTAGCCTCACTGCAGTTGCCTGAGGCATG
This sequence comes from Acrocephalus scirpaceus scirpaceus, assembly GCA_910950805.1. Lineage (NCBI taxonomy): Eukaryota > Metazoa > Chordata > Aves > Passeriformes > Sylviidae > Acrocephalus > Acrocephalus scirpaceus. The sequence goes on from OU383776.1 coordinate 32,221,661, forward strand.
GTGGTTTATAGCTCTGTAGATTTCAGCCTTGAGAAAAATAAAATGAATAAATATGAGCTACAAGAATATAAGTCATACACAAGAGAATTTGAAAAGTTTAGATAACTAAATAGGAATTAGTCAGTTTCTAGATAAGTAATGGTACCTCTAAATCTTGAGAGATGTCTTGTCCCTAAATGACTTTTACAGAAATCTAAGTCCACCACTTTCAGCTGGATCATAAATTCCTAAATCTGGAGATCTGACCTCAGCAAGTTTGAAAAGGATACCAAAATCATAAGCTTAACAATCTGCTAGAAGTCCAGAAAAGCATTTAGGCATGAACTTAATTGTTATCTTGTGATTAGCTCCACTGAATTAATAGAACAACACATGGGTCCAAAGTTAAGCAAATGCTTAAAGCATTTTATGGACTCAGTTTCAACTATCAGATCAGAGTTTCTCAGTGCTGCTTTTCAAAGACTCTCAGATTTGTAGTTATTGTGAGACTAGAACAAGTGTTGGTGCTCAAGAAATCCCTGGAGCTCTGTTAAAGCCAAGGGGCACACAAATTGCATGTCTTTGCAGGGGTTCCTGAATTTACATATTCTAACCTTGGAGCCTCTTTCTGAAATATAATAAGTAATTTACAGATTACACAGCCCTGTACTAATGCCAGTTACAGCAAGTATTTTCACACTTCCTTAACCAAACTGAAAATAAATTGTCCAAAGCCACACAGTGAGTGGCAAAGCTGCTATCAAGCTTTTACTACCCATTTATTTGATCCTCACTTAGCTTTGCTATCTAATTCAAAGATTTAAACGTTCTTGTATGACAAATCAAACTTCGGGCTGAGATTATTGCACTTAAGCTAATCAACCATAGGTAGAGTAACTCTAAAATTCTTTTTTTGGGGGGGCCTTTAGTTTCCAGGGCGGGAACTAGGTGATGAATTCTTTCAGTTGGAAACATCGTATCAATTTATAGGATTCCCTAAGTGAAAGAATGTGCTACAGACAGTGTGTAAGTACAAACTTCTCCCTGGAGGGCGCAGAGACACTGCACATTTTATTGGAGAGGGGTGTGGATCGTCTTTGTTCAAGTGTGCTTCTAGATACTCTCTGTTACCAGAACTGCGCCTCCATCAGCAGCTCTTCCTGCTTAAAATCCTGCTACTCCTGCATTCTCATGAGAATCTGCATTCTTCTCATGTTCCAAGTTGTGATCTCTAAGACTTTATTATATTAAATAGCATTCTAAACATTAGAATCCAAAGCACTTCTGTATGAATCAATTAGCACTTCAGTACTTGACCTCTTAACTATATTGCAGTCTGTAATTTGACAGTTATCATTAGTAGACCCTATAAAACTAGTACAATAGATTAGTGCACACTGGCCTCTAATTCAGAGTAATAATCTTTCTACAATTGTGTTAACTGTTGTTCTTTAAACTGTAGGAAAAAAAAAGAAATATATCAATGCAATTGAATGAATCCAGTATTTACCTCTCCCTTGCCATCTCATATTACAAAATTACAGAGCATTTTTCATAATATCTGTTTGGTAAAGCCAATCATAAAAGGCTGACATAGAAAATAAGTGCAGAACATTTAAACAAAAATATCCATGGAATTTGGTAGGTATACAACTGTTATAAACTCTTTTTTCTGCTGGGTTACTGTATTAGGAGTCTTAAAGCTTCCTCCAGTTAAGGTTAATTTATTGTTTATATTAGCACATATGCCTTAACAACATAAAGAGCATTTTCCAGAGATCAGTTGATATAATACAACATAAAGAAAGGGCCAAAGAATCTGTTTGTTATAGTCCACTTAGTGAAGCTATGACTACAATACTCCAACTCTGAAGTCAGTGAAAAGACAACAGCACAACACAATCCAAGGAAAATGCAAGCCAAAACAGCACAAAAGATTCTTTGTTTAAGAGCAGGAAAAATTTCCAGCAACTGTCTAAAGATGCACGGCATAAGAAAATGAAGTTAAATAACAAAACAAATCCAATCTAAAAGACAATCGTTATAAACCAGGGTAGGGACACTTTGTTTTAAGTCCATACAATGAATTTTAAAGATCTTTCTTTAGAAGGTGAGTGGGATGATTACCAAGGAGCTAGGGAAGGGCTAAGGCTTATTAGCTAGGGCCTACACTGCATACTTCCAGTGTTATCTTTGCAGATGGAGATCTGCATAGTTAACATCAAGAGGGGATTAATTGACCGAAGGAGTAAGTCCTGTGAAGACAGGAGGATGGTCCTGTTTTGGCTTTGAAGAATGACACAGAATGGCAGAGTCCTATGACTGGAACTTTAAAGGACACCATAACAAAGGAAAATTAACTTTTGCCTGACTAAGGGCTATTTAAATTGTAAAATGCACACTCTGCATATGTTAACAAGCTCAATTAATTACATGCTATGACATATATGACTGTTTTACACAACTCACTACCTGTATCTGCTACATATAGCACAGGAGGAGGAGAATAAGATTGGACTGTATATAAGAAGGGTAGAAATTTGACTTAAGAGGAAAACTCAAAAATACTTGAGACAGAGGACTGGCTACTCTCCTCCCTTTTCTTTTGAGCAGGGATGTCTTCTTGGAAAGTTTCTGATTATTATTACCCAGGTTAACATAATGTTATTGTTAGAGTTCTATCCCAGCTAATGCATTTGTCAACAGCTATTCCAAATATGTATTTCCTTTGCTGCGATAAACTGCAATATTTGTGAATCTTTGCTCCCAAGGTTCTTGAATAATGTGACCAGACCTATACTGCCAGATTGGTTCATCGCACTATTCATGAATCTGTGATTGCACAAGTTCTTATTGAACATGACCTGACCTATAGCATTGAATTGGTAAACTACATTATTTGTGCATCTGTGGTCATGGAACATCCTATTGAACGTGACCAGACTTCATAGTACCAAATTAGTTCTAATCAGAAATTAGGCCCAGCTCACACCCAACTCTTCAGAACTCTGAGGACCAGCTGGAAAGCAAGAGTGTTTATTTTCTGCCAAATTTCTTAATTTTAATGCAAAAAATGGCCTATAAAGTATTATGGAGGAGGGACACATTTGCTGGATGAGTAGGTTCTAAAAAAATCTATTATCAATTACTTTTTAGTGTTTGGCTCCAGTCCAGTAATTTTTATTTGAACAGGCTTCATATTAGTGTGGTTTAGATTGCCAGAAGTGACTGACTGTTCTTAAATGGGATACTAATAATTTGCTATCTTCAACTTTATCCCTCCTTTCTGTGATAGGGACTCTGTTACGTCAGGTGCTGTTTTAAAATTTAAGGGAAGAAAAGTAATTAAAAAAAGGTTTTTTAGTAGATTACTCCCTGTTTTGTTTTCAGCCAGCTCACATCAAGTTCAATCCAATATATCTTGCAAGTTATTCTGAAAATAAGCAATTTAATTGCCTTTCAAATTTAGCTCAAATCAGTTTGACCCTGTGGGTTGCATCCTTTCTCTCTTTTATACCAACGTTCATCCAAAGCAGTGCTATATAACCTGATGGAGCACTTGAGCTCCAAGTAAGTAGGGAGTAAATCTCCATTCACTATTCCCTTAAGTAAACTTTACAGAGGTTCATGAGATTGCCCTGTTGAAAGGATTTGTTATCAGGAACAAAATGTTATTCTTTACCTTTCAGACAGGTGTGGGTCAAAGGGCTGGCTGATACCTGGAGTACCTGGAATGACAATCACTGCATGCATACCCAGTAATACAAATAGAAGGAGTCCTTCAAATAACAATAATTTCTTCATTACTTTCTTTAGTTATGGTTTGTGAATGTCCATTTGTCAGTACCCAGTGAAGAGAACAGCATTGTTTGAGTTCACTTTTCATGGAGACCAGACTGTGATCCCAACTATAAACCATACCTAAAAGACAGAACAGAGTCTCCCACTTACAGAACCCACTCTTCTCTACTCCAGGAGAGTGTCAACGACTCTTCATTCCACAGAAGATACTCTGGAGTTCCCACTGGGCTTCTCTTTATATTGGGGAAAGAAAAATGTGCCAAGGACAGGAAAAACAAGGCTGTAACATAGGAAAGCATGAATTCTCAAATCTCCAAACCTGTATGAACAGGAATAACAGAAAGGTAACATCATATGTGGCTTTGACATAATCTGATATTGTGCCAATATTTCTCTGCATCACTGCAAAATGTGCATATAAGCCACAAAAGCCTAATGTTGACCATTTTTTTGAAGAAATGACTCCATGAATACATCCATGTCCAGGTCCATGAATATGACCCTGTCCATACAGGGTCACTCTAGATTAATCCATTAAACACAGGAATAGAAGCAGAACGCATTCAGTGATTCTCAAAATCCACATACAGTTCAAAAGCTTCAATGCTCAAATACACTAAAAATTCAAAAATGCCTGCACTGTAAGACAGGAAACTAACATTTCAACTAAATAACTTACTTGAAGCACATCATCTCCACTACTTCCATTCTGAATAAAACTGGAGAGCAATTCTTCTCTACATTCCTTAGGAAGCAAAAGTGTGTTTAGAAAATAATCCTGGTTGTTCATCAGATAAAAACACACTGCCATAGAATAAGAGTTTTCCACGGGTTTAGAAGAAAAAATATATTTACAGCTGCTATTTGCTGAACTCAGTCTCTGCTAAACACATTTATCTTTATCATACAGAAATTCCATGCCTCCTAAAAAAGGTGTGTACACCTTACTTCTGAATGATGCTCCTAAGGAAGGTCTAAAGGAAATACAGCTGCTTCACAATGCTCAGATCTAAACTCCTGATTCCTGTGCTGGCAGAATTTGCAGTACAATGACAGCATACAATTAAATTTCAATATATGATTAACAATTAAAAGAAATGGTGTCTTCACCTTTTCAGAGCATCTGGGAAATTTACAGTATAGGATGAGAAAAGGAGAAGTACAAAATCTTATTTACACTCTGAAAATAAATTTAAAATATTTTTGAGGTTTTGTATTAAATAACAGCTGCTCAGTTTACTTAGTTTTGCCAAAGTTAATGTTAATAGAGCCTCTATAAAGAACATTAGGCTAAAGACATACTATATCCATTTTAAATTATTTTTCTTTCTTTTGGCCTCTTACCCTTCATTATGAAGTACACTTTCCTCATCCTACTTAAAGCACTTTGAACTTGTAGAATTAAATTGGTTTGTTTAGTTCTCTTGCATGTTAAAACACAAATTATTTGAAAATGTTAAGTTACAAACTGGTGGGTTCTATTTCATCAAAATTATGTGACAAAAATACCCTTTTCAAATTAGTATTTATTTTTGAAAAGCTAAAGTTTTAAAAAATGTGGAATACTATTTATTGCACCTAGGAAAATGTGAGTTAAAGAGTTAAAGAAAGGGATTTATTTAGTAATTAATATGTGCCAGAGACTAAATAGTGACATTTGTTAATGGTATTGCAAGGGCTGGGAGAACTTTCTTTAACTTCAAGGCCACAGACTGTATCTTGAGTAGCAAGAAGGAATGCTAAGTCCATTCACCTCATCTTCTAATATGGTTAGCAAACTCCTAACATTGCAGTAAGCATTGAAACCTAGTTAGAGAGATTGAAAGGAGAGGTAGAATGATTCGCCATGTGTTCTACAGGTTATCACTCCTGATAAGAAAATCCTTGTTCTTATACTGGGGGTCAGTGCAAGGGAGACTGTGTTGTGAGAGTGGTTGAATTCTTTGTTGTTATAACTCTGGATTTTAGCACTTAGACCAGCCCATATATTTTCTTATGAAACCATCTGATTAGTTTCCTGGAAGCTAAGAAAATTTTGTATCTGATGTTGCAAATCAAGTGGTGGATTTTAAGTTACTGAGACAAAGGTGGTTCCTACGAATAAAAGCAGTAAGAAACACTGTAATCTTATCAGGGGTGTAACTTGTGATGTAGTTGCAATCTGACTATAAGGTATAACTGTAAGAAAATGCTTTGTTCAGGTTCAGTTATTTTCAGTTCAAGCCTTAGTGCATTCATTTCATGTTTATTGCAACTAAGAGTATTACCACAAAATGTAGAATAAACAGCATTATAACTATATGCATTTAGCAAATGTTGCAGGTGGGCCTCAGGACTTCAGTCGCTTGACTAGGTAGCACTCACATATCAAGCATTATCAAAAAGGCTTAAACACAACTTAATGATGGCATAGGATTTTATGAGACTTCTCTGAGAGAGTCCTCCCAAAAAATTTGTTGTGGTTTGGCCATGGATAAAAATATTCGTTACTGCTAGTTAACAGATTTTAATGCAGAAAGAAGCACTGACTAGGAAAAATTACTTTAATTTCAAATAGCTGCCTAAGCCATTTTGCACCATGTAAGTTTGCAAATCCAGCTTCTAGTACAGGACAACTAAACTATTATTCTTCTTGCAGAAAAGAATGTCAGTGTAATTTAACAGAGGTTTTCCTGCCACATCCCAAGTGCAGTTCTGGTAGGCAGAACTTTATCATTGCAAGAATTTTGTTTGTAATTAATCAAGCAGAATTAAAGTAAGAGCATAAATCCAAACCATCAATGCCTATAAAATAACTAAATAAAGTGTAACTTTGGCAATATAAAAGAAAAAAGTAAAGGCTTCAATGAAAAATAGTTTGGAACATGCAAAATTCCTGTTCTGCAAGGCAGCTACATATAAATTGGCATATAAATCATCGCATTATACATAGTATCATACATTCTCTTAATGTGCTTACCAGCAACAACATATCCCTAAGGTCACTAATGACTAATTGTAGGTAGGGAGTGTTTTAAAATCTTGCTGAGACAGGGTCACTGGATAGTACTTGTAAAACACCAGATCATAAACTCTGTGTCATGCTGTTACATTCTTCTACCAGTAGAACCTGACTTAATACCATAATTAAAATTTTTAAGCAGAGAAAACTTAGCTTCAATTCAACTAGCTCACTGAGTTTATCTTTCTGAAAGCTAAGAAGAGCACTTGTTACACAGTGAACTTAAATATGTATAGAGATATAAGATTTACTCTGGGGTGTTCTGAACTGATTATCAGTTTAACACTTTATTTTTGTGAGTCTCTGTGCCTGCTTGTGTGTGTGTGAGTATACAGCTGACAAAGTATGGTGACCTTGTAACTTGGTCCAAAATTAACTGTAATAAGTTGCAGTGCGAGGCACGACTGTCTTGGTCTTCAGCTGCAGTCACTCTAGATAGGGAATATGTGGGGTTACATATAAAACCTCAGGATTGGACCGTTTCTTAAAGGTCCTTTAGTGCTGATAAAATCTGTGCTGAGGTTATGATATGACTGGAAAAAAAAAAAAAGAATCACAGGAGTCTGAAAGTGGGTTAGAAAATCTTAATCTTAAGTGGACAAGAGTGGTTTTTTCACTTGTTCAGTTAAGTACATATTTAAGCACACATTGTTCTGTTCACTTCACACTCTAAATTTGGAATGTAAACAAAAGCAGGCCAGTTCTGAACTATTAGGACTGAAATAATCAGTTGCCTTTCTTGACAAAAGAATGGATGTGACACTTTGCAACCTCTGGCTTCTCTGAGATATTTTATAAGGGTTTTTTTACACCAGTCAAAACTCAGCACACTTACTGTGCATACAAAACTGCCTAAATATTTCCTGCAGTCAATTCACTTATGAGAAATCTCTAGCAACATGTGCAAAACATTTAAGATCTAGCTTCTCCACTTCCTAGGTAACAGTACAGGTTATATAACCTACAACAAAAGATTTTTCATAAAAGAAGGAAAAACCAAGGAACTTTAAATACAAAACGGCCCATATTTAAAGATCCATCAAAGCTGTGTCAGAAGTGACAAAAGATAGGAAAACAGACTGACAATGACATTCTGATCTTAATTTACTTAATTTAAAAGTGGCTAGTTATAGCACACTTTCTCTTAAACTTCTGAGTCTCATGGATCTTGACAGAATGCTGCAAAACTGTACAAAAATAGACAGTGATTAGTTACATAGAGTTAAATATATGGATATATACATCTTGCTAAAGCTTTGCAAACCAAGCTCTGCCTTACTTTTAGCTGCACAAATTCACTTTAGACCAACTGATCTGCACAAGAAGACCAGAGATTGCTTTGACCAAAAAGCTGTACGCTTTTGCCTTCTAAGGTGTTGAATACCTTTATGTTTGGGGCTCTGTACCTAATGCCAAACTCATGCAGGGCAACAGGGAACAATGAATCCTGTTACTTTCAGGATTCAGGTTCTTCAGATATACTGTTTATTTTATAACTGGGCTGATCCTTCTTCACTTTGTGGATTTGATAGTGATATCCGCTGTGAACACCCATCAGGTTTCCAAACATGCTTGCAACTCTGCAGAGTGAATTGTTCTGTACTGTTCCTGCACAGCTTTCACACTCTTGGTGACAGCCACTTAAGCATTTCTAGATTTGGCAGCCATACTTCTGAATGTCAAGACTTGGTCCAGGCATATGGTGATTGTCACTTTGGTGGTTTACTTATTTCAGAGGAGTTGGAAGTATTCCTCTGTCTAGTGAGCAGTGCTCATGATTGATTCTTAAAAGCACTTTTGGTGCTGGAAGATTTAGTCCCATGAGAAGTGGTATTTTCATAATTAGGCAGGTGTTTTATCATGAAATCTTTAAACAATATTTAGAGGTTTAAATCCCTATAGAAATCTGATTATGACCTTGGTAGATACGAAAATTATAGCAGAAACTACACATGCAAGTAGGCTGGAGGCTGACTACTGCAATACGTAACATGTAGATATTTTTGGTGATATAAAAACAGAAGGTGGGAGGGATGGACATATTTTGGCCTATTTTGCACTTGCCATTTTAGGCAAAATCTTTCTTAAAAAGGATTAAGAATATGTTGTGACAAACTGCTCCAGATGCTAGTGATCATAGCATTCACCATAGGGGAGCAGATTTTGGTTATAAATTCCAGAAAAAGATGGAATTCCTACTGTGTGCCTCTTGCAGCTGGCAGGAGATGAATGTCATTACTACCTTCATCATCGCCACCACCACAACTGTTCCATTGGATCAGCCCTTGAAGGTCACTTAAACAAGGCAAAACCTCAATGGTAAAACTTTGGTGGCATGTTCTATCAAGGCCTCAAGGTGCTCAGTAGCTGCGGGCCTTAGCCAGAGATCTGTCAGCAGTAAAGAGAATCTACAACCAATCCTGTAAGCATAAAACCCTACCATCGTTAGGATATTAACTGCTGAGTGTATGTTTTGAGACTATAGATTTGGTATACAGGCATCAAAAATGACATGACTAAACTATATCTATTTTGCATGCAAGTTAAAACTGCAGCTCACCAGGAATACAAACTGCTTGAACGCACATCAAAGCATGACAGACACAGAGAAGAAAGAACCCACCCCAATCCATGAGCCTATCCCTCATGGATGCTTCACTGCACAGCATTGTCTAGAGTGGGGCTCTGCAGAAAAATTGTTCTGGGGTCTTTTTAGGACACAGCACTCCTACGTGCAAAATCGTGGTGGCTTTCTGGTTTTTTTTTTTTTTTTTTTTTTTTTTTGTTTGTTTGTATTTTCTTTCCCCGGGAGTGTGGGTGTGGAATCAGGTGTTCACGTTCCAGCTCTTCAGTGACAGCCCTGGAGAAAGCATACGACACTCAGGCCTGGGAAGACACTTTCTGACGCCTGCTACCCGGCCTGCAAAACGGAGCAGCCGAGGCTGCTGCAGCTTTAGCAGCTTGAGAGAGGAAGCCGTAGTTCCTGTCCTTTCCTCCCCACAGGTGTGTTTACTGTACATTCCAAAACCGGCAGTACGCAGACGGCACAGCCGCCCTGTGAAGCCAGGACAAAACGCCCCGTCGAACACAAAGGTGGCATTACAACAGAGCATTTAACGACCAGTCTTGAAGCATTCCTCTTGCGAGTCTCGGAGAACACCTTGTCCCTGTCACCGCTTCTTCGAGTAAAGGCGGAGCTTCTTCAGTAAAGAAGAAAAAAGAAGAAATTAAAAAGGCGCCACAAAACTTAAACCACATCGCGTTCGGCGACTGTATCAGGGCACCGCTCCGCGTGCCCAGCGGCACCGGGAACTGTCGGGCGGCCAGGGTTGCCCCGGCGGTACCGCCTCGGCACCTCCCGGGTGCAAGAGCGTGAGCACGGGCACTGGGAAAGGCGCCCGGCCCGGGCACAACGCGGCCTGCGGAGTCGACGGCAGGCGGGAGCGCAAGGGCAACTCCCCGCCCGCGCCTGCCGCCAACCCACGAGGGCAGCGGCGACGTCGCCCTCCCTTTTAAGGCAACGCTGACCCACATTAGCGCCCGCGTTCGGTAGTGCCCGCGGGCGGGGCGCGAGGCGGAGCCCCCCGCCGCCCCCCGCTCCCGCCGCGCCACCGCCCAGCGCGGAGGAGGAGGAGGCGGCGGGAGCAGCGGCGGCGGCGGCGGCGACAGCCGACACCGGCCCCACGTTACTTTGATTGACGGCTGAACAAATGTTTCCCCTGTTCGAACGCCGGCGCCGCGGAACGCCGGCGATCTGCGGGCCCCGCCTCGGGCGGCGGGCGAGCAGGGGCGGGGAGGCGGCGGAGAGCCTCTAGATTGGTTGTGGGTCTGAGGCGCGTCAGGACCCCACGTGGGAGAGAGTCCGGGGCCGCCCCTCTGCCCAGGCCTGCGCGCCCATTTGTCAGCGGCGAAGTGATGGGCATTTGTGCCGGGCGGCGATTAATGGCATCCCACCGCCCATTGGTCGCCGCTGCCGCCCTTCATGGGCGGGGTGTGGGGGGAGCGGCTGACGGCGTCGCGATGCTTGATGGGAGAAGTAGTAGTCGGAGCGGCTGCATGCGGGAAGTCTCCATGTCGGGAGGACTACGACTCCCAAGGTGCCCCGCGGCGGCGACCTTCCGGCTGCTGTGAATATGTATCAGAATGTTAATGACGAGCCGCTGCTAAATTTGGTCAAAGGAGTCACTTCGGCAGAGCGTGCTGTGGGAGCGGCGGCCGGGCTGGATCGGGCCGGGCCGGACCGTGCTGCGCTGTCGAGTCGAGCACGGGTCTGCGCTCTGCGCGTCGCCGCCACCACCTCCACTTCCCGGAGTTTCGAAAGGCGCGGAGGGAAAAAGAGAGAGAGAGAGAAAAAAAGAGACATAAATAAAGCTGCCCGGACCGTACCGTATGTTTTAATCTTTCTCGCTCTTCTAATTTTTTTTTAAATTAAAAAAAAAAAAAAAAAAAAAAAAGGCGGTCGAGCAGCACTAGCGGGGGAGATGCGGTGCGGGCGGTAGCAGCGAGGACCGGACCGCCACACAAAAGGGAACTGCACAGCACGCACCCCCGCCGCGGCAGCGGACCAGCCGCCCGACCGCCGCAGCCACCGTCCCTGCCGAGGCTCCGCGCCCCGCTTCGCCAGGCGCCGGGAGAGCCGCCGGCAGCAGCAGTAAAAGTTTTCAGGAGGGGAGGAAAACTGTCGGCGGAGGGAATCTCCGGTGGAGCGCGCGCCGGCGCCGGCGGAGGGGCTTTCCCCGCCCTCCTCCACCTCGCCCTCCGCCGCACGGTGCTCGCAGCCCGCCGGAGCCCGTGGAGCGGCGGCGGCGCTCGGGAGAACCGGCCGGCGTCGCCCGCTGACCGCCCCCGGGGGATGTGGCAGCGGCCCCCGAGCGTCGCGGACGCTGCCGCCGTCGCGCCTCGCTGCTGCCGGCGGTGTCCCGCCAGCCCCGGGGCGGCGGGGCCGGGGCGTCCCTGCCCGCCGTCTCCGCCGCCGCGCCTGCAGCCCTGATCCCTGCCGCTCCGGCCGCCAGCGCCCCCCGAAGCGGTGTGGATGATCCGCGACCTGAGCAAGATGTACCCGCAGACCCGGCACCCGGTGAGTGGCGGCGGCGGCCCCGCGGAGTTGTAGCCATTTTCTTATTGTTGTCCGCCGCGCCGCCGCCGCCTCCCCAGGTCGGGGTTGGCTTGTTTGAGTTGCCTCCGCCCGGTGCGCGGCGGTCCCGGCGCCAGCCCCGCGTCCCGCGGTTGCGGCCCGTGCGGAGGGTCCGAGTCGGCGACACCTCTTCCAGCGGCGGTCCCGCACCGCCGGCGGACACGTCGGGGCGGCATCTTGGGGCGCTTGGGGCATCGCGCCTCCGCCCGCGGATGAGCGGGGACCTGAGGGCTGCGCCTCGGCTGAGCCCTGCTACGAGGGCTACGGCGGCGGGCGGGAGGTGGTGACCGGGTGAGAGGGGGCGATTAAAAGACCTGCTGTTCCTTGCTTGCAGGCTCCTCACCAGCCAGCTCAACCCTTTAAATTCACCATTTCCGAATCCTGCGATCGGATTAAGGAGGAGTTTCAGTTTTTACAGGCTCAGTACCACAGGTAAAACTGCCTACTTTCCCCGAGCCCCGCGCCGTCTTTCCTCTCGCCCTTTTCACTGCCGCGCCCGGAGAGGCGGCGGGGCGGGGGCGCGGGACCCCTGGCGGAATCCGGGATCGGGGCGGACGCACCCCAGACTGGCGCTTCTCGCCGGCTCCTCCACATCCTGCTCCGCTCCCGGCCCTGGGAACGAGGGGCTCCCGTGGGCCCCGAGCTTAGCTGTACGAGCGGATTTTGTCTTCCTCGCGTTCCGTTTTTGGTTGTCCATTATTTTTTAAAATTTCTTTTGTTTCTTTTGGTCTTTTTGTATACTTTTGAGTGCGGAGTGGGGGAGGGCGGGTTTTGAGAAAAATTTGTGTCCGGTTGGGCTCATCCTCTGCTTTTCTTCGAAATGCCGCTCAGGACAGGCATCTTGTCTTGGCTCGGCCCCCTCGCGCCTTTCATTGACATGTCAAGTGCTGATAACCTGGAAGTGAGGCGGCGAGCTATTTCATTATCCTTAGGTGGAACAGCGCTGTGTTCTCAAAGTGACAAGTGACTTCTGGCTGTATTGTTTAGCGGGCTTCTGAAAACAAACACTGGAGATGTTAGTATTTACCACGGTACTCATTAAATTACGCGCAGTGTTTTACTTGCAGTTCTGTTATCAGGAATAGCAAAGAGCAAAAATTCTAAACCACAAGTTTTTCTTCTTGAAGCGGTAATGTGCATTTGATTCTTTTGTGGGTCGAGTAGAAGAAAGAGGTGTTTCTAAAACACCTAAATAAAAACTCTGAAACCCAAATTACATTTTTGTTAGTAGCTTCTCAAGCTTGACTGTTAAAGACGTGTACGCCTGTGTGCTTCTCCTGTGAGCCAGTTGTCGGTGTTTAGTTTTTTGTCAGAAAAATATTTTTCTGTGTATACCGCATGTATGTATGCAGTTCTTCTAGGAGATAGGGATATTATACAGCATCCCTTGAAAATGGAAAAGTGTAAACCCCCATTCTAAACTTCCAGGCAACAGTTGGAATACACATTTATATTTGGGTAATGGAGAAATGTTTGAAAAGGGGAGCAGCCGGTGCTCAGGAGAATGTCACTTTAATGTTATGAAGTACCCATGCTTTTTGCTTTTTATCTTTTGAACAGTTTAAAGCTAGAATGTGAAAAACTGGCCAGTGAGAAGACAGAGATGCAGCGACATTATGTCATGGTAAGCAAGCTGCATAACAAATTCGAAATGTCTGTTAGCCTGGTATACTGAGACTGACATTCAGATTGCTGGAGGCGAACAGGAATGTTGTAGTAGTGCTGCCGTTGTTTAGGTTACATCAGTGCTTCCATTATGAATCAGAAGTTTCTGGGGTCTTTTAACTTGTTTGCAGCAGTCAGAATCTGTGTGAAACTGCTTTTTAACCTTTTAAGCAATTGACGTTGTTTCTTCCAAATGCTAGCAAATCACTTGTCAGCCCTTTCAAGCTGTGTGCAACTTCACACATGTGGGTGTGAGGATGTTTTCACTTTTTTCACTTTTGCTGACTTGTCCGAATGGTCATATCTCTGTGAAGTGGTTTGGGATAGTATTTTTTTTTCTATGATGGGAGTAAGACAAAATGATACAGAAGTGCATGCATATCCAAAGCCTGCTTCCTGGAAGAACTGTTGCTCTTCAGCAGCTGAATCATTATTTCATTAAATTGAGATTGTCAGGGATCTCAGCTGTGAAAGGGATTTCCTCAGTTGTTGTGGTCTGCCTGGTTAAATAATATGCATAGAAAGACATCTCTAAATAGATAATTGTTTGATAGGTCATGATAACTCTAAAGGAGCTCTTGCTATCTCTTCTCTTGTACATCTCTGAAGGATTAGCTGTTTTCTGTATGCACATGACAAGTAATGCTCTTGTATACACAAAAAGAGTAAATAACCTTGAAAAAATCTTAATAGCACAAGCAAATTGTAAGACTCGCAGTTGTCATTTTAATGCCTGATATGCCTAAGTCTTTCTTGGAGATTGTTTGGTATTAACATTACACACTGAGCAGAGTTCCCTGCAGTACTTGGGCTCAGCAGGACATCCTTAGATTGGTGTGTCTGCTCTGGCCCTAAATTTTCATGCTCTTTCACTTTTTTTTTTAATGCCTGCAATTTAATTACAGGATTTTTTTTTAGTATTCCTTTTTTTTTAATTTAAAATGTTGAATAATCGGTCTGTTAGATGTTGCTAATTTATATGTTTATATGTTTGAAGCACTTTGGGTGTTTTTTTGGTATGCTGTATGCATGCTAGTGAATAAAATCTTGATCATTTTCTGCTTCTAATCCTTAACTCTGCATGTGATTATTTTACATTGTTTTGTTGTCTGTTTTTGCTTTGTTTTACGGCTGCTCTTTGTAAATGTGACATGAAACAATGTAGATAAAGCAAAAAAAAATATAGTTTATTCTGAAATGTGCTCTTTGCAATTCCACGAACTATTCAAGGCAAACAAATGTGTATAGTTCTATACGTTTTTTTATAGATGATATTTCAGTCACAGTAAATTTCAAAATAGTTTTCACAATTGCAACATTTAATAGAGTAATTTTCTTTTTTCTTAGTATTACGAGATGTCCTATGGGCTGAATATAGAGATGCATAAACAGGTAGGTAGATGATTTGTTTTGTTGTAAGAATGGTCTGTATAATTTCTCCCATCAATCTTAAAACAGACGTGTATTCTGTGTGACTCGCCTTAATTGCATGCTTGAGTGCATGAGAAATTTTTTTTTTCTTCACCTGGCCCTGAATCTTCTGTCTCATGTTTGTTATGCAGACTCTTTGTAGGCTATGGTCTTGTCTGCCAATCGTGCATTATTTTCTTGACTTTCCACATGCTATTTTCGCACATGCAGGCACTCCTGTACTTCCCAGGGAGGGTATCTGTGAGTATGGATGGGTTTGTGGGTTGTATCTTCCTTTCTGTCTGGTTACAGAACTTTGGGGTTTACTTTTTGGGATGCTAGCCGCATCATGAATGTGTATTAGGAAAAGGAGCATGTGGAAAAAAATGGGTTTTTTGGTTAACCTGGGCTGATTTAAGTGGGAGTTACAAATGCAGTTAATGTTACAGCCACATTGATGTTTCTCTCAGGCTGCTTACTTGGACTTCTGTCCAGAACCAATGTGTTAGCATCTCAAACACAAGAGAGCAAATGAGATTTCTGTGACAGTGTGAACATAGAATCATAAAATGGTTTGGCTTGGAGGGACCTTAAATGTCTGGTTCCACCCCACCCTGCCATGGGCAGGGAACCTTCCACTAGATCAGGTTTCTCAAAGCCCTATCCAGCCTGGCCTTGACCATTGACAGGAATGGGGCATCCTCAGCCTCCCTGTTCCAGTGCCTCATCATCCTCACAGTAAAGATTTTATATCTAAACTAAACCTGTCATGTTTTCTGTTTAAGGGCATTTCCCTTTGTCCTATCACTACATGCTGTTGTCAAAGGCCCTTTACAGCTCTCTCCTAGTCCCCCTCTAGACACTGGAGGGCTGCTATTCGTTCTGTGTCTTGAACTCTAGTACTTAGGCCAAGATTAGCAAGAGATTCGTCAGCTAGAGCATGCTAGTTTAAATTAGAGTTTCTTATTTGATGATACGTGTTTTTTAACCTTCTCTAGAGGAGAATGAATTAAACATCTGACCTCTTTTCCAGTGAGGGAACTTCTTATGTAGTGGACTTTAATACTGACAACTCATTTTAGCAAATGATTGTGCAATTTTCCAGTGTTGCTGGGGATTGTAAACTGCAGAAATAAAGTATTGGATGAGAGAAAAAAGATCACCTGAAAATTGGTTTGTGTGCACTTGTGTTCAAAGTTAGGGGTTTGAAACTTCTCTGGGTTTGGAAACAGGATTTTTTAATCTTCTTGTCAGCAGTCATAGTTTTTTCAAAACTCAAAAGTTTTTTCATGTTATTTATTGTATTTTGTATTCCATTAGTGTCGCAATGCCATAGAACTGAATAGGCCCATTTTTGTTAGATGACATACATACGAAGAGACTGGGATTTCCCACCTCAAAGCATTTTGCATCTACAGTTCCAAACTTATGGAACCTTGTACGTACAAGTTATTTTAGAGACTTATGTAGATCTTTTGAATTCTCCTATAGGTCCTTCTCACAGGTACCGTAAGAGTCAACAAACGCATTTAACAAATGGCTGACGAGAAAAGGCAGTGATTGCAGCAGATCAGATTGTATGCACATGCTAACTCTCTGGACCTGATCCTTGTCGTGTGTGCTGGTGGAAAGATTGGTCACCGACTCTAAGAGGTCTTGGGTCTCTTCTCAGACAAATATCCAGATTGTTTCAGATCCCATTAGAGTAAAACAAAAACCAAACCAAAACCAAACAAACCCTTAATCAGTAAAGCTGTAGATATGGAAACAATTCACAAAGACCAGAGTCTTTACAGGCCACTTATGTAGCAAATTCTTACAGGCATTTGAAAGCAAGCATTGCAGTCAAACATTTTTATATTTCTAGATACCGCATTTTTACGGCAGTGCTTCAGACTTATATTGGCTGCACAAAATTCTTTGCAACAAAATCATCTTGCAAGTGCAGTGTGTAATGAAATTGTATTAAGGTAAAAAAACCCACAACAAAAGACTTCTAGCTTTTAATTTCTAAATGCTTTGCTTCAGAAATTTTATACATTTATGGTGATGGAGTGATCAGTGATACTCTGCAGAAATTAAATACTTAGTGACAACTAAGTGTGGGGATTACAAAGGACTGGGTTTTAATTGAACACCTTTTCCCATCACCATTCAGTCTATTCAAGTTTTAAGTATTGTACTCTCATGCAAAACACTTAAATATTTTGTCAGACAATGAATCAAATTAGTTGCGGCTAAGAAACTCCTTCACTCTCATTCTTAAATCTGATACCAATTTTCTGTCTTCCATATTTCCCTTTTTGTTGACACAGTGTTGCTTTCTCCTCTTGCCTCAGCAAATGCAAAATATTACCATTTTCTGTTATGATCACAGTATTACGGTCCAGTTTGGTATTCGTATAGATGGCATTGTTTGCTTAATTTGATGTGTGCAAAGCTTTTTTAGTCTACCACTTTAAATTCCCTTTTCCTCCTCTCCCATCTTTGAATTTCACTCGGTTGAAATTGAGCGATTCACCCTTTTTTATTTTCCTTCTCCCTTGCCCCCCCATCGTTCTAAATTCAATCATATAAAAAATCCTGAGGGCAGTTTATCACATTATGAAATACAGACAGCCCTGCAAACCACCTACTTATTATATTTTCTTTCTTTTTTCCACTTTAGCACAGAGGCATATCTGTCTTTATTTGTTTTTCTGGCCAGACAGCCTTGGTTCCTCTCAGGTTCTTTTCCAGATGTACTCAATGGATGCCCTTGTAATGGAAAGCAGGCAATAATGCGGTGAAGTTGCCCTTCGAGTAATTGGGCCTAGTTCTCAAGATCAGGTTAGGCTTATTCACTTATTAGATTTGCGTCTCAAAGGGTTCAAGAGCAGGACTCCCTAGAGTCCTCGGAAGTACCCTAGTAATTGGTGGCCCTGATATTTGAAACCTTTGTGTATTTTTCTGTTAAAGCTTCTGTTCTTCTTGGCTGCTTCCAGCCACAGAGTATTTATTTTTAGAGAAATTCTTCACTGGAACAGAAAATGATGTGTGATAGAGTCATGACTCTGTGACTTAGCAAATTGATAAAAGGATAAATGTGCAGAAAGCAGCAGTAGTGAGTGTGCCTGTGTGGCTGGGGGCAGAGAGGGGGGAAGGGCGTCTCTTTTCCCACCCCTTGTGTGATGCTCATCATCAGTCATCCTGTGTTGATTTTGATAGAAGACTATTAAAGTAAAACCTATGGGGAATTTGTCATTCTGAAAGGAAAGCTAATGTAATTAGTACCAATTAAAGTACATTTAGTAAATTGGATTTAATCTTAATTAAGCCTGCATAATGTTGCCAATTTTTAACAATTATGTTTGAGAACATAATTAATTTAAATTTTGGTAACTGAATAAATAGCATTAGACTGGTAGAATTTGTCATTCGTATTTTTTTAAAAGGCAAGTGTAGGGTATATTGTTACATGTGATGTTATAGCCTAATATACTAAGCTGATTTTTGATATTCTTTATTAGGATCAATACAGCTTCAAAATTGGCACAATCTGGAAAAAAGATACTGGACTAGGAATTTTGGGTTGCATAATAAGCAGATATGTTCCTACAGTTTTAAATTTTAATACTAGCATATACTTGAGTGTGGTCCAAAGATGCCCATTCCTTACTAAATTGCTTTTTTAAACATTTTTAAGAGTTGGCAGTTTATGAATGAATAGTTAATTCACTACTCTGTGTTTTTAACATACTGTTGGTACTTGGAGGTGGTCATTTGGTTTAATTTCTGAAATTAGACTGTTTAATGTTACGGTAAACAGTTTATTTAAATTGCTGTAATCAAACATGCTTGCTGTGTGTGTTTAATTGAAAATTGTAATTATTGCTTAAAATAAGTGTCTGTATTTGGCTACAGACAAGAAATATTTGTGAATGGGACTGATGGAAAGTATAAATAAGATATGGCATCCATTTTTTATTTTATGTTTCTTTGGAGGTGTCAATACATAAATTCTTTTTCACACTTTTTGCCTAGACCATCATCTTTAAACTAATTCATATGCTAGAATGTTGAATTTCAGCATTTTTGGAAGAAAAATGTAGGTCTTTTAAGAAGTTGGGTATTAAAAAATAAATGAAATCGCTTTTTAAGATCACAGGAAAAAAAAATCAGTCCAATCCATGTAAATTTTATTACAAGTCTTGGGCAGCAACCATTTGAGTGCTGCTAAAATATTAATTGGATAGAAATGAAAGGGTTCTGCTAGCTGATAGGATATCATAATCGTAGCTGCAGTAGTCGATGGTAAATGATGATAAATGGCATTAGGAACCTTTTAGCAAGCTGTAATAACTATGAGGAGGGAAGCAGTATGGATTTGCATTATATCTGATACCCTCTAGTACCAAGTGGATTGCCAATACTGCTTGTTTAGCATTTTCTAAGGGCAATGGGGTATTGATTTCTGTCTTACAAGGAATAGCTCTATTTTCACCATTGAAAAGTATTGCAGGTTGTTAAGAAGAAATTGACTTGAAGAGGCCTGACTGCTGCCCATCATGGAGCAAATAAAGCAAAACTGCCAAAGCATGGTGGAGCAGTGAGATGGGGCCCTCAGCAATTTGTTGCTATTAATTTACCATGCTCGACAGCAAATCAATTGGCATCTACTTCATCTGCTGGAGAAAATGCTGTCCAGGGCAGATAAAAGGCCCTGTGTGGTACAGGGAATAGACTGGATTGGCCAAACGGAGGCTGCAGTTAACGTGTAAATAAGTGAAATCAAGGCCACTGTTGCCGAGAAAGCTGTTTTTAATTAGGTTAGGGCTTTATAGTGGGCTATTTAAGAAAGCAGTATGGAGAGTAAGGGGAAATTTATTGCTGAGTTAATATATGGGCTCTGTGACATCCCAGCCTTCACTCTGCTTGCTTCTTAAGACTTAGTAAGTTATTTTCCTGCAGGGCTAAAGATGGGAATCAATTTGTTTAATTTAGCACAAAATTTTGACTGTTTTTCATCTTCATGGTGATAAAACACATACATCAGAGAGAAATGTTTTTTGTATGCTCTACCTGTGCAACAGGTACACTGTTGCACAATACACTCTGCTTTTTCCTCTTTATTTTTGGTGACAGCCTGGTCTTGGCATGAATGCATGTGCATGCATATGTGGACTTTTTTGACACATTCAGTAGCTGAGTGTATGTTGCCTTGCATTTGAAAAATAGCTGGAAAGCCATCTAAAATTATACTGGCTGAATTTGTTCTCTATTGTAAACAATAGGAAAGATTTAATAGAGATACAGGCAGTGGGCACTCAGAACTAAACAGAAAAACTTCAGAATAAGAGAGATTAGAAGTGAAATTTTGAAGACTGCAGCTCACACAGTTCTGTTAAGGAGGAAGAGAAAAACAAGTGGCATTTTGATTAAAGTCACAAAATGTAAAAAATAGGCTGTCAAATCAGTTTGACAACTGAGGCTTGTTTGTCCCAGTTTTAGGTTATTTAGCCTCCGAAGCCAGCAGAAAAGCTTAGAAGCTTATGAAAAGTTAGAAAAGCTATTATTCTGGAGTTAAACCAGAAACCTTTTACTTGTTAATAACATCTAAGTTCTGTAACAAGGTTCTGTGCTTTCTTTTCCTCACAGCTGTAAGGCAGCTGTTCTGTGGAGAGGTCCTGGTAACTACTGGGAAGTTTCTTGTTGCTGCTACTCCATGAGTTACTGTTGAAATAACCTTTCTCCTTGCAACTGCAGAAAAGCATGCGTGAAGACAAGAACCTCCGTAGCATCCAGGTTTTGCTGTTCATGAGCAAAGGAGAGTGTCATTTTTTCCCACTTGTTTAGGCAAATTCAGACAGATGCTTATGACACAAGAAGTAGCACAAAACATGCTGAGCAAATGTTTAAATTAAGACATATGTTCTGTTTTGACTGGCAAAAGGCTGTGCTCTACAGTGCTTAAACATAAAAGCGTTTTTCCATCTTTGAAAGATACTAATTGCTATGATGCTGCCTCACTGTATTAGTGAGGGTGAGTAATTAGACTGTATTAGTTTATAGGGTGACTTGCAATTACAGAGGAGGCCAGTGGTGACCCTGTGATTATAGTCACCTAACAGTTTCCCTTATAAAAAATCCGTGCCTTTTTTTTTTTTTAATGTTTTTTTTTTGCAGTAGGGGAGAGTGTTCCAGTGAGAATCCCCAGCCCATTTGGGGGGTTCCCTCTGCAGTAGAGGGGAGGGAAGGCAGAGGGAGGGAGAAAGGTGATCTGCACCTTTGTAGTGAGAAGCTCCCCTCCTGCCTGGCACCACTGCTCTTCGACTCTTCCAGTGTGGCTGGAAATACAACACAGGCATAAGGCTCCTTCTGAACAATCAGGACTTACTATCCATCAAGAGAGACAAACTGTGTCATCGTTTTGTATATAGCTTTTGCACCATTTTGTGCAGTGACATTTGCCATCCTTCTAGGGGCAAAAAAGAAGTACTGAAGTCATTCAGCACAGGAAAAAAAATAATTAGCAGATAAGTTTCAGAGTGAATTTTTATTTTTTTGCTGGGATGCCCAGGCTTTACAGCATTTGTGTAAACTTGATCCTGCCCTATTGTGCTTGTGCATTGTGGTGCAGGTTTTAGTTATACACTCGCTGATCTCATTACCAGTTTTCTTAGACAAGCACTTTCATTGCGCAAAATAGACATTAGGAAAGTAGAATTAAGACTGCAGACCTGATTGTAAAGCTGGTTTTAAAGTGTTTGTCTGTTTGTCTCAGTTAAAGAAATAACTTCAAACATAAGGATTCAGGCATGTGAAATAATTGCCATAGTAGGTCAGCTCCTTAAGATTCTGATTTTGATTTATGTTACAGAATGTTAAGGGACTGCTTACTCTGGTCAATCACATTGAATATTGTAGACTTGGTGCATGAAAACTGGTGAAAAAATCTTAACATTGAAGCTGTCAGACGTGGAGAATTCAGAGTTATCAATTTGGTCGTGTTTTTTTTTTCTTTCTCTTGTATGGATAATTGTAGTGTACTGTTTATGGATGTAATAGAGAATTGGGCTTACCAAAAATGTGGGTCAGTTTGTGAATAGTGCAGTTATAATTGTTAAAAACGTTACCCTTGTGGACTGCAGATTGTGTACATCATTTTACATTCAGAAAACCTGTTTAGCCACAAGGTGCAGTGGGGGCAGAACAAAGATGATAATGTGAAATATGGGCTATATAGACAGATACTTGCATTAACTAGCAGATGACAAAAGTGTATCTGGAAGCCAAACCTATCTATAGTCAAGAAACGCTGTTCTGTGTAAGAAATTGAATGTTCAAGTTAAAAATAATTCTTAATTTAAAATGCAAAAATATAGATTGGTTTTAAGAATCCCTAAATGTCTTTTTGTTCATCTGTATTCTTACAGGTTTTGTCTTGGCTCAAGGTAATAGTGTTACAGTTCCAGTGGTACCTAGTGGAAGATGTCTCTGCCTCTATGGCAGGGGGCATGGAACTAGATGAACTTTAAGGTTTCTTCTAACCCAGTTTATTCTGTGATTCTGCTTCAAGTACTTCTTCTCTGAATTTTTTCCCCTGATAACTGTTTGTCTTAGTGGTGACAAACTGTAGTTCAATGTAGCAGAAATGGTGTTGGTGTAATGTCAGCAGCTGGTGTCTATATTTCTTTTGTTTAAATAATAGTTTTTAAATATAACTGAAATATGTAATAAATTATAAATAGAACTCTAAATAGTGATTTCTTGCCTGTACGGATAGGATTTAGACATAAAAATCATCTTTCTTAGCCCAGGACAAGCACGTAATGCTCTGGTATTGAACACTGTGGTGTTATGGCTAAGACACTTAAATGTGCAAATGTTGAGCAAGTCAAAATTATAGCCCCCACAGTAAACTTGGATAGGTCTCTTTATGGTTATGTAGTTGTGTGGTATGCAGTATTGCCAACTCCAAATGTTAAATCATGCCAGTCACTGGAATATCATGAGACTGACTGAAAATTAATCATGAGATAAACCTAATAAGTTTAGAGTTGTTCTTACTTCATTCTAATTTTAAGCTGCCAAACTGTTCGTTTCTCATGCTTCTTAGATTTCTCTCTTGTTTCTTCCATAACTGTTTTTTTTTTTTTGCAAGTAAAGAGTAAATCCCAAGATTCAGGATAAAGCCAATGGAGCTGAGTATGAGATACAGCTGACAATTTGTTGTCATAATTTCCTCCCTTCCTGAAAAATAAGGCAAATAGTACCAAACTGAAAATATATAAAGAATCTTTCTGGAACTGCTTGTTAAGTTTTTGTGTCGTGGCAGAGATACAGTGGGGACAGTTCTTCATGTGTTAGAAGGGAACAGAGAACATAGTTTTGATTGGCGATCTTCTAAGCTGGCCTTTCTTTTGGTCTATTTAAATAGCTTCTCTGCAAAACCTTACACAGCCAGAGGTTTTTGACATTTGCTGTGTGAGATTCAAATTCTTCAAAGGAGAAAAACTTTTCACTGTTATGCTTGGGATGTGAAACATTGGCAGTGAGAACATGTGCTTTTCTTTTTTCTTGTGTTTGCTTAAAAAACCTTGTCAGAACACCTCACAATTGAGCAGAAGTAAAAGTTTGTCCCCTTCCTGTTATAAAGAATCTTCATAATAGTAGGCCCTGCTGCTAGATTTTGTTTGGAATGTATTATGTACCGTGTGCATGTTCTGTATGATAACTGAGAGTGTTTAATTTATAAAAATGCTGTTCTTTCCTCCATCTAAAGCATAGTAAGCCTCTTTTATGTTACTGTGTGCTTACAGATGTGGCTTGGCTGTTTGGAGACTTTGCAAATGAGAAAAATCTCCTCTGACTCTGTTCTAGCTTACCCCAGAAGGAAGTGATTGCCCTAGGACTGAGTAGCCAGTGATGAAGTAGCACCACAGAGAGGGCATGATGAAGCTGCTGCTGAGACATCACCTGCATTTCAATTGCTGGTGTAGCCCATTTTATTCAATTACAGGCGTGCACATATACTGTAGCAGAAGAGTGCTTTGGAGAGCAAATGGGATGTTTTCCCCTTGTCTTTTCTGACTTTGAACCCTAAATTAACAAATCAGAGCAAGGCCGATACATGCTTCTCCGCAAATACTTGATAAAATATTGTGGTACTTGTAGGCAGTGACAGCAAATACTTTAGAAATTTAACACTGATGATTTTAAAACCAGGAACAACAGCAAAAGAGCATAGCCTGGGTCTGTTGTGCCCTCAAGGCAATTGGTTTCCTCAGAGCTCAGGGGTGCCCGTAGGGTTACAGCAACAGGCTCAGCTGGGGATGAGGGAGGAGCAGGTTGAGCAGCCCATTGAACTGGTACAGTGGTGAGATCCTTGTAGAGGGTGGGATAATGCTTGAGTGATGGTGCACAGACCTTGGAGTTGGCAAAGTCAGGGTTACAGGATGTTACTGTTCAGCTGCTCCATGGCTGAAGCTATCGTTTACCATGTTAACTTGACAGTATTATTTAAAATTATTCATAAGGCAGACTTGAGTGAGCTATTAGCTGGGGGTTAAGGAACAGAAAGTGTTTTGATCACACATTTTCTTTCTCAAGTCTCTGCTTCTTGGCAGGAGAGATGGATCTTCATTTTTGCACATTTCTTATAATGAAATAGACAGTGGGGTTTCCAGATTAAAATATTTGGATATCTGGTTAATCTCTCTTTCTCAGTAACTTTAATGTGCTGGTAAACCTATTTCTCCTAATTATCATGCAATTCAAATGTTACTTTTTAAAATGAGTGTGAAAATGAGAAAACTTTGAGCAAAGTTTTTATCTTGAATAGTTTTCTCCTTTTCTGCCCTTTTACAGGGGTGAATAAGAAGTTTTCAGCCGTGCCTCATATGTGAAATGATTCTTGACTTCTTTTTGAAGACACAGTGTTGTTTTCCATACACTTTCCTGTTAATAATTGCAAGGGAGACAAAATGACTAGTGCAGCATAGCTAAGGCTTGGGGTAGGGAGCACACTTGTGACTGACAGTTCTTGTCCATGTATTTTCACCTGTCTGCCTTGGGAGATCCTGTGTTGGGTTTGAAGTGGACAAACCACCATCTTGCTGCTTGACAATCAAGAAGCCTGTGGCAGCATGGACTCTGTGTGCACATTTGAGCCAGCAGCTGAGCCAGATTGTGTTGTGGTTAAGAGGGGTGTGGGTCTCCACTACGTTTTTATGGTGGCTGCAGGAGGCAAAAGTTCAGTACTCGACCTTCATGAAGCACCATGGATCTGCAGAGAAAAGTCAGTGTTGTTGTTTGTTCTGTTTCCTGCTCTAGATACCGCTGATGCTTACCCAGGGGCTTGGTTGCCTCAGATCCAGGGAAGAGGTGATTTTTACTTTAGGGCATGTGACAAATTACGGACTGGGATTTCTCCAACAGTGAGTTTGTGAGCTCTGCAGCCCTTTGCAAAAGTCTGTAACGTTTCTGTGCCTCTGTCTCTCACTGTAATGGTGGTGATCTATATGTGATGGGGTGTGATCTAAGATTTAGTTAGTTAACATCCATTATTAGATGAGAGATTCTAGAGAATTATTGAATATTGAATGAATATGTGTTTGCTGTGGAAGGAAGAGGACTCCTTCCAAACGCGTGTTTGCTGTGTAACAAGATCCAGCAGTGCCTTAACTGCTGTGGAGTTTCCTTTGTTCTGATGCTTCAGAGGTTACGAGGAGGTATAACACAACTGATACTTGAGCTGTCCTCCTGTCTGCTATTCTGGTAATTGTATTTGGAGATAGAAGTTGGAAATAGCAGAGCAAGGTCTTGTGATAACATTTGGAGGAGGAAAGAAAAGAGAGAAGGCCAAACCTGGCCAAAACACTTAACACTTTTCCATTTCAGGGAGAAGGCAAAGAAAAAGGAATGTTTGGAGGAAACTGTTTAATTGGTTTTCTTCTCACATCTCCTACTGTCCTGCAGTACCATTCACTCCGTATGAGAACCATCCAGTTTCTTAGTGCCCTCTTTGAAAGATGGCACTGTGCTGATGTGTAAAAGAGAGTCAGCTACAACACTGCTAATGTCAGTTTTCTGTAATTTTGTAGAGCATGTGACGAGATACAAAGTAGGTGCCTCTTCTTGAAATACACATCCACAGTCTTGAATAACACAAGGTTTGAAAGACTCTTGAGGGCGTAAAACACTCCCTGTATGCTTGTGTCAGTGTGTTAACAAAGGACAGTTTGTCTGTTTTTATACTCAATTTGACCAGTAGACTTTCTGTCCTAATTGCCGAAGGCTGTTGCAGTCTGAACATGTTGCTTATTTACAGTTTTTATCAGTACATCCTAATTTCTGGTAGCAAGATGTATGTTTTCATTTTGTCTGATCCTAAGCAGTATCTATAACAACTGCAAAATCGAGCATTGATGAGGCTTTCCTGCTTATTTACTGTATTAAAGAAATATCCTTGGCAACTTCATCCAAATGTCAAAGGTCTTTTTATGTCAGAGTTAGTTTTTATGCATTTATTCTTGAAAAGTAAATTGTGTAGGAGTTCTTGGTTTAATTAATTAAAGAGTGATATTCTGCTTTCTTTGCATCTCTCTGCTTTCAGTTTTTTGTAGAGGTGGAAGACAAAGCTAATAATGTGTCTTGAATGTGAAGAACATAAATAGAATATTTTCCATTAGTATCTACAGGGCAGTTAGTTTTCTTACCTCCACAAAGTTCCCTGGTTTATCTCTACAGACTAGTGACACCAAAAAAATGCATCCTTTTGATGACGGCATAAGAAAAAGTCTTACAATTATGTGTCTATGACATCCTAGAAATTTCTGGGGCATGGTTTCTTTCTGACTTTTTTTCTAAATCCGCAATCTACCAATGATGAAAATTGTTCTTGTTCTTAGGTTTGAGCATGTATATAGAAAGGTCAAAATGAACAACACCACGAGATGGTACAAGAAGGTGGCCCCCATGAGCATACATGTGGTTGCTTTTTTCTTTCTGAGGTTGTAGATTTCTGTTTGAACATGTATACAAGATGCTTTTGAAATTAACATGAGCAGCCTTGCTATTAATGCTATTTAGGTGAACCTAAAGAACCTTCTTCCATGGAAAGACATAAGAGTTTTCTTTTTGGACACAAATGTCTGGCTTCTTTGCATATGCATTTTTTTGGGGTTTTTTTCAAATATTCTTTTAGTCAAATGGACATAGAGGCCTTTTGAATGTAGGGAATTATCTTTTGTCCTTTGTTTAGTTGCTGTTAGCTCTCTCTTTGTGCTTGGAACTCAGAGGTGTGTTTTTGCTGAAGCTTTGATTTTTAACATCTCTGTGTAGGTGAAAGAATCATGGGATAATCTTAGTTTACACATTTTGAAAGAAAAATGCAGCTGTAAGTATGCACTGCATTAAGGGTCAAGAGGGGTTTTTTTAAGCCTGTGACAGACCTGGAGGGCCTGAAAATTTGTAGACACATGAAATGCCTCTCTGTATTAATGTAAAGCAAGGCAGAAAGCTCTCAGGTGGATGAGAAGCAGCAGGTGGGATCTGGGGCTTGGAGGGAAGCTAGTGCAAGTTTCAGTACTATGCTGTCAAGGGATTCCCATGAGACCTTGGATAAGCTACTTCGACTGCTCTGCAGCAAGATGGGAGCAATGCTGTGGGCACTTTTGCACCACTGGGCTACAGAATGAGGATAGACAAATGCTTGATGGATGTAAGTTAAGGGACTCAGCATGGTACCAAGGAAATTTAGCAGATATGGAGGGTACTTCAAAGGAGAATGCTGGAAGTTGCAGTAGTGTCTCAAAACTCTCATTGCTTGAAAGTCAGCAAAGTTGGTCCTGTCAGTACACACAGTGTAGTGGCTTAGTAGTTTCAGAATCACTTTTCCAAGAGTGGCACCTAATGTCTATATCACAGTATAAGCATAGTATGGATTTTTCTTAAACAAAAAAGCTGCAGAAGGCAGGACTCTTGATTCATCTTAATTTGGCTGAGTTTTTTTCTACTAGGAAGACTCATGTTTCTTCTCTCCCAGGAAAGTGATTGGTATACCCAGCAGAAAACACTCTGGTTTGTGTGAGATTCTTAATGATCCAGTAAAGCTGAAAGATGAGAGGTGCATGCTGTGCTGTTCCCCCCGGAAAGACTCTGGTCAGCTGGATGAGTTGTACTGGGTTATACTTCCTGCACAAAACCTATTTACATGTTTAGTGGTATTTTTTCTTCTACATTGGTCCTAAGCAGGGCCTGGAAAAGAGATTTTCCTTCTCCAGGGGAAGAATTGGGAGTATTTCCACTTTTCACGGAAAAAGTATTTCACTTTTTCTTATTAGACAGGGAAAGAGAAGTAAAGAAAGAATATAACTAATGTATATATTGATCTGACTAAACTCTTTCACCACTAAGCTGTTAGACAGAAGTCTGTCTGATCTCCACTCTTTTTTTTAATGTGTTGCTGCTATATTTTACGTGTGAATAATGCTGGCAGAGATTCTCAGCTCTCTGGGGAACATGGCTGGAGAAGCACTGAGTTGTGGGATTTGCAGGGACAAGGTTTTTGCAGGGCTGAGTTGCAAGCTCTATGACAAAGAACTTGATCAAGCCGAAGACTCAGCAGGTTTAGTGGGTAGCTTCTGTGCTGAAGATCGAAACTCTTATGCCCTTTTGGTGACTTCATCACTCTGTAATTCCTGAGTGGGAGACTAGGGGCTGAAGACTGTAGTTTAGGGTTTTTCTGGTAATGTGCTGTGGTTTTTTTAGGATGCAAAGCTACATTTACATAGCTATAAGTAAGGGTAGAAGCCCCCATATGCGTAGGTATTCTAGAAAATCCTCTTGAGTACTTGCCTCTTACTAACTTTTTGCAGAATTACATGTCTAGTCTGCTAAGACATTTTTAAAAATCCCATTATATATCTTTTTGGAGACTTCACTGGCAAGTGGAAGTAATATTGTTTCCAGAAGTATTGCTCTTAACCACAGGGGATTGTTTGGAGAGCAGTATGTTGAGAAATGGGAGGTGAGGTGTTATTACATGGGAGCCACTTAGAAGTGGCTGTGTTTATCTAATAGGGTAGTATACTTGGGGCAGGATGCTTTTTCCCAAGGCAGTTTTGTCCTTCTTTTGTTCCCCATGTGAGTTTTGCTGTCTCCCGTCCCAGCAGCAATTAACAAGTTCCAGTAATGTACCTTTCAGTGGTGGTAATGCAGTCAATGCTTTGATTTGTATTGAGAAGTTTACCTGTGGTAGTCTATCTTCTCAGCCTATATCCTCCATTTGGACAGTGGGATAATATTGCTTTTCTACCAGGGTGGGATTTTTTGGGGATAACCAGAACAAGAGTTCTTACCTTGTGGTAGTATTCATGCCACCTGTGTGCCCAAACCTTTACAATGCATGTACATTACAGCTATACATGCAGTGGTTACAGCATTGTGGGATCTTGGTTCTCTGATACAATTACATTGTAAAGTTAGGGAAAATAGGGGGTTTGATACACTTTTCTGTGTTGGGTGGTTCTGTGTGGAGCTTGAGGCAGACTTAGTCTGAGGCAGGATCTTGGTATAGCTCTCAAATAGTTAGTTTCCCAGTCTCTTTTTAACCATGATTGTATTTTTGCCTGCCCACTAGACAATGAATTCTTCAAGGCTCTTTCCTGATTTATTTGTTGCAGAGGTTGAAGGAAGGAAGGTAATGACAATGTGAGATGTCAAAAGACGAGGCAAAGCAGCTTCACATTTAGTAGTGAGGATCACAGCTTTGACTGAATCATCATCACTGCTCAGTATATGAATACTCTACATGAGAGAAGCTGCAAATGTAATTGGAGCATAAATGCAAGTTGAACTTTTGAAAAGAAGTACTAGTCTTAAGGACTCTCTTCAACACAATATAAAAGAAATGTTTGATATCTTGTTCTCTCCATTGAAACACTGCTCTGCTTTTCCACTTCGGTGAAGCAATGGAATTTAGGTGGTAAAGCACGCCGCTTTCTGTATTTGAGCATCAGTTTTCTTCTACCTGTTGTGGGGAATCACCTTTGGATGCAGAACAGCTATGAATTTAACAAAACTATAAAATCTCTCAGTGAAGAGTCTAGGTTAGTCAGTAGAGCTGAAGAAAGTCTGGTTTACAACCATATCACATGAGCCCTGTACGGGTTCTGCGGTGGATATTGAGAGTAATTTTGTATTGCTTTAGGCTGCAATATTTTGAAGACTTTGTTTACAGGTACAAAGTGAAGATAAAGTGGTGTTTGGTGCCTGTTGATGGCATTTAAGAGTACAACTGAAGTCCACACAAGTGTGCTTTAACTGCTGTTGAATTGACTTGCTCAGGTCCTAATAACTGAGGAGTTGGAAAGGTTTTACTGTGCTGATTATTTATCCAGCTCCCTGGGTTATTCTGTAGCTAGTTTAAGACAACTTTGGTTTTGTGTTCAGTTATACTTCTGTGATGGTAAAAGTAATGGTAAAAGTAATTGTATCCCTTGTTGGTGACATAAAAAATAAGTGTTTTCTCACTTCTCTTTCCCTTGCTTTCACCCACGTTTGGTGTGTTATAGTAGTGAAAATGGACTTATTTCAATAAAAAAGTAATTTTAAACTGATTTCACTTTATATTGAAGTATAATATTTTCAAACTTTCTCATCTTCACCAAAGCTCACAGGAAAGGAAGCTCAAAGGAATCACAGTCTGAGCTAGCTGCTTGTCATCAAACCTATTCTCCATCCTACTCCTCCCAACATTTTATGCTTCTTCTGTGAAAAATAGATAATGATTTTACACAAGCAGGTTTGCAAACTGTCAGTAGGTAATTCAGTAATTTTAAAGTTTCCTTTCTTGTATTTCTGGCAAATTTCTAATGCAAGCAGAATAGCACAACTAAGTCTTGAATTGTCATGGGAAGCTGCTATTACAAAAAGGAATAATTATCATAGTTTGTACGAAACAGATTTTCATAAACCAGAATATATCCAACCTCTGTGTATTTTTGTTGGTAAAAATACTAGGATTTGAATGAATATTTTTCATGTAAATGCTTGGCCTGAAACCTTTTTGATTAAAAGAGTGGCAAGATTACAGACCTAGCAAGGTAAATATGAAATTAACAAGCCCAGAGACTGAATTTTGGTAAATTATGGAATTATTCCATGTCAAAAAGCCATTAAATCCAAAGAAAACTGGGCACAGAAATGGGGTTTTGCTTTCTCTTATTCTGTCTGCTCTGACAGAAAACCTTGTATTGTTTTGTGAGTATGGTTTTTTCCTCATAGTTTCGACCACAGTATTTAATTTCTTCATTTGACCAGTACTGACTTGGTATGTACACCACTAATTTGCACTAGCTTATATTTATTGATTGTTTTGAATTCACTGTGAAGTTGGGTATTGGTGATTTGAATTGTCAGATATCTAAAACATGCCTCTAAAGGCTAGTTGAAACTTCAAGCTGTACCAATCATGATACCAACCTGAGAGGTGGAAAGTTTAGGATATGATTGATACCAATATGACTTGGTGGCAGTGTAGTGGAGAAAGTGAAACAGAGTGCCTTGTCTTGCCTAGAGAACTACTGGTTTCTCTAATAAGATAAGCAGCTTGACAGAAATGCTGCTGTGTGGTTTACTCCCCTAACTGTGCTTTTGTTTTCTGACTCAAAGGAGTATTCAGAAAAGTCTCATCTTGGAGATTTTGTGTATCTAGGACTGAGGTCTTTTGTGCACTTTGAGCAGGCAGAAGATGGCAGTGGTAATGAAAGGGGTGATCCTGCATTTGGGTCAACCCTGTGGTGAACTGGGTTTCAGATGGTGTTTATATTTTAAAAAAATAACTGTTTCATTTGGAAGTGGCTCTGCTTAATGAGGATAATTTCATTGCTTACTTTATCACATACCCACAAAAATGTTACCAATAGAAAGATGGGGCAAGCAAGAGAAGCTGGGTAAAGGGAGAGTCTCTTCTGTGCCTAGTACATCATAAATGATGGGTGTCTAATCCATGTTTCTGGCCCAGACATATTTGTAGTACAGTATGGGTGTGAAACTGGTACGCCTTTGTGAAGGAATCTTGTTCTGACTGATGCTTCTTTTGATAAGAACATGTTTAAGGAGAACTGCTTTGATCACGTGGTTAATCTGTTTAGAGTTATTTACTCCCTGTATTTGCTTACATTTGATGTGTTTTCCATGTTCTAGATGTTCTTATTAGAGTTTGTAGGTGTAGTATCATGAAATGCACATTTAACATATGGTGTGTCTTGAGCATTTGTCTGAAATTAATAGTTCGTAGTAGCTCTCCCCAAAGGGTGATACCACAGGAGTTACACACTGGAGAATGTTCCATGAAATCTACATTTCCTAAGCAGAGAGTTCATCTTGCTCCATTCCTCCTGTTGTGCTTTTTATGGCATTGTATTAAACTTTGCTTTTCTATAAAAAGTTATTTTATGTTGAAATCCCTTTTAGATGAAGAGTGTGCGAAAGCTTCAATAATGCTGATGTAATTTAAAGATAAATGCAATTAGGTGTTGCTTGACTCAGATTCTGTGTGTTCTGGTAGGAGTTTTACTGGGGGAATGCCATTTAAATGAATTGAACATAAAGATGCATTTAGTATATCCAACTGTCTTGGACAAGGGAATTTTTGTGAACATATTAAGTGTGCATTTCTTTAAAATGTCTTAGCATTTGCTTTGCAAATGTGTCTTCTTGGGAAGGCTAAAAAGAGAAATGTAAACTATGTAATTATTTTAGTTGTATTTCCCTAGTGAAACTACCACTTGCTAGGTATTCACATGTTAAAGACTTTAATTACCTATTCTTTCATTGTCCTTTTCTTAGGAGGAAAAATAGCAAGAAATCTTAATTGCAGAAATGCTGAAATTGGAATAGTAATTTTCAGTGGAGGTAGTTATGATGAATGATGACTGAAATTATGAGCAGTGGCAATTCATATCAATATTTGTTTTTCAGTAGGATTTGGAACTACAGTCTTTTTGTTGTTGTTGTTCTTCAAAAAACAGTATTCTGCTGCTTTAGGAATCCCCTCCTGTTGAGCTGGTTGCTGCAGCAAATCTTTTTCTTAAAAAATACAAATAGGAATCAGTATCGTCTCTGTGGTGGCAGATATGTGTGAAGTGTGAAATTCCTAGTATTTACCTGTTGGATATTCTGCTCAGCTCCCCAGCTCCGTGGCACTATCCCTTGTGCTCTCAGGGCAACATGCTCCAGAGAAAGGGAATTCGGATCCTCACGGGCTCCGTCATCCATGGTGGAAGCTCCTAGTGACAAGCTGCCCTTACCTACAGTGAGGCAGGCAGTTTTCAGTTGGTGCTTCTGTAGGTCTGTGACATTGCCATCTCAAGCAGGAGGAAATAATGAGCCAACACCTGAAGCTGAAACTTGCATTTAAATTTGGAGTAAAAGAAAATGTGTATTACTTATACACTCCTAGAATTTTAGTAAACTTTCATTTGTAGTGTGTTGATTTAACAAACAAAAAATTCTTTAAATCAGAAAGGGAGAAAGGTGTCTAAAGTGTACTCTGTTTCTCAGACGGTCGTTCTATTCCAGCAACTGGGATTTGATAGAGTACAGATAGAACATTTCTTTATCTTGAGAAAGAATTAGCAGGTATCGTACTTCACTTTGTTTAAATTGTGAACAATAACAATAACAGGCCTTATTTGAATTTCTGTCTTTGTAAGGATTCAAAATTGAAACTTGATAATATCATTGCCACAGAATCCACTACTCTGTTTTTTCATCTCTTTCAAGGATGTTAAAATTATGCTGTTCTGTATTGGCTTAAAAGGGGCAATATTTTTTTCTATTGTTTCAAATACTAAAATGTGTTGTGTTAATCTGCAGAAATTGCATCTGAGTATTGCTCATTTTCATGGTAATGGAAAGTGAGTTAAAATGTTTCCTTTAAATAAATACTTTTTATCTTTTTATTTATTGAGCTAATTGATTGCTGTTTGTGATGTATTGTGAAATTACTGGGTAGGAAGAGGAGGTGAATGATAGAAGGTAATACACGGCAAAGTTTCCAAGCATTCCGAGAATTCTTGTAAATGGAATTAACAAATCCACCAAATAGATCAGTGTTTATTCCTGGTATTTTCTTTTCTGGAAACAAACACAATCAAGTATGACTATCAATGAATCAGACAAACTATGGGCTCCACCTTTTATAACCTGCAGGGTTGAGGCAGGTAAACAAAGGAAACCGAAGGTGGAAGAGAAATAGTCTTGTTCCTGATTCAGAAGGACTGATTCCTGGCTTCCAGATGACTTTGGAAGAAAATAAACTCTAGTCCAGCAGTCACATTGTATTTCTTGTTTTTATGGGTGGCTTCTGATTGCTGCTTTTATCAGTATATTGATTGGTTTTATGTAGTTTGTTAAAACCTGTAAGAGCACGATACTTGCTGGAGAAACTTAATTTTCTTTCTTGGCAGACCGTTGTCTGTTGCCACTGGTTGCAGTGCTTTCTGCAAGTATTAAGACTGTAAAGTATAACTTTCTAGGTGTAACGGAAATCTGTCACAATCTTTGCAGTTCCCTACTCTGGTAGCATGTCAGCTTCTAAGTGATTAACGTTTGAAGCATGCTGGTCCAGCATAAGCAGTGTAGCCATAATATAGAGAGTGGATGTAGGATAACAGGTATTTATAGCTATTTATGAGTTTTCCTTTATATGTATTTGCAGACAAAAGTGAAGTTCTGGCAAGGGTCAGAAGCGGACAGTTCCATTTTGTAGTGGGAAAATTACTTCAGTGTTTTTTGTTATGATTTTTTCTTTTAAAATCAGAACCCTCTTTTGTAGGCACAGTATATGTAAACTTTAAAAACATGGTTTATTTTAGATGAAAATGCTAGATATTTTCACCTTTGCATGAAATCTTGCCCCCTTAATATTTTTTCAGAGAACTTATTTTTTAACCACCTTAAGTTAAACACAGCTTTTAAGAGAATAGGCTTTTACTCTCTCAATCTTTTTTTTTTCTTTATTTAACTTTTCATGGTATAACATTGAAACTACTGATCTGCAGTATTCCTTTCTGGCTAGTTTTCCTGTCACCCCTATGAGGCAAAGTATAAAAAAACCTGTCACGTAAATAAATACATAAGAGACTTTTCTTCCCTTAACTAGATTAAAACTGGAGTCTAAAATGAATGTATGTGTATAGCTGCAAGGACAGACTGGTTTGTGCCATTTCCAGCAGGTGCAGAACTGTGGTCAGACTCTGGCAGAGTGTGTGAGGACAGAAATTGAATAGTAAGAGATTGTGCATGTGCTGCTGTCTTTCAGCAGTTGTGGGAAAGATTAAAATGGGAAAATCTGACCTAATTGCAGCTAGGGGACAGATGCAAAGTACTGAACTTGGAGCTGAGGCTGTCTTAGTGTGGTGCCATAGGTCTATAAGGTTAAAACATTTTTTTCTGTATTTTTTTAAACTGTGAGGTCACAGTTTAAAAATTGGTAGAGAGTGGTGGAAACTTCTCATCCCTCTGTAATGAGGATATATTTCAAAAAAAATATTACTGTGAAATGCACAGGATTTCTTGTAGGTGAAGGCATAGTACCTTAAAGAGGACTTCAAAGCTCTGCTGATGGAAACAGCATTTGGCAGTGTCCTTTTACTCGTTTCTGCCTGATTTTTCAGCAAGTGTTTCCTGCTGCCTTTGAGGAAGGGAAATTGAAGCCAGTCATTGTAATTTCAAGTTCCACTTGCAGCCTTTTTTCTGTATGCTCTGCAGGTACATATGTCAGGGCAGGGCAGGATGCAGCTTCGTAGCTGCCTGAGCAACTGAAGAACTTTGTAATCTCCAGGCTGTGCATTTCTGTTCCCCTACTTGCTGATATAAGTTGATATTAACAGAAAAACATAGACTTCATCAGGTGACAGGCTTGATGCATGTATGTATGTCACCCTACTTGACTTGCTTTTTATTGTCCTAATCATGAATGATTCAGGATGTATCCTTTTGTGCTCAGTTCAGCTCCATGTGATTCTTGAGACATTAAATAAAAGCTGTGTCTTATCAATTCACTTCAGCAGCCCACAGAGTGGTATGTATGTTAGAAAATTGATTTTGAGAAGTCTGCCACTCTAGTTTATTGCTTATACTGCTGTTTGTTGTATTTTTTTGCAAACTAGCCAACTAAATTAGTTACAAAACACTAAATTAACTTGAAAACGAAAAGTTACATCACTTTATGAGCTTAGCTGGGATGTCTCTAAAAAATTAGTAGGAAAGTGAGGTGGAGAATGGTACCTGTAGTTATTTGGCAGTCTGGTGGTGGTGATTACAATTCAGATTGTATGTGCATTGCTCAGATTGTATCTCCTAAACATCAGCAACTGGCTTAGTGAAGAAGATCTTTTTTGTTTAGTGTCCTTACCAGAGAAGGCAAGAAGGACTTTTCCCTCCACCTGCTTCGACTACAAGGCTAGGCTCTTTCTGTCTTGGTTTCTAAACACCATTCCTTTATGGCTGAAGAGAAATTTCATATTCAAGGCTTACAGTATTTCCTCCAGTTCTGTAGAACTGTAGTAAGCACTTCCAGACAAAAGTCTGTGATTAAAACAAAACACATTCTTCTTTATGAATGAAGAGTTAATTTTCTGTGAAATACTAAGATTAGCTTTTTTGCTTGCTTTATTCAGAATCATGATATGTTTCATACAGTGTAATAATGTTTTTTTGTTCTCACTAATTTGTGAAATGCTTGTTTAGGGTGTGTGCATGTGTTCTTGGTAAGCACTTAATAAACTAGATTGATCTCTTTGGCAAAGGCTGCATTGTGTAGAACAAATTAAACCTGAAATAACAGTTGTTTCAGATTATTTTTCTGAAAGCGTAATTGCATATATTCTTCTTCCTACTGGCTGCTGAAATCGGTTTCCCAATAATGTTTTATTATTCTGGTTTATTTCAACAGTACATATATAGTAGTTTTGTTTCCATTCCACTGACAAACCTAGAGCCTCCAGTGGTAATTCTTTGCCAGCAATTTTTTTGTAATTGTAATAACCATGGAACTTTGTAAAATATAGTGGAAATATTTTCCCAAAGTTTATGTGTTATAAATAAAATCCCAATTTTCTTTTTTCCACAGAATCATTTATGGGTTTTTTTCCCAGGAAATAGGGAGTACAAATAGATATTTTTGAGCAACAAATTTATTCTGAACTCCGTATCTGTTAGAACATTTCTGAATACTTTAATATCTGGAGTTTATATGACTCTTGCTTCTTTTTTAATTTCCAACAGTGCTAAGAATTTGGACATATGCTAAAATGCTAATTAAGGCACTTGAACATATTTACTGAGTGCTTATGTCCTATTTTAGCTGTGTGGCAAGGGTAAATTGAATTAAACTACAACGTTGCCACTCTGAAAGAGATTTAGGAGTCTAATGGTCCATCACATGCTCCTCTTTTCCTGCAACTGTTAGTGATGGAGCCATGGCTGTACTCCAAGGACCAGCTTTACTGAGCCCCCTTCATTGACCAGGTCACCTCATGTGGCCTAAGGTATAGGCCTAGATGTCTGTATACAGACATCTTTGGACATTTTTCAGAACACTTCATAGGCACTTGTGAACCTAAGATGTCAGGTTTTGGGGTGTATTTAGGAAACAAAGTACCGTTTAAACATCAGGTCGAAAATATTTCGTTGTCTGAATCAGAAACCTAAGCTTTTGCTCTCGTGTTGAATCCCTGCAACAATGCTGAAGGGACTATTAACTGAGTCTTCATAACTTTACTGGGATCAGATTCTGGCACAGTGATTTTATTATCATCACTTGATATGCAGAAAAAAAGAAAACAGTTAACATTGTAGTTAATAAATATTTCATCTTTCTCTTTTTAAAAAATGATGTCACACTGACAAATGATGTCTGTGGCTATGAAAAGAGATCAAAATTTTTAAAACAGTGTCTTGTAGGTGTCTCCCAAAGGATGCAAACAATACAGGCTTGTATTACATAAGCAAAAAGGCAATTTGAGCCCTAGCCTTTCCTTTCTGCCTTTCCTTCATCTTTTCTGGTTCCATGCTGGTGTATTTTTAGGCAAAACCAAGGATCTTTTGTGTTCAGGGAAAGGAGTAATAGAAGTGTCGGTGTTTGTTAACAGATTTGACAAACTGTGGCAGCAAAAGCTATCTTTTTTATATTTTGGCATGAACAGTTACCCTTTTATTGGGCCATTAATGCTATTTCAGAACATCACGCTGTATCCACAGGCAGTAATTTAGCAGTTGTTTATCAGGAGCTTTCATAAAGCTTTGAATAGTATTATAACATTCAGTAACACTAACAACAGCATTTCAGAAAACGTGCCAGTTTACATGAGATATCTGAATGTAGTTGTTCGAGAATGCATGACCCACATAACCTATAAATGTAATTGGAATTTACAGTGCCAGCATAGGCTGATGGATAGCAGATTAGAGCCCTGATTAACCATGTGATTCACAGGCTGGGAATATATTGTCCTAAGAAAGATTCATTAGATGCAATCAGAATTTAAAGTGGTCAGATGAAATTCAAGTATGCTGTTTGCTTTCCTTCCCCCTTACCCCCCCATGTTGTTTTTTTTTTTTTTCTAGGTTGCCCTCTTACTCATTTATTTATTTATTTTATTTCCAGAGCTGGAAAATACTACTTTGATGAATCTGTTCCTCACCCTAAAGCTGTCTGTCTGTTATTCATCAGAAAGCAGGTTGCAGTTCAGTGAGCAGAAGAAAAGATTTTAATAGAAGCTGTGCCAAGGGCTGTAATGCATCATTTTAGGGCCCTAATTACATTACAATGACAAATATCAATGGTGACAACAGCAATAACCTACATCCTTTAATGGCTGTGCTGGAAAAGGAGTTTTGGCACTGTGCCATCAGATTAGACGTGGTTTCAAAACATAGGCCATTAGAAGTGTGTGTGTCTATAGCATTGCTGGCTGATAGCTGAAACCCAGTGGAAAGGACTGTAAATAAATGAAGCCTCTCTAAAGCCTGGTCCTGTGGGACAAAAGAAGTAAAATTAGATGACTGTGGAAGCAGCGGTGTTTCTGAGTCAACTTTGACTTTCCATTTGAGGAATTGTATGCCTGGTTTTATGAAATCGTACTTTTTCCTTCTCCTGGCAGTTAGACTGATCATGAAAAACCCGTTGACCTGGTAGCTAACAAAAAAAAAAAAAGTCCTGAGCTGTTGTTCAAATGCAGGGTTTTAAAAATGTGTGTGAGTAGAAATGTGGAGTTGTGCTTTTACCTTGTGTCAGAGTTTGTACCTTGGGCAAAGAAGAATGAGTTTCCAGGTTTCCTCCAGGGGTACTAGGAGTAGGTCTACTGAGATGCTCATCTATATCATCGGTACCTACACCTTCAAGCTTCAGGGCAACCTCTCAAGAAACTCACGCAACTGGCTTCTGGCAGCTAGCTCCTTTCTCTTCTATGTTTTGTGGAAGACAATCAAGCCTGTTGCTGTGGCATTATCTCCTGCAGTTGTTGAAACAGTTGCAGTATTGAGACAGAGTGTACTTCATATTTACCGTGTGAAAATGTCTGGTGTGAGACTTTTCTTGGTACAGAACATGTATCTTCCTATAATTTGTGCATGTACACGGTGTTTCCCTTCATGCCTTCAGGCTGTGTGTGGTCTCCAAAGGTAGGCAGTCCATGTCTCAGTCATGCTGTGTCTCTGCAGTCTGCAGCTGCTCAGCTGAGCTGTTTCCTTGCTGCCTGAGTTTGGAGGATGATAAAACGTAACTGTACGCACAATCATGCCACTGGGAATGCTCTTTGTTAGGGAAAGTGAAGACTGTTTTAATAAGGAAAGAATGCAAACACTTAGGCATAGCAAGGGCTTTTTTGACTTTGTTGTGACTGGCCTAGCAGAGAAATGCTGCTGAGGAATATTTCGACATCACTGGAAGCTGTTTTAGCTCTTTTTCTTCTCCATAGGCTGAGCTGGGTGCTGTCTCCATCAGCTCACTTCCCTGCATACAGCATGAAAGGACTCGTTCTGCACTCCAGTGAGATTGATTTCAAGAGATTTATTGCAGTCGTGTAACTGCATATTCAACCACCTGTTTTCGGTTACTTACAGCTTTTTAGAAGACTCTTTTTAGTTCAACATTTCCCAGGCTCAGAATCTGCCAGAGGTGAATTTTTATATAAATACTGAGCAAATATATTTCAGCCACAGTTTGGCCAGAAGAGCTGTAGAAAAGAGACATACTTCTGTTGGGGGGGGAGAGAGAAGTGATCAAAATTAAAACATCATAACTCAAATAAGCTGAAATATCTATGGTTGAGTACCTTACTTGAGAAGAAATGCCTCAAAGTGAATGGAATAAAATTATTTTTGTTGACTAAACTATATCCTAGCTGAACAGTAATTTATGGGGTTGATGGGAAAGCTGGTGAAGTTTTACAGCCTGTGTTACCCAGAAGGTCAGATAAGACAATTGTAACAGTCCCTTCTGGCCTTAAAATCTATGAATCTACAAGCTTTTTAAAATTAGGTGCTGAGCCCCTGCATGGCACTTGGAGCTGGTTTTGTTCTTAGTTTCTTAGCAATTCAGTAAAGGTATCCAGCTAATGTAGCTGAGGTAGAAGAGTGGTTTTCCAAAGGCTACCCTCAAGGAGCTGTGCAGGGCAAGGTTGCGATAGGCATTTTAAAGATGGAGAGGAGTTATTTTGCAGCAGAAGAAAGCATGATGTGCCTTCTTTTACTTAGGTACATATGTGTTTTAAGTGGCAGGTTAGAGTGGCTTCAGCTTACGCCAAGACATGGGCACTTGGGAATTTTCTGCTCATGTGGAAAAACCGTAAAGAACAGAATGTATAGTTTTCTCTCTGGCTTTAGGGCACTTGGGAGATTTCTCCAAAAACAACAGCAGTGTGGCTGGAACTCAAAATTTGGAAATTACTAGATTAATGGTGCTTGAACCACTAAGAATAGGTACTTTACAGCTGTGCCTTGTATTACAGTGTACATTTCCTTAATCAAGTAATGCTGTTATTCAGGTAATGCTGTATTGGATTATGCAGGCTTTCTGGCTGAAGCTTAAGTGCACATAACTTGTTGCTCCCTGTGCTGCTCTGCGTAACAAGCAGTTAATAAATTTCCATGTCAACTACTGTAGTGAATGCTGTTTAAAGGAATTTTTAAGTTTTGCCTTGTGGGATATCTGATATTGTAGGTGCATTTGAAATTTGTGGATAATTTAGATTTTTGCTGAACAGAACATACTGTAAAGTATCCTGTAAAGTACCTATGCTGCTGAATAAATAGAAAAAATGTAGCAGACAAATATATAAAAAAAAAAAAGCATAAATTTAATGAGACAAGGACTTGCATAAACAGTAAAAACCAGTGGGCAAATACAAGGACAGCTTAACATAGAAATTGCTATATAAATAGCAAATGGGAATCTAGATGGATTTCAGAGAAAGGAGGAAGTTGTATTCCAAAATAGCATGTATTAACTCGTGTGTATCACACAGTATGCACAAGGGGGCAGAGTTAGTTTCATATGTGCTCTTACCTCTTGCAAACCATGTCTGCTGGTTACATAGCTCTCTAATTGTAATATTCCTTGAACCCAGATATATTTTATATGAAAATATAAAATAGCACTTTTTACTGCTACTTGTGAGCCTTTCTGATATATAGATTCTTTTCCGAGTGTTTGCCATTTAAAAGAAAGCATAGCAAAAAGGCTGGAAGGTTTGCTTTTAGAAGAGGGAATGCTAAATTGCATGTTAGCACGTCTTCATCACATGATTCGTAATTTTTCAAGAGGAAAAGCATTCTGTCCAATTGTAAAATGAGGGACTGGTCTGGTTAGAATTTATTGTAAGAAAATTATGATTTATGGTAGGAAACTCTGTGTGGCTTTGAATATTCTGCTTCTGGAGCTGTAATTCTTGTGTTATCTAAACAGATCTCCCCTGTCTCTATTGAGATTTTTAGATTAAATAAGAGAATAAGAATTTATCTCCTGTATGAAAATAAAACATTGTGCATTATTAATTTGTGATTACAGTTGCCACATGAAAGTAAGTACTATTAAACAGGAGAATAGATAACAGCAGAAGTGTTTTACAAGACTACAGTATTCCTTTCTGAAATATATGGCAGAATGATTATCAGTAAGATTGTATATCACAATGCTAACATTCTCATGATATGCTGTATATTACAATGCTAATGTTCTCATGATACTGTTACAAGTAAATGGTTTATTTGCTCCCTTTGCTTACAATGGCATTGTTATTTGAAATGATCTTTCCTTTTGCATTGTAGGAGAGAGTTTAGTTTGATACACAGAATTTTGTAAATCTTCTTTGTTACATCTCCTGAAGAGTCTGTTCTTTAAATTCTTGTGATTGTGTAATCAAAAGGAACTACTCTTTGTATCAGTTTTAAATAGTAGTTTCTAAGGAAAAGATTTTAGCCAGAAATTACTAGCTTCCTAAGTACATTTGGATCCGTGTGCAAACACTTTTGTTATTTTGGGAACATCTCTTGGCCAGAGGATGGCCAGAGTTGGAAAAAACCAAACAAATGTCTCTGTAGGGTTCATGGGTGACAGTCGCCTTTGAGAATTTATGTAACTGAACTTCTTTTTTGTTGTGACTTGCAGGCAGAAATTGTCAAGAGGCTGAATGCTATATGTGCACAAGTCATTCCCTTCCTGTCCCAAGAGGTAGGTAGTCATTTGTGCTGCTTCTGATTTAAATGATTGCATCATTGTATCTGTTACAAAAGTGGGACTTCGTGTTGAGACTGTTTCCTTA
Organism: Acrocephalus scirpaceus scirpaceus; assembly: GCA_910950805.1. Taxonomy (NCBI): domain Eukaryota; kingdom Metazoa; phylum Chordata; class Aves; order Passeriformes; family Sylviidae; genus Acrocephalus; species Acrocephalus scirpaceus. Next base: position 32,264,466 of record OU383776.1, read on the forward strand.
TGAATCTCTTGGCACTTGTAGATGACTTTCCATTGTGCTGTTATCACTTTATGATCATTATCTTCAAGCCTATTAAAATATAATTTAAATATATTTATGAAACGGAATGTATTGTAACATTAAAGCAGAATTTTAGTTTAAATCTTTTTCTTTAACGTACAATATAGTTTTTCTTGCAATTATGATTCTATGGGTCTGAAATCAAAGACAGCTTGCAAAAATGCTAGAAAGGCATAATTTCTGCTACATCCTTGGCAATGAACATTTAAGTTTGGCAGAAACTTCTCTTGGTACATGAATAATGATGTTCAACACAGCAGGCATGGAAACATGGTTTTTATGTTGGCTTTTTTCTCTCTCTATCCCTATTACTTACTACCTTAAATCCTTTTACGTTTCATGTATTTAGGGAATATAAACAGAAAATTGAAACTCACTGTGAGCTAATTCTCTAAGCATTAATATTCTCCAAATGATGATTTTCTAGTATTGTTGTGAGTGCATTGTAGATAATTTAAGAGGCACTAGGTTTTCGGAGAGTTGATTGGAACTAATTAGGAAACTTCCGAGCAACTAGCGTGTGTGAAGCAAACAGGAAGCGTGGTTCATGAAAGGAAACCTTGGGTGCATAATGGCTTCCCTTGTCCACCTCTCTGAAGAAAAGGGACTGGATACTGGGATCTGTTCGTGCAGGTTATTGTGCATCAGTTTAGCAGATGATTTCATTTCAATACAATACGTAGCTGTGAAGACAGAACTGTAAGGTGTATTTTTGTGTATTGCGTCTGTAAAACTTCATGCCTGAGAACACGATGTGACTTTCTCCTGGCTTTTCAGTTGTTACATAAAATGCCAAAGCTTTTCAAGAGAGCTGCTCAGCCCACTGCAAATGAGAGGCTGTGTGCTCCATGTTGTTCAGGTAACAAGCTTTGTGGGTGCCACGTGCGTATCTGTATGTGTTTGAAACAAGAATAATGCCATCAAAACTAGAACCTGACAGTGTTTGTGAATGCCACTTTACTCTCTGCTTATTAAGATGGATTTGTGGAAACTAAACGATGTGTAATGTTCTTGCTTCATTGCTGGGGGGCTAAAATTCAAGTCCTGCACAGATCTAAAACTAGTAGCTGTTTTGTACTTTGACTGCTTCAGAGTCTCTGTAGGTGTAGTTACAGGGTTTTATTTGCTGTGCAGAGATAGCATACCATATATAGACAGCAGGGAAGGATTGAGAGGGGAAGCATAAAAAAGTTTTCATGTGTCTTGACAGTGCAACTGCCAGTGACTGCTTTTGTAATGGGTTTACAAAAACCTTGATGACTGTTTGACCTCTTCTAGTAAGAATACATATTTAAATCAGTCTATATTGGCATATACTGCTGTGTCAAAACAGTACTGAGCTTCACGTTGGAGTACACTGATACTCTTGGTTTCTTGCTAATTTGTCTTTAAAAAGTTAATGTCTTAATTGAAGTCTCTTTATTTCATCATCCAGATTAATAGAGAATTGAATTGCAGCATGCTTTTGCTGTTTATGCATTTTACATACAGTCTAATTGTGGAATAGTGGCTGAAAAATGTGATCAGACTTCTTTATATTGTGCCTGAGGGAAAAATGAACAAAATACAGTGGTTGCATGCACTGATGGCAACATTATTGCCTCATAATAGCACCAGCTTAACTTGTCTTGTTGCTTGTTAACTTTGTAAGGAATCAATGGCTTGTGATAACTCACTTAGAGGTAAGAAATTGTGGGCAAAATCACTAGAGATCTTGTGAGAAGGACACATTTATAATACATCACCCTACTGTGTACTACTGCTTTGTTTCTGAGGGCAGTCCAGTAAAGTATTCAGTAAATTCTCCAGGCTTCAGTCAGTCTTATTGTGCTGTACATCATCTAATCATATAGTTAAAACAAAGTTTCTAACCTGCCTAAACACACAGTCAACTGGTACCTTGTTTTTACATTTATTCCAGTTTAGGCAGACTGTAAAAAACAGCACCAAGAAATACAAGGTTCCCGTTTTTGTAGGAGAGAGTGATTCTGTGGTCAAAAATGTGAGATGGACCTCAGGGACAATATGTTGATTTCTGGTGTGGTTTTGGGCTTCCTGTGTTGCAACAGTCATTTTCCACCTCTATGAGTTCTTGTGACATACCAGTGTGCTTGAAGTAGTTCCTTTTGCATAAGATGAAAGGGGTGCTGCAAGGGTGTAGGTTGTGGTCATTCAGTTAATTTAGTTTTGATCAGCTGCAGTTGGTAGATAGTTCAATGTTCCCATGCTTGAATGATCTAGCCAGTACCATGCAATTAATTTTGTGTCTGTAGCCATAGACATCGCCTCTGCTAATTGACACTTCTCAACTGAATTTCCCAGCTTCAGCAGAATATGACATTTTCACAAACCTGTGGCTTTCAAGCTGGGGCTGGTTCCTGTCTGCTCAAGGTGGTGTGTGTGGCTGGTTGCAACCTTTGGCTGTCATTGTGGGCCAAGTGCTGAATGACCTCAAGTGCTGGATGGTGGCATTTCTTCAGTGTGTCTGTCTGGAGATATATATAACAGCTACCTTCTTTTGAGTAAATACTGTCTGTGTTCATGTTCATGAAACACAGGTAAACTGGCTGATGTACAGCAAATGCTGTAGTTGTAGCAGCTTGGAGCTCAGCACTATTTGCAAAAGCTGCTTGATAAGCCAGTATTGATCCCTGTCAAATTACATGCCTCAATGTAAGGCTGAAGGAGGCTGTAATAAACTTTTTTGGGAAGGTTCACTTTCCCTTCCAGCTGCCAGTGAACTAGCTAATAACAAGCTAGATGGTTTGTTATTTAACAGGCATCTTCAGTTCACTGTGCACATTAAGGCGGTCAGATATACTTACTAGTATAATAAAATGCCAAGCACTGGCATGCATACATGTGAACAAACATCAAAAGGAATTTCTGCTTGGAGTCTTCTCTTTTCAAACATTTTGATGTCAGTTGATGGTTTTCCTTTTAAAGATATTGATGTGGGCCATAATATGCTTGCTCTTCTTTGTACATACTTTCCCTAGAGGTGTTTCTAAAGTCTGGTATATTTGAATGAGAAGTGTGAGATCCATTATATAGAAGCAGAGCAGGAGTTCTTACATACTGATCAAGAGGAACTAGCTTTTGGTCTGAATTGTGAGGTTGAGAAGACAGAATAATTTGCCTCTGTCTTAGACTTGCCCCAGACTAGAGCTTAATAGTAAATACGAGGAAACTGAGAGATGTGTAATCCTTCTGCCAAGGGATGCATCTCATTAGCAATTTATACATATATTGCTAATAATGCTCTTATATTTTTCTGAAGTAGTTATTATATCTTTTCTGAGTTACAGTGCCTGGATGCAGTCACCCAACTTGTCCCTTCTAGCTTTTACAGTGTGTGCTGTACTCCATGGTAAATGTGTATTTGCTTTCCAATTCTCACTAGCATTTTTGGCATGGCCTTGTCTCATTATGCTGTCTCTAGATAGGGCTTCCAAGAAGGGCAGTGCTGCAGTTCTTAAGCAAGACCTGAACTTCCTCTAAACATACAGTATAACAACAAAATAATACAAGTAAGGAATAGCAGAGGCTGCTTGCTTCTTCAGAGCAAATTTTTAAGTGAATTTTGCTTTGGGTATTGGTGGCGATCCTGAAGACAGGCTGTAATTAGGGGTTTTTAACACCAGTATAATTGTGTCCGTGCCTGGGGGAATTTTGGCTGCTTGCTTGCTGTCAGCACAGCTCGACTGTCATTGGGAGTTGTGGAGAGCTCTGATATGGTATAAAAAGCCTGGGAATTTTCCACCGTGTTGCAGTGCCTGTGCCTAAGCCAGGGCTAGGTGACAACTGTGTGGTGAGATAATGTGATGGTAAAAAAGCCTAGGTTCTTCTTGTGGTCTCTGTAGCTGTTGCTACCCACCGACTTAAAAGAAGTGATTTTCCAAAATGAGGCAAGTACAGACACACCACTCATTGCAGAATGCAAAAATGGGAGAAGAAACAAGAGAAGTTAGAAGAGAGAAACTAGTCTGCATGACAGGTGGGGCAGGTATTGAGCTCATTGCTCTGGCATGTTAAATGCAGAACAAAATACTGTTTTCCCACAACTGAAAAAAACCCAGATCTGTCATTTGCTTGTGTGCACAGAGGAAGGCTAGCATTAAATGTGTATGAAAGTTGCAACACTGTGTCTATATTGGGGGGGGAGGGGGGGGGGGAGGGAATAACCCTTTTTTTTTGTTGTAGCTGTTTTTACTTGGTTGTAAATCGCTACATAATCACTTGATGGACAGGTGGATGTGTACTGCTTGGTTTTAACATAATGCTGCTTGTTGCTGGTCTGCTGGCCCAGTAGGTGTTCAGGCACATGGCAGGTATTGGAACCATCCATCCCTGAGTATCAATTCAGGCTGGGCCAGCCAGCTGCCATCCTGTTCAGCAGGTCCCTGGGCTCCCTACTCTTCACTGTGGTTTTGGGTTGCAGTGCGTCCCTGGACCCAGCTGGGCTCCTTCTCTACACATAGAGATCCCCACCTGTTCCTAGAACCATGGGTGGTAACATGGAACCCCCAGCCCACCCCAGTTTCAGAAAGTCTGTGAATAGACACCTCTTCAAACTCTGTATGGGCTTTCCTGTGCCTTTTTTCACTCAAGTGTGTGATTTTTGTCTGTAAAACTTGAAGTAGCTCCAGGGTCACTCAAGGCATGTCCCCCATGGGTTTTTTTGGGAGCTGAGGAGGTGCCTCCTCAGTTGCTGCAATGCACTGAAAGTGATGGAAAGGCTAATTACAGACCATCTATTTTGAGTCTTTTGCATACAAAGCCACTGAAGATTAAATCCATGTTAAAGCAGCTAGCAATAGGAGAGTTTTAATTGTCTCTACTGTACCTAATTTAGGTTCAGTGTTACTAGGCCCTTGGGTTTTCTCCTCTCTGTGAATTCTTGATCCCAAACCTATTAGAATCAAAGGAAGATGGATTGTGTGGCTGCTCTGGTAAAAATCTGAAAGTGGAGTTTTGGTAGTCCATCCCTTCACTTTTTCTTCCTCTGACTAAAGAATGAAATAACATTTTCCCCAAATTCTTCTGAGAATTCTTTATGTGTTTGCTGTAAGGGAACAGAAAACACTCTAGCTCCTGTGGAGCTGACTCATTTTCCAAATCCTGGATGCAAATTGAAGTAATTTCTACAATAATTTTGATATGTTTAGGCCAGCTTTTGTAGATGCCTTAGAAATTTTTTCTTCTCCTGGGAACAGGATTTAAGTAAATTGATGTCAGAATAGAACACATATATACAAGAGCTCTTCTTACCTCAGGAAAAATTTTAAAAACTCTGCTTTGTTCTTTGGTTTTTTTCTTAATGGCTTGATGAAAACTTCCATGGTATGAATGACTTTTACCAGAAAATAGTGGGTGATTTTTATAATCACCCTGTTGACATATAGAGTTGTAGCTTTCAGCTATATAATCTATGAAAGCTGTACCTATCCTTAACAAGTGAAAACCTGGAGCTGATAACATATTATCAGGAACTTGGTGCTTGAATACTATGATTTCCTTTTTTTCTGGTATCTGTGCCAAGGATACACTGGATTTTTAATTTTATTTTTTTTTTCCTTGAATACCAAGAACACATTTATTTGCTTTTTAGTCTTTACATTGTCTTCTTAAAAGTGGCAGATTGGTTTATATTGGCCCTGTGGTTTTACAAAACTCTGAATGGAACCTCTGTGATTCTGTTTACAGCTACAATGTAGCACTATTCTAGGTAGTCTCTAGTCATTTCCTTCATGTAATTCTTTGCTTAAAAATGAACTCTAAAACCATTTTCTTCCTCCTGGAAGTGTTCCTAAATTACAACCTTCATTACTTGCATTTATCTGTTTTTCTTAGTTGGGATCAGAATTTCCTAGTGTCGTTGTTTAGGAATGGCACTTCCCAGTTTAGTGTTCCCACTAAAAAGAAAACCATGCAGCCACTTCCCCCACCACCTTCCTCTATGAGAGAAAAAAGTCAGACATTATGGGTTGAGATAAGAACAAATTACTGGAAACAGCAATGAGATAAGAAAACAGTAATAGCAACAATGCTAATAACAAAAATGTGCAGAGAGAAGCTGATGTACAACCAAAACATTGTTGATGTACAACAAACCAAGCCCAGGACCTAAAATCAATGATAGACCCTCCAGCTGCCATGCTTTCCTGAACCAAAAGCCATTTCTTCTGGAACACCAAGAGTCCCTCATTTTTGCCCTGAAGCAATGAGGTGGGGTTGTATAGAACAGCCCAGACACACCCCAATCTCATGGCTGCTGCATAAAAATTAACTGTGTACAGGCCAAAATCAGGACATGCAGTTATGGGTGCATTTTAAAGTTTGTTTTTCTTTGCCCTGAGAACTTTTATGCAAAAGGGCTTGTAAATAAAAATGCCATTTTTATTTCTGTGTTGCACTGAGAATTATGAAATCTGTGCCTGCCAAGCCCCTGAAATAGCAGCATCCTTTTTTACAGGCCCTCCCTTTTAAGCCCCTCCTGAAGTGGGGCTTAGGGTGCTCCCTGGGGAGTCCTGGTTCTCTTCACCTAACTCCTGTGTTGGAGGTGGTCTTCAGGATTTGGGTCCTCATTTTATTTTATGCAGCTTCTTGCTTCTGTTAAGGGATGCACAGGAGGAGTTGTAGAAGATGGCCTATACCTTTGCTCGATTCTGCCCATATATACACAGCCCTGGGAAGGCAAACTTGACTCTTTAAAGGGACCTTCTCAACATTTCCGTTAAACTTTTTGCCAAAAAAATCTGGATGTTGGTTTTTATGCAAAGCTGATGTTTCATTGTTACAGTTTTTGCACCTCTCCAGATAGTCAGAAGGCTCCTTTTTCTGTTCAACCTGTGGCTGTAAATCAGCAATGTCTCACTCTCAGTGCAGATCACACAACCTACTCGCAGTTCTCCATGACCCCTCCTTGCGCCTATTTGTTCTGTGTCATCCTGATTCTGGGAGGCTGCCTGTGAAGATTAATTTGCCACTGGTGGAGGTCTGAGCAGGCATGGATCTGGTTGCAAGATGAGAATCTTATTTTGTTTGTAGTTGATGTTTTCAAATAAATACCAGTCAGCTTTCAACATACAGCAGTTTTGAATTTACTATAGGAATACTCAAACTGATCACTCAAACTGATACAACCATTGGAGCTGGTAAACTGTGCTGTTAATTAGATCATATGTTTTTGATGGACTTTATAAAGCTATTAAAATTTACATGTTGAGTATTGAAATAATTAGTTCTCTTTCACATGTTTGACAGATTTGTGAATGCCATTTTAAATTTTTTTTCTCATGGTTGAGCTGCTTTGCTAGGAGGAGAATCTGTATATATTCCTCAGTGATGTGTTTGCCATGTGCTTTTTGAAAATACATACCATTCTTTTCAGAATACTGGGTGGGGTTTATTCATAAAGTTTCCATGGCTGTAGGGAAAGAAGCTTACATTTGAAGATGGCATTTAAATTCAGAAGCGTACTGTGCTGATGAACAAAAGGAAGACAATTTCCCATTTAGCCAGGTTGTGAAAGAGCTCTTTGGGAAGCAAAGGTGTAATTCCCAGGATATAATGGCATAAAAATCCTCCCCTTGCCTATATATTCTTGCTTATCAACACACAATGTGACTGTCTATTAGAGAACAGTTATTTCAGATCCTGCATGTCTTATAAAAACAAGTAAAAACAGTAAGAATCTGTGCTTAATAATTTAGAAAACAAGTAATATTGTTCTGTTTCTGATCTTCATTTATAGCACCAGCAGCAAGTGGTGCAGGCTGTGGAGCGTGCCAAACAAGTGACCATGGCAGAACTGAACGCAATCATTGGGGTATGTGGTCCTTCCATTTTAGCTCTGATAGTATTTGTAAATAGCTTTTCTTTTTCTTTCTCTCTTGCATGAACTCACTTCCATCAGGTGGGCAAAAGTTGTGGGCAGTGGTGAAGTTCAGTAGCTTGATCTTCATAAAAGCTGGTTACTACCTGAAGACTTTTGCTTGCACTGTGCCAAGAAGACTAATGGGGTAATTAATGTCTGTGTTGTATCTATTCCCCAAACCAGGCTCAGTATTTGGGGTTTTTGTTTATTTGTTTGAGGTTTTTTGGTTTGGTTGGTTGTTTTTTGGGTTTTGGGTTGTTGTTGGTTTTTGTGGTTTTTTTCTATTTAAATAACATTGTTTCCTTGGCATACCACCTGCCAGTCTGCTTCTGCAGCCATGGTAACAGGTACCCTTGATACGATAGACTTTTTTTCCCATCCCTGCTGCCCGCATCTTTTTCTGCATTTGGTTCAAGACTCTTTAATTGAATATTAACCACATTTTTTATTTTTACATTAAAAAATATCTATTACTTGAAAAAAACCCAAACAACACCCATCATCCGAACCAACCAACCAAAACATGCCTACCAAAATACCCAAACATACAATCAAAATCGACAGCAGAAAAACTCATCCCCACTGTGCTTGTAGGCATCCTGCTCTTAGTCATCTATAAAAACAGGTACGTGGAGCTCCTCTTGTAAAACAGTTACTGACCATGGTATTAGCCCAGTACAGAGATTTTATAGGTGTGGGCAGCCACAGTGTTTATATTTTATGACTGGAGAAGACAGACATAACAATGAAAGCCCTGTCTGTTCACACTACATATAATAAAGGTGAGAAGTCATAGCTTAATAACACATTATTCTCTTGTATAATTATGCAGCTGAAGCAAGCAGTTATTTTAGTTATTCTAATGAAGACACTAAAACTGCACTTCGTATCTTCTGCATCCTCCCAAATGCTTTTTCTTTCATGTATAGATTATACATAAAAGTATTTTTCTTTTTTTATTCAGTGTATCAAACGCACTTTGAAATGCTAATTATTCCATTTACTTTCATTAAAATTCAAATTGCTGAATGAAGATGTGGATAAGGGTCGCCAAATAATCAATCTGAAACGAAGATATTGCTTCAATTATGGCTCTGTCTTTTAACAAGGAAATCAGGACTTTCTGGTCATTGTTGACAGTAGTTTAGAGCAGCAGTCTGATTGTAGCTTTTTTATAATAGGCTGTTTCTAACTATTTTGTATACCTCTGACCACAAGAAAGCACTGGTAGTCAATTAGAAATTATAAATGGAAAAGAGTAACCCTTATTTCGTCTGAAGTGCCTGTTAGAAAGAAGGGAGTGAATCAGAGCGCATCGTGTAGAATCATGAATAACATTTGTTGTATGTCTTTTACGCTCCAGTGGGGAGAGTGGGAAATGAATAATTTCCCAATTAGTTTTCATTACCTAACCAAAAATACTGCCTTTTATTAACATTCTTTGCATAAAGTAAGTAGTTAAAGCTTGGCTTCTTTGTTAAAGCTTTTATACGTGTGTGCTGCATGTGCATTCGTAGCATGTGTATACATGCATATGTGGTTTTGTGTGTATGAGCCACACGTACACAGTCTATCTGCATGTTTTTTCCATTCCCTTTGTTTGCGTTAGAGAGACTGCTAAAAGGAATTTGATTTCTAGTAAAGGAAGCAAGTGTAAAGTGTGTGATGTTACAGATACTGGCCATTGCACTAGTTATTTAAATTTATCCTGCTTTCATCAACCACTAAACCACACAGAATAAAAATAAACAGATGAGACACTTGTCTGTGAGCCTGGCAGTAATTCTGTTGGTCTTCCCCCCACCAGACACAAGTAAATTTTCTTTTCTCTTCCTGTCTGGGTTTGTCTTCTCATGTCAACTGAAATTGTATTGTCTCGAAGTTCTCTAAACTATCAGACTTCGGGTTTGTGCATTAAAGCTGGCCGGCCCTTGCCTCCCTCACAAGCCTGATTTTTACCTTGCTCTTGCCTTTTTTCACTCAGTTGTTTTATGTTGACTTAGGAAATACTATGTGTTCCTCTTTAATTTTAGAAAAACAGGAGCAATATGGACTGAAATTGAGTACTCATTAGGTTTACAGAGAAGTAATCTCATGCCGTCTTTTAGAGATTAATGCTTTTAAAAATGGAATAAACAGGAATGCAAGTTATATCTAATAAGCTTAAAGATTATGTTGCAAGAATCCTACAACAGTGTTATGTCTACACTTAGAGAGATTTAAAGTCTGAAAATATAGCATGGGGCTAGAAAAGGCTAGTCATACTTTGTGAAGTGAATACCAATAAAAATAAAGAACATAATTGGAAATCATGGCTTTTTAATGTGTCTGATTATGTTATCTTACGTTATTTTTCTGTTTGAGTAAGTCTGACAGGGTTTGTGTTCTTTTAATCCTGTAGTATTTTAAAAATTTCAAATGTTTGTTTAACCCGTTGAACTGTGTAGCAGACAAAAAAAGAAGCAGTATTTGAGTTTTTGAAATAAAATTGTAGCTTAACTCTCTCTTTGTTTTGCGGGCTTCCTATTCACTTCACCTCACTCATGCTAAACTCTTTTGGTTCGAGCAAAGCAACTCTGGCTTTGAGTTAAAAGTGCATGCTACCAGAATGGAGTGTGACACAAGAAAAGAATTGAAGGTGCACAGATCATATCTCTCTTTGTGTTTCACATGTATATATTTTTGTATGAATGTGCTCTGACTTAATGAAATCTGATGAAGCACCTTTTAACTTTGCAATGTTATTCTATCTTCATTGGTAAATGAACCAAATCACTGATCCGTGCAGTTTAAATGCAAAATACTGAAGTGAGTCTGGAACCCAAAGAGACTGCCTGTTCTCCTAACAATAAACTAGTTATGTTTAATGGAATGAAACAGAGTTATAATGACTTCTTTCACAGGTCATGTTCAGTTTAAAACTGTTGATGGGCTCAAACAAGTTAAATATCATCTATCATCTTCTGGAGAGATGCAGTGAGAAAAACTAAACCAAAATGGGGTATATCATAAGGATGCTGCAGGAGGACTGTAAATCTGCAGGATCGAGTCTACCTCTGGTGTTTGCCATGGGTAGTGTGGTGCAGCATTCTTGCTCAGGGCTGTCTGTAGTGCACATCCAGAGCTACTTTACAGGCTGGCTGTTCCAGGATGAGCAGTGTGATATATTCAGCTGATCTTGTCATGTGTCGTGCTGCTGTGTTTTTAGATTAGAATCTGCAAGGTTGCACTGTTGGAACAGCACACAAATCATAGCCTTAAATCAGTAATATAATCTAATTGGGAATGAGTTTTTCATTTCCTGTATAAATAAATTGAGTCGTCTAAGTTTCTTAAAATGTTGGGGTTTGTTTTCCTTAATCCATTATACTATACAATTGAAACATGCAGTGTGAATGTGGTTACATTTTAATAAGGGAACCAGGGAATTAACTTGTAACTTTTTAAGAATTTTATCTGTTTAAAATAGTAATTTTTTAACTGCAGTAAGGCAGAAATGATGACTTGTGTGCCTGCTTATCACATGGAGAGAGATAAATGTACCAAAAACTTAAGAACAGGTATGTGATGGTGTTCAAAGAAAATGCAGTTTAGCACAAGAAATGCTGAACCTCAATTTTTAGCAGTGACATTTTAATGATAGGAAGTCTGCAAAATTATTTGCCATCAATTGTGAAGGCAATAACAAGCCTTGGTGGTTTTTCACACCCTCTGTGTTAAGTGCTTTCAGAATGACAGCGTAAACTGTGTTGGAGAACTCCAAGGAAGTAAAACTGATTAAAATGTTCATGCTTGAATGGTGCTGATGGAATAGTTCATTTGGACTTTCTCTACCTCCTGCGGCTCAAGCTGAAATATTAAAATTCAGTGAATTTAAATCTTTTTCCCCTCAGCTAAGGAAAAAAAAACCATTACATTTTAATAGGTTTTAAACTCATAATTCATTGGTTTGGAGCAGCACTATTAAATCTATTTAAATATTATGTGTATTACTAAGGAAATGATTGAAATAATTCTTTTTCTTTAGCATTCTAGGCATCTGAATAAAAAAGAATGGCTTTCGTTTAATTTTTAAGCATTTTGTTTTCTTATGCCTTTTATTATCTTCTTAAAAAATAAGCAAATGGCAGTTACTGGAAGAAAGGACTCCTTCTGTCTTGTCACATCTAATTACTGTGTTAAAATGTTTCTTTTTAAATGCACTGTTTGTCACAATTTCTACCCTGTGTTTGAGGCCAAGTTTCTTGTTTGATCCGTCTGAAAAGGTCTGTAATTTTTGTTTGCTTTAAAGAGCATGATTGTTTTACAGCTGTGGAGAACAACAGCTATTTAGAAAATAGGCACAGATGCCTTTGAAAGCAGTGTGGTGCAGATAAGTACACACAACTTGAAATGAGGAGTTGGCCTCAGTACCTACCATCATTGCTGTGGCACCTTGTCCAGGACTGCAGATGCCAAATGCTGCTTAACATGCAGAGGCATCTCCTGTGCTCCTCTCAGATGGTGGCTTGTTTGTGGCTCATCTGTGTGTGAGTGGTGTGAAGAGGAGTGAGGGTTTTCTACTTGAATCAGTACACTCAGTTTGTATGGAAAAGTTGTTCCTGCTCAATTGTGTGCTTTCAGAAATGGTGTCAGGGAGCATGGGCGAGGGCAGTTAGAACAAATGTGTTGTAGCATGGGGACAACCATCCCTTGTTTCTCCAGCCCTCCTATATTGCTCATTCAAGGTGTGTTAAGCATTGGTTGAAGCTTAAATTCTGTAAAACAAGTTGGTGGTCTGCTGTACACAGGTTGTTAAAGTGGTAAAAGCAGAGGTTGATTTAATAGCTAGGTGCTGTGTTTTTTGGTGTACCCTAAAGAAATGTTGAAATTCATTGCTCCCATTTAATTACTCTTTGTTTGCTGATTTTTTTATTGAGTGGTGATATGGTCCTGCAAATATTTTCATCCTACCCGGTGCCTGAAATGGATTTGTAGAAGGCTTTTGGGTGAGCACTTTTGGTTTTGTTCACCTGAAGTCTGGCTAAGTTAAAGACACCCTGTTTTTTGGTTGCAAAGAAGTGTTTTTGAGGAATTTGTTATCTTGTTCCCTTATTCCCATGTGCCAGCCTCAGAGAGAGCCTTGAAGGTGAGGCCTAGTTTAAGTAAGTCTCTTCCGTATGCAGTGTTGTCATTTAAAGAAAATGAAAATTATCTTTTTAGGGATTTTTGAGGGAATTAATTGGAATGTAAATAATTTTTAGGTACCATATTTCCAAGGATGGATTTTAAATACTGTTGCTACACTTTGAGTGGGCTGCCACCGTCTTCTACTTTTTGTCCTGTTTTCAGTAGCTGTAGTAGCTACTTGAATTTATATTGGTCTATCACTATATGAGCAGTCAGTGCTAACCACTTAGGGCATCTCACTACCAATATGCTGGTGCCAGAGGCCTTTGCTCGTTATGCCTAAGTAGATGCATATGACATGAGTGTTGTGGCTTGCACACTCGATCTCATCAGACAGGAGACCTGACTTTGGCCTCCGTGTTTCTCAAGGTTTTACAAACCCTGGTATCAAAGCTATGTGACCACTGTATCTTCTTTTTAAATTAGGGTTAATCAGTGCAGATACAAAGAGTCCTGTGGAGAATTCTTGTGAATTCTGTAGCATGAACATATGCAATATCTTATTTATGACTTAGGTTTGTATAGTTTCATTTCACACACTGTAGAAATCAGACAATACTGTTGCGAGCAGGGTCTGTACTCCAGTAAGTGGAAGCTGTTGCCAACCAAATACAAATGTGCTCTATTCCATCTTGGTCTTTTATATGCTGTATATTGCATTCAGTGATAGCCTTATACCAGTTCTCTGGAGAAAAAAAAAAGTCTTATTAGTTTGGTTTTAAAGTATTGTGAAGACAGGGATTTTCCAAACCCACTTGATTGTAAAATAAACAATGTTTATGTACTCAGTGACAATGCTGTCTGTTTAAATAGGTACCCTTACTGTACAGTATGGTCTAAAGACAGGTGCTATTGTGGTTTCATACTACAAGACTTCAGATACCACCTCTAAACAAGGTCATATATTTGCCTTCTTCCCAACCAGACTTTGTAGGCTGCTGGCTACAGCAATGAATGAGAACCAGGACTGTATTATAGAGTGGATCGCTTAAAGATTTGCATTGCTTCAGATGGGTGGATAGTACTTTTCATGTCTTCAGTCCTAAATGTAGGACTAGAGCAAGGGCTCTAGTGCTTAACTAGATGGACACTACTGCATAAGTAGAGTATTTACACATTAAGTCCATCCATGAAGAAGGAATTTAGGAGGTCTTAAATTCTTACATTGTCTGATATTTCAGAATGTTTGATTTTTATTAACAAGACAGTTACTTGCTTATTGCTTGGTGAATTCTTCACAGTCACGTCCTTGGTTATATGAATGCATCACAAACAGTGATGAACTAACTCAAGGAATGTTTGTGGAACAGGAGAGTACTGTTTTCCCTGTTATCCTTTTTAAGTGGCTGAGGCAAAAAGAACAAGTGGTCCTTCCACAGTCCTGGGGCTGCAATTTAAATCCAGGTGATTTGATCTTTGTCAAGACCTTCCATTATCAAAGCCGCTGTAACTGGGCTTTGCACTAAAGGAAAAGAATTCACTTTAGGTTTCAGTTACCTGGCTAATGGGCACTACATTAAAGAGACAGAACACCATATCTCACAGTGAAAGCTGCTTGAAGAGAGGTAATGGTATCCACATGTCCTAACACTTGTGGGAAGAGGCTACTCACCTCTGAGAAGAGCAGACATTATAGTCCTCTGCACAGGACCACAGCTGCACCAGAAATGGCCTGTTTTTAAAGACACAGAATGGGTTCGAAAGAATGGATCAGTCTGTGCAACCCAGGTTTTTAGCCCAAGGAAAGACAACTTGCTGAAATCCAACACAGTGTGTACTTGTGTACTGTAAGCATAATGAAACACGGTGTTATCACTTAGAGTTAAGGAACCTCTGCTTCTCAGTAATTGTTGTGTAGAAATTTGACTTGTTAAGGATCAACTTGATAAGATGCATTAAAGAAATATATCTGGGACATGCATAATATGTATCTATTTTATGCTGGTATTACATGGCTCTAAAACTATACCTTGTGAAGAATCTTAGACGTGAATTATAGTTGCTACATTTAAAAGCTCTGCTAATAGAATTGCTTATAGATTTAGCCACTTGAATTTCTCTGTGACCAGTGCCATTGCTTAACTTCTAACTTTTATTGTTTGATTTATGATAAATCTCAGATGGTAACTTTTTCACTTTTTGGCTTAGAGTTTCAGAAACATTTTACAGTGGTGACCCTAGAAGATTATTTAGAAGTCTGCTGGGAAAAGCACAGACATTACTCTAATTTCTAAAGGAAAGAATCAAAATTTACAAGGTCCCAACAGAGATGTTGTCTTTTTACTGTTAATCCAGAGGAGAAAAAAAGTCTCTTCCCAGTGTCTATAGATAGGACATAAGTGGAGCATTTGGTAAATAAGTTACCTTAACCAGTGTGCACCTACTTAGCCAGAGATTAATTTTGCCATCTGTTTATATTTAGCAGAAAACACCCATTTGCTGTCATGGTTATTCTTTGCACTTGTCTGTGTGAAAAGATTTTGAAGCCGATGTTTGGTATGTCAAGGCACATATCACACCACTGGCACTCCTCATGGCAAGACCTTTAGCTTACTATTTGTGCTTTCTGCCTTCTTTGGCAGATGTGGATTTTCTTTACCTTAGATAGAAATTGATAGGGGAGAAGGAAGAAGAGAGTTTTGAGTTGTGTGATTTGTGTAGGAATTTCTGCCCTTTATTAAATGATAATAGAAAGTGATTCTGAAGAGTTTAATTCTTCCTCCCTCCACTTACACTGTGAAATGGAGGTGAAGTCCTGCAATCAGAACGAGGAACTACTGAACTTTAATATTCTTGGGGAAGGTGAACTTACCCTTTTGTAGAGGACTTGGTTTTTCCCATTTTAAGATTCTGTCCAATTTTTGGCCATGAATCTTTTATTTGTTAGTAGGTTGTATTAATTTGTCTATGCTGTTTCACTGCGTGAAAAACAGTCGTAAGAGTGAAGGGGAGGACAAATAGTGAAACATATATCCTGACAGATGTACCCATATATATGATTAAGAACAGAAATGGTGCTCTGCATATATTGCCTTTCATCCCACAGTATGATTTGGGAGATGACTTTTTGTTCCTAGATCACTTAAAAGATCATTGAAGCGATTTGTAGAGATATGATTCTGATGGTTTCTTTGTTATTTATATAGGACCTCTAAATGCTTCTCTTCTGATTAATGACAGCTATTGATTTTTTTCCTTCTCCCCATAGTTTCCTCAGTAGAGCCTGCTTTCCTTCTGTGGAATCAGCATGCTCAAAGACAGAAATTGCTGAATCTTGGAGAGTAAGTAGAGTGGCATTTGATGCCTAAAAAAAAAAAAGCAGTATTATAATCATTATTATTATCATCACTAGTCTGCTCCTTATTCTCTCTCCTTTTTCATCCCTTTTCATTCTTATTCCCAGATTTTTAAGGTCTGTATTTATTCACCTTTGTGAACAGACAGATCCAAATTTTCTAGCAGATTTCTAGTTGCATCTTAGCATTTAGAGTTCCCACTAATTACTGATACATTTCATAGAATCACAGGATTTTTTTATGTTGGAAAAGACTTCTAAGATCATTGAATCCAACCATTAGACCAGCACCACTGTGTTCACAATTAAACCATGTTCCCAGGTGCCACATCCAGAAGTTTTTCTGAGTGCTTCCAGGCATGGTGGTTCCACCACCTCCGTGGGCAGCCTGTTCCGATGCTTGACCATATTTTCAGTGAAGAGGTTTTTCCCAATATCCAATCTAAACCTCCCCTGCCACAGCTTGAGGCTGTTTCCTCTCATCCAATAGCTAGTTGCCTGGGAGAAGAGACTGAGTCCCGCTGCATTAGAACCTCCTCTCAGGCTGTTGTAGACAGTGATAATGTCTCCTGAGCCTCCTTTTCTCCAACCCAAACAGCCACTCCTCACAGGACTTGTGTTCCAGATCCTTCACCTCTGTTGGCCTTCTGTGGACACACTCCAGCATCTCAATGTCTTTCTTGAACTGAGGGGCCCAGAACTTGACACAGCACTCCAGGTGTGGCCTCACCAGTGGGAGTACAGGGCAGTGAGCCCTTCCCTGGTCCTGCTGGCCCTACTGTTGCTGATAAAGGTCAAGATGCCATTGGCCTTTCTGGCCACCTGGGCGCATGCTGGCTAATGTTCAGCTGCTGTCAACCAGCACTCCCAGGTCTTTTTCCACCAGTCAGCTCTTCAGCCACTCTGCCTCCAGCCTGTAGCACTACATGAGGCTATTGTGACTTGGTTTTGTTGAACCTTATACTATTAGTCTTGGCTCATTATCCAGTCAAGAACCCTCAGAAGAGCCTTCCTACCCTCCTGCCCAATGTGACCATCTGCCAGCTGACTGAGGCAATCCCCTTGTCCAGACTGTCAATAAAGGTGTTCAGCAGAGCTATCTTCAACAGTCAGCCCTGGGCTGCCAGCTGGTGTAACTCTATTCACCAACACTGTGAGCCCAACCATCCAGTCACTTCACACCCAGCAAAGAATGCACTCATCCATACCATGGGAAGCCAGTTTCTCCAAGAGAATCCTGTGATAAAATGTGTCAAAAGCTTTACTAAAGTTCATGTAGACAATATCCACAGGATGTGGAGGCTATATCTCTCATAAACCTGTGCTGACTGGGCCAAGATGGCCTCTGACCACCACCTCTCTCACTAATCCTTGTCTGTTCACGAACAGCAGGTCCAGTGGGTTGCCAAGCCCTTGTTGTTTCCCTCATCCCTGCTGTGTCAGGAAATTGTCCTCCAGGAACCTCCTGGACTGTTTCCTCTCTGTTGTGTTGTATTTCCAGCAGACGTCTTGTAAGTTGAAATCCCTTACGAGAGGAAGGGCCTGTGATTTTGAGAATTCTGCCAGCTGCTTACAGAATATTTCATCTGCTTCTTCATCTTGGTCATCTGTAGCAAGACTCCCACCAGGATATTTCCTTTTACTCTGGGCACAGTAATAATTTTCAAAATGCTCACTCTCCCCCTAAAAGAGTAAGGGTAGTAGTCTGTTCTACAGTAGTCAGTAACATTGTTTCTTTTTGCAAACCCATTATATGGTATATATCCATATAGCCCCTAAACCATTTAACTGGAGGAACTGCTATATGACTCTCTTGGTAGGCTGTTTTGCTGTGTTGTATCCTAACATCAGAAAAACTTATTTTTTTTTAAATATCTGCCAGCAGAGAGAGACCAGTACAAAAGAAATACAAACAGTGCGAATCACATCAAGGGTGTGAACAGGCATGATAGATAAAAATTCATATCCTCTTAAGTACACTCATAACTGTGTGTGCCAAAGAGTTGCCTTTGCTGGTTTTCAAACCACTGACATTGATATTGTTTACCCTTGAGCCAATGTTTTTATGTATTTGTTTCCTCTTCATCTTGGGTTCTGTTTTGTCTGTATGCTATCTTACTAATGATTCACTCTGAACAACCAACCACATCACTTAACTCATTTCAAACAAATAGAGAAGCTATTTGATTCAGATTTTTGAGGTCTTCTCCCAGCAGGAGAGGAGTGAACATGTGTAAAAACATAAAAGAGAAAATATCTTTTTGAGACATTAGTTTGTTGATATTTGAAATATCGTCAGGTTAGAGTATTATGTTCAGGTTGTTTGAGTAATGGCTGTGACTTCTCAGGGTCTGTAAAAAGGAAAATGGTAGATTACTGCAACACAGAGCTGCTTGGAAAGCATCCAGTAAAAACTTGAACCTCTTCCAGGAAAATAGGCTTTGAATGTACTAACTATAAAAAGAGAGCATTCAAAGCCAATTTGTTAGTGGGTTTGTTGTCACATTTTACTTAAAACTTGATCTCTTAAGATGTGTTGGGAAAAGAATTAAGCTAAGCATCAACATTTAGAATGGTGGTTCTAAAAATCAATGTTACTCAGATAAAAACATTCAGCAAATCCTTTTTACCAATTTCTGTAGATGTGACTTTGGAGTTATTTTATTCCTTACTCTAGACGGCCTGGAAGAATATACAGAAAAGAAAATACCATTAGTAGCAGCCAGATGTTATCTTATTTGACATGTGTTAATGTGTTTTGAAAGCTTTACTTCAGTTTTTACTACTCAGCTGATTTAAATTATCATCTTCCTAAACTTACTACTAAAAAGAATGCAGTCTTTTTTGGCCTCTTTCTGATTGCTGTGTTTACCCTGTGTTCTTATATTTTGTGTGTGCTGAATGCTCCTAAAAACACTGCAGTCTATTTTGTAATTCCATAGGGTGTATTTCTCGGTAGCTGAACTGTTGCTGCTTTTATTTTCAAATAATTCTGGAATATTTACAGCATCATAAAGGCATCATAAAGTCTGCCGTTCCAAGTTTTCACCTATTATGCATTAATGCTGAAGATGTATACTTGACTTTATGCATACTGTAGTCAACTGTGATGGGATTGTCTGAAGTTAACCACATGCTACACGTGCTAAGAGTTCATAAATAACATGAGCAAAGATAACAAATTCAAGAGAAGATGGAGAAGGGGAAGAGAAGGCATTGCAGCAACTGCAAAAAAATGATGTGGTTGCTCAGTTGGCTCATTTTCAGGCTTTCCTTGCAAGTTTTTAAATTGTGTCAGATTTTGATCTAAATTCATGCTACAGGCAGAAACAAGTGTGAACTTTCTTCCATATTGGAATATTTCTTTGTGTGGTGAGTAACTATCAGTTACTCCTCCGTAACTTTGGCATTTTGATGACTAGGGGAGATCATCTTGCCACTTTGTAGCACTAGTCTGATGCCCAGTGGGCTATGAAATTGCCCATTTTTATATAACTTGCAATGTAAAGCAATAGCTGCACGTAGGCCACCTGATGCTCACCAGTGATGCCTATAAGCAATGGAAAAACAAAGCCAAGCTATCATTGTGTGAGTATTTGAATATAGTAATAGTTTTGAAAAGTTTAGAAATGGCAGTCATTTAGAGATGTCACTTCGTCTTTACCGTCTTGACTAACCCTATTAGCAAACAGCACTATTTATGTGATTATATCCTTTTATTTCATTCTCCGCTTCTATATTTTGAGAGCAAAAGTCTACCCTGTGTTTCACTTGAATTTGCTTCCTTTCTGGTTTTGGACCAGTGCCTCATTTTTGGTGTTCAGCATTGCTCATTGTGTTGGAGGGAGGTAATAGTCTTTCCCATACCAGTGCAGTCCTAGTCCATGATCCTTCTTCCACTGTTGAAATTTTACTTCCACCCCATCTAACAGCATGCAACAATATTATTCTTGTGTGGCACAGGCATATGGGGCTATGCTGGACTTTTGGGTGTTAGCTTTATTTAACAGCCTAGTTTTCGTACCAAAGCATTTTCTTTCTGCTGTTACAAGGCGACTTAATGACACAAAAATTCTGCTGGATCAGTGAATGACACTTTGTCACTTCTGAGGCAATGTTCTTACCATGTTTCAGCTTCCCATTACTTTTAATGGAAGGGCTTGGTCCCCTCAGAAAAGTTCTCTATGGCAGGAAGGCTCTGGGTTTGGTTTTTTAATTCCCCACTCTGAGCAGTTACTTCAGAGCTCTCTGCAATTCAACTTGCAGTGAAAACACATCAGTTCTTGGGCAGGAGGGACTGGGGCAGCCCAGCTGTTCTGGGTGATAAGCTGCTAGGCTATTACCCTTAAAGATCGTGTTAGGTATCAGAGTCAATAAAGATGTTCAGTACATCCAAGCTTCATCCTGTGCTGTTGTCTTGCTGAGCTATGTAGAGACATTCCCAACAAAGAGCAGTAAAAAAGGGTATTACATTCACAGTGTATTACATTCACATTCAAGTTTTCTTCCAGCTCTTTGGAAATCATCCTATATCAGTAGAGGAGGTCATATAATTGGATAGGTCAGTAGATAGATCCGTATGGAGGAGTAGATAGTACAGTAGTGTGTAAGGAGTGTTCATTCCTCTTTGGTTGACAGTGTAATAGTTAACAAGGGGATAGCTCACTCTTGATATTCTCAGTTCTTCTCAAAGTCTTTGTTTTAAGCCACTGGCAGATTCAGACAGAGATCTGCATGCAGTGGTTTGTAGCACATTCTCAAATAGGAATGGGAAATTCCTTGTTTGAAACCAGGTAGCAGAACACAGATTATTTTGTTCATCTCTTTTCTTTTGTTCATTGTCCTCCTTCTCCCCAAGTCAGGCATGCCAGATTGTTGTAAGGCAGCCCCATTCAAACCCTGAAGCTAAACAATACACCATGTTCTCTTGCTTTGTTTCATTGTAGTTAATTTAATATTCTGAAGCATGAAGCATACTGCCATAAGAGCATCAAGGAAGCAAAATGAGTTTGATATGTTCTACACGAAGGAACACCTGCTGGAATGACATGGGTTCGCAAGCAGGAAAAGGATGTAGCCTTTCCTTCTTCCACTTGGAAGAATGTTCATCTGGGTTTTTGTTTGGTTTTGATTTTGGTGTCTGCCCTCTGCCCTCTTTTGCATTTTAGTTCCCCCATCTAGAACAAAAGATCTTCTAGATCATTGCCCTCCTTTCTCTGGCACTGATCTGGACTAGATGATATGTGCATGCCACTGCCAGTCTGATTCCACTGCATGAGGTTTATTTCCAAGAAGAAGAGAAGGATCTGTATTTTCAGGGTGGGGTGTCAAGGGAGCTAAGTGTACAGTGTGCTGCAAGGGTTATCTAGTGTGCTGTGACTTGCAGCCTTTTACTTGCAGCTCACCCTTATGTAAGTAAGATCTCAAGTCTTAAGTTTAAAGTGGAATGGTTTTATGCAAAACAAGTTAAGTTTCTATTTCTTCTAAAGTCCTGTGTACAGATATGCAGGTGGGAAAGAACAATCCTAGAGGACTTATGATTTGACTTATCCTGAGCAATAGCTGCTTGAAAATGAGAAGAAAATTTCAGGGATAATCTGGTTATTCTATAAACAGAAATTAGTTGGATGGTTAGAATGTAAGCCATAGACCTGAACAGATTTCTTTTGGGATATATTTAACTAAACTTTTTCATGTGTTTGGTTTTTGTTGTTGATTTGTCAGGGTTTTTTTCCCCTACCTTCCCAATGAATAGCAACAGTCTATCTACCCCACAGTGGTTAATATAGCACACAGCTCGATGCTGCCCTGGCTGAGGTGAAGCACTCCAATTCAAACCTCTCAAGGGCTTTCTCTATGTGTTGCCAGTGTACTGGTAAAAATGACTTTAAACTCTTGTCAGTGCAGTTACTGGTGCATGCATCACAGTCCCACTCAAATAAACCTGTCACAACACAGAGTCAGCAGCTAGAGAAGAGTACAAGGGCAGACCTCTAGCTTTTCATTCGAGCATTACTAAACGTGCACAGAGTGCCCAATTATTTCAGCATTATTGAGCAAGCCTACAGGAGGACCCAAGCCTTGCTACATTAGATTTTCTTTAGTAATTTGCTCAAGTACCGCTGAGGACACTTAAAGGGCTTAAAACGGTGGCTGCAACCAGTTTCCTTTTCTGGATTGTTAATTCAGGTTTTCTCTTTCAAATTAACTTTCACTGCATGCTGTGCAGTAGCGCTGGGAGAACTGTTTAACACTAATTTTCTCAATTTTCAGCTTTTTTTTCCATTATGTAACTGCTTTTGCAGTTACATATGTTTTGATTAGATGTGTACGTGGTGCATTTCTACTAGAAAGAAAAAAGCATAATACCTCTGTCAAAAAATTTTTTAAAAATCACCAAAAATGGAAAGCATTAATTTCTTATGGAAATGGAAAGCTTTCTTTCTTTTTTTTTTTTTTTTAATTGTTGTAGTTGTTGTTTTCCAGTTCAGTCTGAGTTTTACCAAATATATTGTGTCCAACCATCTGGACATTTTTAAGGCACCAGGATGTTTGTGAGGATTGATATCTTGGAGATGCATTGATTGATCTGATCAGTCACGGTTGATATAGGTGATCAATCAGACAATCCTCCACTCCCTGAACAAATTCAATATCTGTGTTTTGTTTTTCGCAGCAGCAACAACTCCAGGCCCAGCATTTGTCACACGGACATGGTCTTCCCGTGCCGCTCACTCCGCACCCCTCGGGCTTGCAGCCTCCAGCCATCCCACCCATTGGCAGCAGTGCTGGTCTCCTGGCACTCTCCAGTGCACTGGGGGGGCAGTCCCACCTTCCAGTTAAAGATGAGAAGAAGCACCATGATAATGATCACCAAAGAGGTAGGTACTGCCAGAAGATTGTGTGGCTTCATTTCCCTTCTTCTTTAAATTCTCCTGTTTAAAGCAAGCAAGGAGGAGGGAGGGGGGAGAGTTTTCAGAAGAATTCCTAGCTAATTACATTAGTGTTTATTATCTAGCAGTAGCCAGAAATTGTGTTCAAATGCTAGAAATCCAGTTTTATAAATCTGACTGTAAAGCATTAATAATTAACTGTACAGAAAAGTTAACATCTGTGCAATTTATTATTTAACAGATAACCAGGATTCTTTCTTTGGAGTATGATAAATGTATAATTTTATGTAAACTAACTAGTACTTTTCTCTTTCTCTCTTCCTCCACACGCCCATCCCCTGCCACCATATTTCTCCCTTGGTTACACACGGTGGCTGCTCTGCATGCAGACAGAGACTCCATCAAGGTAGGATTCCATTTTGTTGATGTAAAGGGTAGCTCAATAGAGCTGTGTGAGGGCTGAATTTATCTGAATTGTTGCACAGAGTGGTGGAAAAAGTCACAAAATGGATCTGGGTTGTGATGCTTCTGTTGATTGGCAGCACCCTGCATCGCCTGTGTGACATTTAGATGATGGCTGGTGGTGGGACAGCTAGGATTGCTAGCAACACGCCGACCAGTGAGTTTACTGGAACAGCACTGAGGCTGTTCTTGAAAGGAAAGAAATGTCTGCCCAGGGTCTCTCTCCAAGCTTTTGAGACAGAAAGAATAAGCCAGTAGTTTTAAGTAATTTGGAGGCTGTAAATTGTAATTCTGATATTTCCTTATAATGAAGCTGAGGAAGGAGAGCTCTGTCACTCACAGGGGGAGATGTAGGATGCTGCCTGCTGTCCTGTAGGTGGAGAAGCGTGAGGTGCCCTTCCCTCTACCCTGATGAATGTACTGAAGCTTGCACTGAGGATTCTGCCTTCCTTTTCCAAAAATTAATTTTCAGGTTCTGAGTGACTCTGCAGCATACCCATATCCTGTGTAAGGTAGTGTTCTTAAGTAGATATAATAACATACCTTGCAACTTGTATAATTTTGAGCATTCAGTAATAGATACAAGTATGATTCAATGACATGTGATGCTTTTCCATACTGAGAGCCACCAGAGTCTCTTAAGGACTCCTGGGGTTTTAATGCTGCAGATGGAGGGGTGTGTGTTGGCTCTGTCCTCTTCCTTTATAGGTCTGCTCTCCTAGTTTTCATGGTTTTCAGAAACGCATGATCAAGCCTTATTAGGTGTTGCTGAGTGTGAAAAGATACACTTACCTTAGAAATGGCAAGACCTTTACCAACCTTATTGAGCACTTAGAAACAGTTTGTCAAGTTTCTAGTGGTGCGTTTTTAATGAAGATATAATACATTCTTGGGTTGGGGGAAGGAATGGAAGAGGTGTCACAGCATGAGTCTGGTGTATATTAGACAAGATTAGCAGGAACTTGTCAGGCAGATACTACTTGTGTGCCCTTCCTGGTGTTGGGAGAAGTATGGTTCTCGGCACAGGTCCCCACCAGGAACCTATCCATCCAGGGCTGACACCTTGGTTCTTTGGCAACTACAGTTGGGGACGTGTCCCACAGCCTATCCCAGCACATCCATTCTGCCACTGGCACACCAGCCAAGTGCAACTGAGCCAATGGCTGTCAGTTTTGCTGTTACACACATGGCTCTGCATAACAGCCAGGAGCTGACAGGAACTGTCAGTTTTCACCATGAGCAGCAAAGGCACTGAAGCTCTCTGCCGACATAAGACAACAGCGTGTTGGATTTCTCTTTGGCCTCTTTGTCGTGAGGGCTGGAAACTGCTATTACTGCTTTACGCAACGAGGCAGGAGCACACACTAATAACAATATCCCTAGAATACCCACTCTTCACTGTGAACAGATAAGTTTAGTCCATTTTCCTTTTTCCTGCACTCAAACTAACAAATGCAGGTGGGGCAGATACCTAACTGTGAGCGTACAAACCCACGTGGTTTCTCAAGTGAGTTTGCTTACCTATACAGTTGGAACCATGATGATTTCATTCAAGAAAGTGACTGAGGCCAACTGCTAATATATGCCTTTCACTGTTTCTAAACAATATATGCTAGTCATATTTCTGTAACGTTTGTGAGGTGTTGGGGTGTTTATGCTGGCATGAATGTTAGGGGGAGCATTTGTACTGAAAAGGCTGATTTTGTCTGGGATTGATTGGAAAATGCTCTTACTCATACAGCTTTCAGAAGGAAAGAAGGGCAACTACTTTGTGCAGTTTACTTTGAAATGATAAGTAGATGTTTGTCTTGCGCGGTGCTCAGGTTGTGAATTGGCTTGTGTACTGGCATTATGGGGCTTACTACCAGCTTTGCAAGGTGACATAGTTTGCTAATTTCCTAAAATGTTTCCAGTGATGCCCAGAGTAGCAGTTAGTCACTTGTTCAATCAATCCCTCCTCCCTTAAGTGGTTTCTGCTTAAGAGAGGCTTTTTATGATTGTCTGCTGAGTGACTTGAGACAGTTTTTGTCAGCCAGAACCAGCTGGAGTCTGTGTGCTTGTATGAAATAATTTACTCATGCAGGATAATGCTTCTTAACATTTAACAGGTAATGAACATGACATAAATTTCCTTCTTCCTTTTAATTTTTCCCTTTCCCCTTCCAATGTGCAAACAGGCAGGTTCTGGTACTCTAAATAGTAAGTAATTTTTGGCCATCTGTCAAAAGGAAATTTCAATAGAAATTTAAATTAATGATGCCTGAAATTTTTTATAGCTCCTCTAAAAGCCTCTAATGTGCAGAAAATTCTGAATCTGCTGGTAGTAATTAGTGTAGCATGTAATGAGGATATGGGCAATGTTATACAGCCCCAGTGTAACGTTTTGATATGGTAGCAAAATTTTGATTTATATAAGGTTGTGCCTGGATTTAATTGTGAGAGACAACTTTAAAGTGTTTTCTTGCTGGTATAGATTATTAAGCAGGGTGGGTTTTAAAATAGCTCATGAAGTGTAAATTTACGCTTTAGTGTGCAATTCAGGTAACAAAGGTACAGTACCCATTTCTACAAAGACAGGAATTTGGCTGAAATGACTTATTTCTTGCCACTACTTACAGCGCTTTGGATTTGCTGGGCAGTTTTCTTACTGAAAATTGCTGTCTCTAGCTGTGCTGGTCCTGGCTCTTCTCTTAGTTCGGGCCAGGGAAAAGGCAGTTCGCATCACTCTACCAAACATGACGTGTTTGATCCTCTTGATCCTCCCCAGCACCTCCCTGGAGTGAGTAGTTCATTGCTGAAACTGAGTAGTCACCTTCAGGTAACATGAGATTGTCCAGAAGCTGTTCCTAAATAACAGATCAGCATTGACACAGCAAGCACTGTGTCAAGTGGAGAAGGGCAGCTTTAGGAGCTCTTTGATTTCTTCTTGGATCCAGTCCTCCAAATTCTTTGCTAAGTTTGAAGTGTGGGAAAATTCTAAACACAGTAAACTGGGTCATGGGAGTGCTCTTTGTGCGGTGGCAAGGCTGTGGAGCAGACAAAAGGAAGGGAAGGGTGGCATGTGCCAGGACTGTGCTCAGAGTGCAGTCCTGGCTTAAGGGCTCTGAGGGAATATAATGTGTTTAGACAGAAAGACAAACAGCTGTGCAGTTTTTAACTGAACAGCTTTTCACAGAGGATTTGGTGTGTCTCCTTTTCAAAGCAGTAAAACTTATTTTTTTAAAAGAGGAAAAAAAAAAGAAAAACCATTATTTTTTAAAGTGGATTCTTCCTTGCTAATTGCACTGCACAAGTTTTTTTCCACCTCCTGTGAGAACTCCTGGTACAGAAGGCATGTCCTTCTTTCCAGCTCTGGTATCATCTCTGGGACAAATGAGGCAAAAGTTTCTCTGATGCCTAACAAAGTTCCTTTTCTGATACATTCCCTTTGGAGAGGCTGTGGAAACATCTTGCGTAAAAAAGCTCCACCTGACAGAAAGTACTGTAGTGCTACCACTCACTCTCTTCCGATAATCCTCAGTGCAGCCAGTGGAATGAAGGAGCTCCCAGATGCTGGCTGGGTTGTGGACCTGTCAGGGGTAGCCTGGATGTCCCTGGGCAGATTGTTCAAGAACCTCAGAGTCTTCTGAAATGTGAATTCACACACAGGATCCAACATGTGTAACTTTTTATCACTTCTAATGTAGATCTCTTGTTCTTTATATACCTGTTGTCTTTTGTTGTCTTTCTTTTGGGCCTGGGTGGCTTGTTTCATTGGATTGTTTTTCAGTTGTTGGGGTTTTTTTCTTCATCTGTTTTTTTAATTATTTTGGGCAGAGACTGTGCCTATAGTAAGACTTGCTCAGGTGATGAAACCTTCTTTCATTTTGATCTATTTCAGCAGCAACTAGTCCCAATAATTGAAAATTGCAGTCTTGTGACAGGAATAAAACAGCTAGTTTGAGATTCCTCTGAGGGGAAAAAAAGAATTTTAGAAGAAAAGATCAGAAATAATGCATCAAATTCAGCTTTAGGGTGGATTTCTGGCCATCATGCTAGTGAACTTGGAGAAGTCTGTCAGGGCAAATTGAGGTGAATTCAGAAATGAAATTACTTTTGCCTTAATCTATGTGAAAGCTAATAATTACACATGTGGGTGATACAGGGAGAGTGGATGGATGACATTCCTGCTTTCCATTTACATTTGTAGTAGCAGGTGCTCCATTGCTTCTCAAGCTGTTAGCCACTATTAAGTGTTTAGACCTCTTTTTATTTAGTTGTAAGTAAGAGTAGGCTGCTTACTCCTGAATCTGTGAGTAACCTGAAGCTTGGAGGATTTGTGTGAATTCACTTCTAGAAAGTATTTTAAAATAAAAATACTTTAAAAGTGCCCCAACATACAAGACTTCTGGATACTACCAGATGTAATTATGTTGCTGACTTTTCTGTTGATAGAGGAACACCACATAAGCTGCTGTTATGTATTCTGTGGACTTTGTCCTAATTGTCGGGTTCCTTTTAAACGGGACTTCCTCTAGAGGCGTGAGTGTCCTGACAAATGTCCCTGCATTCAGTGTCTATTAGACAAGCCAAGAAAAGGTGTTTACCTGTTACAAACTTAAAGAAATTAGCAGAATTTGTTTCCTAATCATTTTATTTGGCCAATTAATCACCATTCAGCCAAAAAGCACTTCACAGGCTTGTTAAAATCCAGACATTTCAGACTCATGTCGTGGATTCTGTTTGCACCTTTTGCCATTCAGGAATGAAGCATTGCATGTATTTTGCTTCTGGTTATGATGAAGCAGTAGTTTTAAACAGAGCAGATTTGAGCTACACTGCTCTGCAAGAGTTGTGTTTTTGATGCTTGTGGGTGTTTTGGGAGTAGCATTACCAAATAATAATGAGTAACTTCTGTTGGCTTCTGATACAGTAATTTTTTCAGTATTAATTGATATCTGCCTCTGGGCGTGTAAGCTGTGCGGAATGTAACAGGTGCCCTAATTCCAGAAAATGTGTTGTAATTGTTTGTTTGTGGAACAGATGAATAAATATCTGTGGGGCATAGCTGGTCCTCAGGTGATGAACGTGAGTGGATTAATGATGTGATTGGGTGAGACATGCTTGTTTGTTGCAGTCTCGTCCAGTAACTGTCTGCTGAAGCAGAACAAATACTAATTAGCAAGGTCCTGTTTGTTGTCTCAGTCGTTATCTTATGGAGATGATTTTTTGGCACTGTTTTTTTTTCCTAATAACCTTTTCATGGCTGAACTTGTATGTCATTCAGTGTGTTTTTAAAAAATTCTTCTGGAACATGAAACTAAACCTCAGGTGTATATCAAATGTAAAACCCCTGCTGTGTTTTTTTCTTTTCTCCCTCCCACCCCAACTGAGTTTTAAATTTCTTTCATTCATGCAGTATCACATCCTTAGTCTTTTTCAGGAGGTCATCTGGGAAGTTTAGTTTAGTGTAGAGTACTCATATTCATATAAAAGTAACAGCATGTACTCTGGTATCAAAGAATTAGCTGCTTCTTCCAGTTTTGATGGCTTTGCCTCTTTTACCCAGTAGCTTTGTACCCACTTCTGTTTATTAATGGCACACTGTCCTCTTATCTTAGATCTTTTTGCATGTACTACAGGCTGCTGCTTACTCAATGATGTGCTCACATTTGGTCAAGTTCCCACAGTGCGTTTCACTGTCAAACTTTTATATTGCCACTTGGTGATTTAGGGTAACTCAAATATTCTCTCTCCAGATGCTCTGTTCACCCAGAAGGCAAATACATATATGGGCTGTAATTTCTAACCTGAGCAGTCATGTCTAATTATTTCCATGGCAACAGACTGTGATGTTGATAACACAGGATTATGATTTCACATCATAGAGTAGAAAGAGGAAGTTTGCTGGCATGAGGAGGTGGGTGGAAAGGTCTCCAATGCAAAGGCTTTGACAATATAATAGCTGGGGGAAAAGAAGTAAAGGGAGGAAATTAATTTGTTTATTCTATCTCTTCAAGTTCTCCTCATTGTAAGCATGCAATTGAAGTTGTACTTTACATGC
Organism: Acrocephalus scirpaceus scirpaceus; assembly: GCA_910950805.1. Lineage (NCBI taxonomy): Eukaryota > Metazoa > Chordata > Aves > Passeriformes > Sylviidae > Acrocephalus > Acrocephalus scirpaceus. The sequence continues at coordinate 32,294,267 of OU383776.1, forward strand.
TGGAATTCATGTCTTACTCAAGTTTACTCATGGTGGATGAGTTGGAATGAAGAACACATTTGCAGTTCAAGTTACATAGATGTTTGTTAGTATTATGGGAGAAAATAACACGGATCAATTTTTGTCAAAAGTGGGACACAAACTAGGTATTTGACTTACAGATTTCGTTGGCGCTGTGATTTTTTTTTTTTTTTTGAGCACGTAACATTTTGATTTTGTCTTTAAAACCCTTAGGTCCAAAGTAACTTGAAACATCCATTATTTTTACATGAATCAATGGATTTCTTGGGCATGCAGATTATCTGCTAAAGGGAGGGAAGAGCTGCACCTTCTGGATTCAGTGACATGTGACATGCATTGGAAGTTGCTCTCATGTGTGAAGTCACTGAATGCTAATAGTATAGTTGTATTTGTATTGCTCTTCCTGGCACTGGGAAAGGAGCACATTCCTAGTCCAAGACGATTAGGTTGATTTAGAATAAGTTTAGGGAAATGAGTAGTCTCACTGATATGCGAGTTGTTACGCAAGATTATTGAGTGCAACATGAATTGCAAAGTTTTAGCTGTGCTTTGAGGGAGGAAGCAATTAGAACGGCCAGCAGGAATTGGCCATTGAGGGAAGTTTGCAGGAAAGTTGCATTGTTTCCTGCCTCTCTTTGGTACAGCTCTAATTGAGTTGAATAATTAATTAAATATCTAAAGCTCAATTAGCCTATTCTGCATAGCAATTTGAAAAGTTCTGTCTTTTCTTAAGTGACATTTGGCCTTTTGAAAAAAAAAAAATTGGAAATGCTTATGTTTTTCATTCAACTAAGGGAAGAAAATAAAAATGTCTCCATAGCAACAAAGCTTCTTCCTAGATCGTTTCCTAAAATATGCCTGAACCAGAAGCAGATGCCTGATTTCAGAATCTCACCCTCTTCAATATAAACCAATAACTTATAGGCAGGTGTTGGAAATAATATGGAAATCCTATTAAAGAGCCCTGGGTTCCCGTCAGTCAGGAAGCCCTGTCACAAAGGGGTTGGTTGTCTGAATAAAGGAGGCAGAGTAAATTCTCATTAGGCTTTAGCTTTTCCCAGGAAGTTATTGTCTCTGCATGCTCTTTCTCCTGCAAGTCTGAATGCAAGCCATTTCTTCTACTGATCCCTTCTGCCACCCTTGCTTTCTCCCTCTCTTCTGCTGGATTAGAGCTTGATGTCAGTGGTGGCTGCTGCTGCTTGGGGTGTTGCGTCATTTGTGATTTTAACCCCTGTTCCCTCCTGTCCCCCCATCTGCAGCCTTGCCATGGCTGTGAGGGGACAGCTAGGGGTGACACCTGACAGTGGCCTGGAGGAGAGAAAGGGGAATTCTCTGTGTGAATTTATAAATTTTGGTAAAGTTTTGGCATGGGTGGTTTGCTGGTGTCATGTATACTGGGGTTCCAAATAAAAGTGTGGGTTTTTACATTGTGTGTCTAGAAAGTTGCTAGACTTTGATCTTGTTTTGAAGTTTCTGAGAAAACATGCTTGCCATCACTTATCCATTAGTCTAGTGTGGCACTTCTGTTGCCTTTGCACTTTCTGATGTCAGTTTTGTCCTCAGACATGGCTGTACTGAGGTCTGCCCTACAACAGTTTACCTGCCAGCTTACCTGTAGGCTGTGGGTGAAGACTTCAGTGCAGGGCAGGTGGGAGCAGGTGCTGAGGATGTGCTTTCCAGGGTCTCTAGGCTGGAAACAGAGACAATGTGTTTGTCTCCCTCACATCTTGTCTCTACATTCCTTGTCATGCCAGACATAGTGGTGCTCTTAATAACACTCAGAGGGCTAAATGTGGATAAACACAAAACAAGGCTTCTGAAAAGCCTGAAGATTATCATGCAGCATTTCTCGGACTATAGCCCCCGAGACGCACTTCATAAAGCCAATAAAGCGCGCACTGGTGGTCTCCTGTTGCCCTGGCAACGGACCACAGGGCACCCTGTGTGTGAAATGCATGAACATCTGCGAATTAATCTTTTTTAGTTTGTTCTTTCCTTGGCACCAGTGGAGCTGTGCTGGCTGGTAGCAACAGGGCCAGAGCTGGAGGGTACCCTGGGGATGGCACAAGCTCCTGGCAGAGAGGGTGAAGCCAGGTCCTTCCCCAGCAGTGCTTCCCACAAGTAAGGGATTGAAAGAATTCAGCTTGATGTCACTTTTGCTGGGATGCTGTTTAACTTGCTTTTGGATGCGTGGGGGGAAGAAATTTAAAAAAATATTTTCCTAAGCTGACGTATCATTTGGCTTGTCAGTCTTACATGAAAAAATAATCTAATAGGAAAGTTGAAATATGCTCTTTTGTCCACGCAGCATTTTTTACTGGACTTCACCACTCACATGCTTCACTCTCACAACACTGTAGAGGAAACAGAACTTGAGGGGTAGAAAGTCTCACACAACTCATAAAATGGAGACGTGTAGCAAAAGTCAGCAGTGTGACAGCTGACCCAGCAAGAGGCCAAGCCACAACTGTGCTTAAGAGATGCAAATCCTGGGGATGGTATTTTCCATTGCCTCCTGAAGGAATTACAGAGACCACTAGCACAGGGGTCATTGACTTCCTGTCAGTTCCCTGGAGGGGAAGAGGTCCCTCTCTTCCCTTGGCTTCTGCCACCCTCACCCCTGCTGCGGTGCACCAGGGTACAGGTTTCGTGTCTGGCTCCAGAAGCTGTGCTGGCTCTGACTCCTGCTGCCAACTCAGGGCTTGCCCCAACTCTCCACGAAGTCTTAGGGAGGACTGTAGGGGGAACACTATGAATGTTATCATCAGCAATTGCTGGATGCAGTGTGTTTTAATGAAGTATTGGAAGTGAAATGCCACTTTAATCTGCTAATTGCATTAAAAAGACAGCAGATTGCTCTGTATCACTTCCTTTTGATCTGCAAACTTTTCAAAGAGTACTGAGGAGCTCTTAAGTGAGGTATAGCAGTCAATCCATTGCTACTTGTTTGCATACAAATATTAGCAGGCACAACTGCACCTCTGTTTTTCTGCCTCTCAAGAGGCAGTGAATGCAGCTGTGGGAGTGTCCTTAATGCATACTTAAGTGGGGTGGGAGGGCACGGGGAGGTGGGAGAAGAAAAAGATTCAACATGGGTTGTTCCTTTTTCCATTAACTGGGTGAGCTGTCTATCATAGATTCTCCATACTGAGAAGCTGGCATATTTCAAGCCACTATATTGTTTGTAAGAAGGCATACAGTAATTTCTTTGCTATATTAGTCTTGACAGATCAAAATAAACCGTAACACTGATTTTGCTGACAGGGTCCTGCTTTGTCAGACTGGCATGTTCTGCAGAGGTGCAGTGCAGGAATATGGAAAAAAGGCCAAGAGAGGTGTCTCCCAATTACAGTAACCCCAGAAGGGTTTTCTGCAGTTGTGTTTATGTTTGTTTGTGTTTGGCACAGACCACACACAGCGTAAAACTCTTCAGCTATGGCAGTGTATTTCTGAGTCCTCTGCTCTTTTTATTATATTAACAAAGTGGACAGACAGTGTAGAAAGCACTGGTTGCATTGAGTTGAAAAGCTGATGCTGACCTAAATAACATAAAGCTTTGCCTTATGATCTTGCAGTACCAGGTTTTTAGGAAATCATTGTATCTGGCTTGTAGTAATTCTACCTGTGTGTTTATATTTCTCCTTTCTCCATGATATAATTGTTGAAGTCATATCTGTTGATGTTATGCTTCTGTCTCACCTCTCCATTTCTTTTAAAAATATCGAACTGCAATTTATTTTATCTCTGAAAGAAATTAATGTTTTGCTTTTCTTCCCTGCTTTGAGAAGTTTTGTGCCATGACTGCCAACTACTATTTTGTAATGAGCCTTGCTGTCCCATACTGCAATTTATGAGAAGAATTCAGTGTCTGAATAATTTAAAAATAATATCTTTTAAATCAGTTACAGTAAACCTTGTGGGGTTAGAGAAACCTTTTTCTGCCATTCCCTTGCAGTACAGTATTTTTCTGAGTGCCATGTCAGTATGCATAATTGACATGAGAGTAACAAAGGTATCCCACCTGAAGCATAAAGGCATCTGTCCAGGCAGGATCAGTTTGTTGCCCTCAGAAAAGCAGTGTGTGTGCTCACCATCTAGGTAGCCTAAAAGCTTTATATCACACTGCAGGTGTTTGAAAGCAGTAATTTACCAGACTTATTGGATTCTGGTGTGCTTTATGAAGGTTTTCTGGTTAACAGCATTACCTTCAGCTGTGGCAAAGGCTGGGGGTGCCATTTTTTGAAACTTCTTCCTGTTCTGTAGGATGAGGAAGAGGAGACACCATCAAAAATTGTGATGTTATCTCTCTTCTCTATTCTTTCTAGAGTATCTATCAAAAGACTGTTTCTAGTGTATCTAGCATCAGAAATCTTTCCCATTTAATCTGTTCAAGTTGCAACTCTTTTGATACCAGGTGTTTTCTCTTGCACAGTACCTCTCTGTTGTGTCTTTGCTCTCCATGGACCTTAAGCAATTTTACAAATCCTGCTAATGACTGTAAAAATCTTGCTAATACTAATAAACAAACTTAGTGTTGCAAATAGCAATAAACTGATTTTTAATAGTAAATCTAACAGAAGTTTCCCACCAAGTAGTGTAGGGCTGTAGTAGGTACTAACAGCTGTGGTGATCACAGTGTGATGGAGCTGCTGCTATTTAGTAGACAAATGTTTCATGATTATTTTGGACAGAAAGAGGATGAAAACTTTATTTGATGGAAGAAGTCTCTCATGTTGACAACACATAACACCAGAGATTGCTACCATGCAATCACTGCAAAGCCATGTGTTTTGCAAACAAAATATGTTGCAGGTTCTAATTATAAAAACAAAAATATGTTCTTTAATTTGACATACAGAGAGAATTTCTCTTACTCTTACTCTTTCTCTAAGTCTTAAAACTGCCAGGAATCCTCTCTGGAATACTAGTTACTCAGCGTGTGCAACTGTTACTGTAGATGTCAAAAATAAAATATTCATAAGTGTATTTGATATTGTATTCTGGCTCAAGATACATATCAGTCCAACGCTGCACTGTGATGTATATGCAAACGGATCCTAGGAAAAACATTTGTTCATATCCAGGGTTGTTCTTGCCAGTAATGTGATTAAATCAAAACAAGTACCATTTGTTACCTATTTTGCCCATTTTCTTAAAGTTTGCTAGAAGTTTAGAAATAATATGTTAATGTAATGGAGCGATTGTGACAAAAGCCAACAAAATCAGGGAAGCAGACTTTTGGAGGTGCCTGTTTCCCATACTAAAATGGCAATTGAAGTAAAACATGTAATGCATAACACTGGGTTCTATGCAGTAAGACTACATCGTCCTGTTTTTTGAAACTGTAAACCTATGAACCCATGTGAAATCTCTGGAGGAAGGTGAGTGAGCATTTGGCTTGTGTCAAACAGACATGGGGGACAGTGGAGGAAGAGAGAGGTGTGTGGGAATAAATGCATGTTTCCTCTGCATCCTGTGCTTATTTTTACCTACACTTCACATAGTCTCATGCAGAGAACTCTTTTACAATTTGCATGAAAAAAAGGAAGAAAAATTGTATGCAACAGCCTTGATTATGCTGTATAGAGAACAAGCAGCTAGTAAATTGATGTGTGCCTAACACTTGTATGTTAAAAGCTGTGTGTTCTTTATACTAGAAGCAAGATGTAAGAAGGTGTTAATCCTCTAAACATTAATGCTTTTCAAGATCACAGGTTACCATTGCCCTCTTATATCAGATTGTGCCTTATGTTCCCTTTTCTCCTGTAGGACATCTGGTGGTTCCTTGGAAATATTTGAAGAGCCATCGTTTAGCAGTTTGAAGGGAAAGCCTTGAATAATTCACACAAGAAATGATTAGGCAAGCACTTGTCTATCTAACTGAATTATTCTGCATGTTTGCTGAAGCAGTTAAGCAGCAGAACAGCATTTTGTTCTCTGGAGGCTTTACAGTGGTAGTATTGACCCACCTAGTTATTGGGTTTCAGCCTTTTGTTGACACTGTTGTAAATGAAAGCAGTCTGGACAGGCACTGAGCCGCTGGGCTGGATAATTGTGAAGGATTCATGCTTGTTGCTGTTACCCTCAATGTTTGTAGTGGATTGTTTGCTTTGACTTCGTTGAACTGTTGACAAAAGCATTAGATACAAATGGGAACAAATAAAGTGGTGAGATGCCAGGAGGGCTTGGCAGAAATGGTGGTTTTCATTCCAGCTTAAATGGGGAATGTCGGCACTTGTCTGGATGGGTAAGGGAAAGTGTATTCAGCATTTATATGCTTCTCCCTCCCCTTTCCCTTTCTTTCCTTACTGCTAAATATGTTTTGGCAAACAGGTGAATAAAAACAGAGCAGAGGCAATTTCACCATAGCCTTAACTTCTTGGCATGATGTTTTTGAAGCTCTCTGTGACTGTGGATGTCTTGCTGGGCCAATCCAGTTCCTGAAATGAAAGGATTAAGTATATAAAGGGAGGGGGAGAAAAAAACAAACAGAGAGAAAAGGACAGGGGTGTAGAAGCACTAGAAATGAGAAAAGAGAGGCTTAAACAGAACAGTATACACTAAGTAGTATAGCCAGCAAAATTGAAGTCATTTACAGGAACGCTTTTAATTTGGTTTAAACAAAATACTTTTTTGTATATTCAAATGGGAAGTAGCTCAGCTGTTGTGAAGCCAGAAAATTAATGGTATTTTTAGTGAAATAGCAAATGCATGTCAACAACATAGCTGTGGATGATAATGTTGGCATTTTATTCATGAGGAATTATCAGTGCAGGTTACTGGACAACATAGTGTGACTGGAATGATTGAGCACAGGGGGGAAGCGGCTGTCCTTCTCTAAGACGATTTCATTTTACATTTAGTCCTTCAGGAAGAGAAGAAGGAGACAGAAAAGAAAGCATTTAAAAAACATGACTGAGATATCTATTCTTTTGGTTTCTGGGTCCCAGAGAGTAATCTTTCTACCTCTCTCTGACTCATAGTTTTCTGACTGTCCTTTTCCAGTCTGTCTTGAGGGATGGCCATAGATGCAGAAGGATAGCATCACGTTAGGATATGTTTGCTGAAAAAGCAGTTTTGGCCCTGGAGGAACTGCAAGTTTTCTCTAGGCGTCTCTGGTACTTGAGTTTTGTGCCTGAGTATTGTTTGCTTGGGACCGTAAATGCATCTAATGTAAAGTGAAATAAGGTTATGCTGGCTGGTTTTGGAGGAAGTTGGCATATGATCTGGAAGGTCTTGCCCCTTGGCAGGAGAGATATTTTGTTTGTTATTCTGACTGTAGTGCTCTGGTAGTGGTCAACTTCAGGGTGTCATGCAGGTCTACTGGAAAGTGGCAAATAAAGTTCAGAGTGGTGATTACACCACTGCAGTGAAAGAAGAGGGCGCTGTTCAGTATTGCTGTCTGAAGGCTTACAAAGGTGTTCATTCCTTGCCTCTGCTGTAACCTGTGCACCTGCTGGTATCTGAGGTAGCCACAGGGTTTTGGGATACCAAAGTTGTGATGTGCAGGTACTTTTTGTCACCTGCCTTCATGAATCTTCAAGTTGTCCTGAAATCAAACACCATACTAGCTAGGTAATCATGGTATTTACGGACCCATTTTGAGTAATCATCTGTGTTTTCCTTAGCCCCCTTTGTTATGGTTACCATATTGTTCCTGCTCTCATCATGATAAGAAAAGAAGAGAAGCACAAAAAGAAATAAGGAAGAAATTGCCTTTTACTGCTGTTACTGCTAAAGTTTCTTGTAACATGCAGGATGTTTGTTGTGTCAAGCCATAGCCCTGTTGACATCAGCAAGAAATGTTTTGCCCAGATGTTAAGTACTGTGAGATCAGGCCTGAATTCATTATTAATCCTACAAATATCAAAACAAGGGGTAGAAGTACCAAGCTATTTCTAGGTGTGGTGCTAGGAGTGGTGTTACTGTACATACCGGTTTGTGCATCATGAATCCCCAATTCTTTTCTCTTTGTGAAATACGCATAACAATTCTAAAGGGAGCTTAAAGTATTATGATAGTAATTTCAACCCTGATTGAACGTAAAATGAGGACTTTTTGAAATGCAGGGACTTAAAGGCCAATCAAAACAAATATATTCCATAATCATGTTCGAACAGCATTTGGGAATCCCAGTTTTGGATCACCTAAATTGTGTGAGAATTCAGAAAAACTAACTTGTGAATGTTCTGTGGTGTTGCCTTACTTTTCAGACAGGCTTGGATAGTTTTGTGTTTTCATGTGAAATGTACTTTTCCCTGTACTTTGTTGCACAAAGTTATTAGCTCATTAGGGTAACCTGTTTTGCCTGCAGAAGGGCCCCAAGTTTTGCTTTACCTGGAGTTTCATAGAGCTGAGACCACGAAGCAGGAAAGTGCTTCTGGAATGAATTTGCATTGAAATAACAGTAGTTTAGAATCAAGCAAGGAGGGAGGTAACTGGTATACTACACAGGCTGAGATTGAATTGGACTTACTTAAGTCACAAAGTGATTATGCATTGTGGGGCAACATTTTTTTGCACTGTCTGATGTCAGATGGTATGCAACTGGCCAGTTAGGAAGAAGAGTGGATATGGGAAAGAACATTCAGTAATAGGAAACAGTAAAATAAGACAGAAGTAACAGTATAGCAGATAGATGAAGCCCTAAATCAGTGGTGCGCATTCTTCAGCCACAGAAGGTCTTTACTGGCAGCTTGCTGTGAATCAGGGGGCTGCACCTATTTTGCATATAATTTATATTGGATTTTAATCAGATATGCACAGGCGTTGTTTGTTTTTCATACTTATGTAGTGTTTTAAGTGCAAACAGTGCATAGCAAAAAGCAATAAAAGACACTCTACGTGGTGGGTTATAGTAAAAGAAGTGATGATGGATGGAAAGACTGGCTCTGCATTTCTGCAGAAATCTGTAGAAAAAAGGGAGGTTCATCTGACATTTGGCTGTCTTTGAGAAGGTCTTACACATTCTGAAGTACAAGTTTTGAGTTTATTAGGTAGCTGCATGCTTGGTTTTGTACACATCTTGAATACATAAGGTTAATTTGAGAAAAAATAATTTCAAAGACAAACTTGCAGATAGCACATTTCCTGAGTAATTCTGTTACCCATGGGTAATTCAAAAAACAACAGCATTAACCACCAGTAGCATTTTCTTCCTGGAACTGTGTTGAGAGTACTTAGTTGCATTTGAGATGTAGTGGCTTTAGGTTCTCTTAGTCTGGCTGATGGGTTTTCCGTGCAATGCAGAAATTGTATTTTACATTTCTCATGTCTGTGTCATACAGATTTATGCAAACTAAGAATCAGTTAAAGTACTATATTTGTATAGTGTCTGGAGTTTAGTACAGGTATTCTGTTACAGTAATTGGATTGTTCTGATCTTCTAGTTGTGTTTTTACTGATACAAGAAATACTCATTATTCCTTCCTCATTTTTAAATTTCAGTCTAGCATATGTGATAGATCTGTTTCAGTGATACCAGCGTAACTCCAAATCTTAAAGCCTTGAATCCTCACAACAACCCTGTAAGGGAAAGAAACACTCTAGACTTCTGAAATTATCCTGCTTTTATAGGTAATGAACTGAGGCTTGATTGACTTTGTGTGATCAGACAAAAGAGCAGACTACTAAACCTAAATTTCCAAAATAGAAACGGTTTTCCAACCTCCCAACTTTTAGTTTTTAACTCAAGCATCAATGTTACTTTGTGATCCATCTGTACCTAATTCTTCCTTTTAAAATCTCACAGTGATTTTGCATCCCATTCTTGGCAAGTACATGCATGCTTCTAGTTTGATCACTCAATCTTTTTGAGCTACTTCCAGTTTCATTTGACTGCCTAATCTCTGCATGTTTTTGCAGAAGACAAGCTTTGGTTGAATTTTCATCCTTCCTTCAGGCTCAAGTACATTGCTCTTGTGTTTCTGTGGCTCCTTCTACACCAGGTTGTTGTGGCTCCTTCTGCACAGGACTGAAAGGGATACTAAGCATGTTTGCAGATGATACAAAACTGAGAGAAGCTGTTTTGCTTTGCTCCCCAAGGGCAGGGAGGCCCTGCAGAGAGACCTCAACAGACCAGAGGAGTGGGCAATCACCAACACCAATCACCTTCAACAAGAGAAGGTTCCAGATCCTGCACCTGGGATGGGGCAACGCTGGATGTATGGACAGACTGGGAAATGAGATGCTGGAAAGCAGTGCCATAGAAAAGGACCTGGGAGTCCTGAGAAGCTGAACACGAGTCAGCAGTGCCCTGGCAGCCAGGAGGGCCAACCCTGTCCTGGGGTGCATCAGGCACAGCATCACCAGCCAGTCAAGGGAGGGGATTGTCCTGCTCTGATCTGAGCTGAGGCAGCCTCACCTTGAGTGCTTGGGGCTGGTTTGGGTGCCACAATATGAGAAAGACATTAAACTGTTAAGAGAGCATTTAAAGGAGGCCTATGAGGCTGGTGAAGGGCCTTTGAGGGGAAGCTGTATGAGGAGTGACGGAGGTCACTTGGTCTGTTCAGCCTGGAGGAGACTGAGGACAGACTTCATTGCACTTAAAACTTCCTCATGAGGGGAAGAGGAGGGGCAGGCACTGGTCTCTTCCCTGTGCTGACCAGTGACAGGACCTGAGGGAATGGCCTGAAGCTGTGAGAGGCTAGGTTTATGTTGGCTGTTAGAAAGAAGTTCTTCTCCCAGGGGGAGCTGTTCCAGTTGGGCATGGAACAGCCTTCCAGGAAAGTCACAGCACCAGCCGAACACAGTTCAAGAAGCATTCAGAAAATGCTCTCAGGCACAAGGTGTGACTCTTGGGGATGTCCTGTGCAGGGTTAGGAGTTGGACCCACTGATCCTTGTGGGTACCTTCCAACCCAGCATATTCTGTGATTCTGTGAAATGTAGCAGAATCAGCAGAAGCCACAGCACTGTTGGGAGGATCATGGCAAGGGGAGTTTGTGTTTGATTGTGTTGCTCACCTGGAGCTAACCAACTGTCATACAGCATAAATACACTATGCCACAAAGTACAGTGCTGAAGCCCTGGGGTTAATGTTAGCTCACCTTAGGACCACACCACCCACCAGCAGCGGTGGCTCTTTCTCATTGTTACCTCCAATCCAGGGCCATATGGGCAAGGCTTTGCCACTTTCTGCACATGGAGCAAGATTGTTCAGCCACAGATTTTGGGTGCAGTGCTCCACTGACTGTTCGAAGGTACCCAGCAAGGGCTGCTTGAGGACTCTTCCTGCAAGGCTGTCTTGGCTTTGAAAGACAGCTGTCTGCTGAGAAAGCTAGAGCTCCCCTTGGAATGGAGAATGTAAACCCCTTTCCCTCCAAATTATTATAATTTTGCAATTAGGGGCTTTCAGGCAAAGATATGGGAATAGGGCTAACAGTTCTTTACTCAGAATATAAAGAAAAAGGAATACAAATGTGGTAGTACAAAAAAACAAAATAAGCAAGCAAAACCAAAGTCCTGGTCAGGGATACGACCTGGCACCCTGTTGGTCAGGGTGTTGGAAAGCAGTCCAAATAAATCCTCCTGGAGTAACAGATGCGGTTCTGTGGAGCAGAGATGATGGAGTAGAGAAAGTCCAGTGGTGGCAAGATGGGTCCGGTCTTCCTCCTGGAGCCCAGTGGAAAGGCTGGATTCCCAGAATTGCCAGCTGTTGCTGGGTCTCAGTTTTTATCCATGTAGGAACGGTTGGCTCCCCCTCACTGGGTGGAGCATCTCATAATGGGATAATGTAATGTGTCATGTCATTGGTGAGCCTTAATGGCCCATTAACAGAAGATATCCCCTGGAGGATGGACGGTGGTGAAAGAGATAAGAAACACTGCCCCACCTGGTTTTAAAAGCTGGCCCATTATCAGAAGGCATCTGCCCCCCTACCCCCTGGAGTTACAAGAGATAAAGAAAGAACTGCTTTCAACAGATGAAAGAGAGTACACACTTTTTGGTTACCTAACTGAAGACAAAAGTTGATACAGAGGAGCAGCCCTAGACATGGATGTGGGAATGTGTTTTTGTCAGTAGTGGAAGTGCCCAGTGGGGAGAGCATGCAGGCAAGGAAGAAGGATTTCCATAGGTGGGCTGTAGCTTTGGATACAATTGTGACGGCTGTGAAAGTGTTTGTTACACTTTCTTACTGTAAGGGCTCCATCTGGTGCTCTAGGTGTCTTTAAATGAAAATTTGCATTTACTGTCAGAACTAAAGGCTAGGCACAGTGAGCATTCTGATGGTCTTATCCGTCACAACAAATGAAACCTTGTCCTGCACTCGAACCCTGTAATATAAAAGGGGCAAGGAAAGGCAGTGAGATAAAGGAGGATAGACTGGACAGGTTCAGAATCTGTCCCCTTGTTAACAGGAAACAGCAGTGAAGACCCACTTTAAAATTCAAGATTTTATATCTCAAAACAGGATTTAGCTCATTACTAAGGGTAAGCAAGGTAGCAAGGAAGCTCAAGCAGCCCAGATGTTGGTCAGTAAACGATGGTGTGACTTCCAACTCAGCCTTTGAAGTTCTGGCTAAAGATGTGCTGGCAATGCTCTGTGTGCTCAATGTAAAGCCCCACTCATCCTTTTAATTTGAAGATGATGTGTGCAGAGATCATCATTGTAGTCAAGCCTTGCATTAGGAAATGCTTTGCTAGCTATTCTGACTAGTGCTTTGAAAAGGAACAATCTTGGCAAGCTGTTATGGTGAAGAAATGCACTGACAAACTGTTGTTATCTGAGATTTAATAACTTCCCAACAGAGAAGCCCATTTTATAAGTCATCCTGTGCATTCATCCCAGCTCCCTTTTAGCCTTCTCACCTGGATCAGTCTTTACAACTGAATTAATTCCTGACTGTGCATAAGATCAAGCTTCCTATTTAGGTGTCCTCTAAGGTGTGGGTGTTGGTTTTTGCTGTACTTCAAAGCAAGTAAAAAAATGCTGTTTCACCCAGTCAATGGGTGCCTAGAGGAAATTGTATGTATTGAAGGAGCCTGTGGAGGCTTTCCCTTAACCCTGTAATTCCAGCTTTTATAGTGCTTCCTGGGCCTTTGATCTCCACACTCTTAATTGGCTCACAGGGAGATTATTTACAGTCAACAAGAAAAGTACCTTGAACTTGTCATTTTAATAAACCTGTTGCTTGCCAGCTTATGTAGAGGCATCCTACATGAATAAACATCTTTCATTTTGTTTTATAAATAAATTTTTAAAATGGTTTCCTGGAACCTTGATGAAATATCATGTCTTTGCATATCTAAATACATACCATAGGTATTGCTTGGAAACATGCTTGGTGTTCTTTAACATGTACTTTAGGCTAGGTTAGAGAACACAAAACTTTTTTTTAGTCCCCTGTTTCCACTATTTCATTTCCAAACTATTTAAAATAAAGAGCCTGATCATGTATGGTATTTAAAAAAACCTTTCATGTGAGGTTTTTAAAACAGATCAATTTCAGCATTAGAGTGTTAGTAATTCAGCAAAGGAAAATTCAACTCAGGATTGTGTAGCCGTAATAATAATCCGTCTTCCTTGAAAATGATTCTAACAGAAGAGTTGAACGTAGTGAATTACATAATTCAGGAGCATTTGCCAGAATGCTGTTTTAGGGATATTACTGTAGTCTTCCCTTAAAAGCAAGTGGAAAGATGAATCATATTATGAAATACTTCAATGAGAGACAAGAGTCTTCAGAAATTACCTAAAATAACTAATTTGAATATAATAGAAGGTCATGTGCATGCATGCCAAGTTAATCACATTTAACTACTTGGCAGAGTGCAGGAGGAGTACAAGAGGGAGATTTTTGCTTTTTCTTTTCTCTAACCTGAATTAAAAATATATTGGCTACTCATTGCTAACATCAAAACATTTCCAGCTAGCCTGAAGTCAGTATTTGATTGTGCTTTTAACATTTAAAACATTAACATTAACAGTGTGACCTATCTAATATAAATAATGTAAGGCCCAGGGAAGTAAAAGCTACTGTTGCTTCTCTTGGAAAAGCTCTACAATGTTGAGGAGTTGTAATGCATCTAAAAATCTGACAGAAATGACCATGTGTTTTATTTTTGCAGTCTTCAAAGTAGGTGTTATACTTACGATGTGCTATTATATACTGATGTAACTGCTTTAAGGCTGACTGCAGAATCTGTTCTCCCACCACTTCTCCATCCATTCCACTTAGCAGAGTCCTTGATTTGAAGAGTTAAACTGGGGACCATTGTTTTTGCAGCAGACTGAGGTCCAGATTCAGAGTAGTGCACAGTAGGTATCTAAAGTTCAGCCCATATGTACATTCCTCTGATTTCTTTTTCTGCTTTGTGACTTCATAAGATCAAAATGTGTGCCTCAAATCTGGCATCTGCTCAAGTGCTTTCCTGAATAGGAAATGGAATAATTTCTTGAACAAGGGTTTTGGGAACACAGGTAAGTGAGGGTTGATGAAGTGAGACAGATATAAAGGGCTGGGATATTATTTGGGCAGAGAGAAAAATAGTAGCTCTCCAGGATTTTTTTATGGAAGATATTTTTAATAGATGGTTAAGAGAATGTTTAGTTTCAGAATCAGCATGACCTGGAATGTGCAAACACTTAACAACACCCACTTACATTTTATTCACCCACCCAATTAAGAATTTGATTGGATAATGAAATTCTGTTTTCAGTGGACACTTATTAGTGGCTGTGGCTTCCTAAATTATGTAGGGCACTAAAAAAGTCTTCAGAAGCCACACAGAATCTAATGGAGAAGAGAGTACCAAGTTGCTAGTCTCTTGCTTAATACCTGATAAAAAAATGTGAACATATTTCTGCTGACAGAAACAGGATGTGGAGTGAGTATTTCTATTGAATTTTAGGGGTGGGTTTTGTAATCAAAGCCTTTTGAAGGCTGCTATTTTGGTAGCATTTTGAAGGCTGCTATTTTTTCCATCACTTTTCTACTGATCAAGTCAGGAATAAATAGGATTAAAACCAGAGATAACGGAGTGTCTCTGTTTAGAAAGACAGTTGTCTGGCAGGGAAAGCTAGAGCTTCCCTTGGAGTAGAGAATGTAAACCCCCTTCCATCCAAATTATTATAATTTTGCAATTAGGGGCTTTCAGGCAAAGATATGGGAATAGGACTAACAGTTCTTTACTAGGAATATAAAGAAAAAGGAATACAAATGTGCAAAAAAACCAAGCAAGCAAGCAAAACAAAAGTCCTGGTAAACCCTGACAGAGTCAGGGATACAACCTGACACCCTGTTGGTCAGGGTGTTGGAAAGCAATCCAAATAAATCTTCCTGGAGTAACAGATGTGGTTCTGTGCAGTAGAGATGATCCTGTAGAAGATGATCCTGTCAAAAGTCTAGTGGTGGCAGGATGGGTCTGGTCTTCCTCCTGAAGTTCAATGGAAAGCCAGATCCCCGGATACCTGGTGTTTTCTGAATCCCAGTTTTTATCTGTGTAGGAATGGTTGGCTCCCCCTCACTGGGTGGAGCATCTCACAATGGGATAATGTAATGTGTCATGT
Source organism: Acrocephalus scirpaceus scirpaceus (assembly GCA_910950805.1). Classification (NCBI taxonomy): domain Eukaryota; kingdom Metazoa; phylum Chordata; class Aves; order Passeriformes; family Sylviidae; genus Acrocephalus; species Acrocephalus scirpaceus. The sequence goes on from OU383776.1 coordinate 32,309,798, forward strand.
CATTGGTGAGCCTTAATGGCCCATTAACAGAAGATATCCCCTGGAGGATGGACGGATTGTGAAAGAGATAAGAAACACTGCCCCACCTGGCTTTAATGGCTTGCCCATTATCAGAAGGCATCTGCCTGCCTCCCCCTGGATTTACAAGAGATAAAGAAAAACATCTCAACTGCATTCAACAGGTGAAATAGAATACACTTTTTTTGGTTACATAACCCAAAACAGGTAGATAACTAGTCACAACGTGTAGAAAGAGATCATCGGCTCTATTCGTGAATTATTGAGTTAAAACAATAATTTGCTTTGTCTTCTTATCGTCTCTTAGGTCATCTCTGCAGCAAAACAACTAAAATCCTTTAGAGACAAACAGAAGGAAGAAAATGAAAGTGTTTTTCCCTGGAGAGTTGATACATATGGATGGATAGATTGGATGGAAGCAGAAATGTGAAAACTCAAAACTTACGCCTTTGCCATAAATATAGCCTTTGTTAGATATAACCAAAACTGAAAATGTAGGATAATAGGGCACAGTACCTGATGGAGGGATGCTAAATTGGGTGGGACGGTCTTCAGATGTGATCTCTGGCTTTAAGACAACAACAACAAAAAAGGCTCATTAGCACTAAGTTAGATCCTTCTGGTCAAAATGGAGAATAGATAGGGAATGTAAATCCCAGGAGAAAGTTGTTAGGACCTGTCACATGAAAACTGAATCCACTTAAATATCCCTGGAGAAGGCAATACTTAAAGCCTGATCATTGCTGCTTGAACATGGAAAATCTAGGAGGTGTAGATGTGTGTATTTTTTACCTCCTAACTTTGTTTGCCTGTACTGAAGGGATTTTTATAATCCTTGTGCCTTGAGACTCTGCAGGAAAGTGTTTGCATTCAGCTTGGCTCTGTGCCTTACAGTCCATTTTAATCACTTCGCAAAGTGGAAGGATAACAGTTCTACTACAGTGCTTGGTCTGAAAAGAGGACTCTGAGCAAAACCTGGTTATTCTTCAGAGGGATTTCCTGACTCTTGCAGGAACAGAGTATAAACCATACTGACACAAGCCTTTAATGGCTATCATAAAACATTCCCACTGTAGTGTTTCTTTAGAATTCTGAAAACTAACCAAGTATCTTTGTGTATTCTGTTTAAATGCAGTTGTGGTGAAAACATAATTAGTGTTGATATTCTGGAACTGTATTGGATGTTGGGAATATTTATGCATGTCCATCACTGGCTTTTGAGGAATGCTCATGGAGTGCTTTTCCTTGCCTCATGGCATGTCAGTGACTCAAAACCTGCAATACAGACTGGTGGCTGTTCTCTCTTTCATGGTGGTAAGCCCACAAGTAAGTTGCTGTGTTGAATACTCCAGGTAGTTGAACTTTTTTTCTTACTCTGTGATTACATGCCTTCCCTTGCTCTTTCTCCCTAGTTAACTGCCCATACTCTTTAGTCTCTGTTTGTGTTTCTGTTTTGTTAGAGCTGCTCAAATTGTTTCAGGTCTCTGCTGAAGGAAATAGCATGAAAGATCAGTAACTGGAACCCCAAATAAATATTTAAGGAGAGGAGGACTATAGTTTCACATTTCCTGGGCACTGCTTAGTTCCTCAGGTTTCTGGAGATATTTATCCTGAATTCTTCTGAATTTCTATAACTTGATGACCTTTGACCCTTCCCTTTAAGTGACTGATTCTGGCTAAAGTAACATTTAGAGGCTTGCAGTCTTCGATGACCAACATGCAGGTGTGTCATGGATTTTCACACTTACTTTCTAAAATTGCCAGCAGGACATTTTTCTCTGGTAGCATCTCCAGGCTTTTGATACTGGAACACTTCTCCTTTCTGGGATCATTAGGGGTGATATTCCTTTGCAGCCTGCATATGCCCTGGGGCTCATCTGCTCTATTGTCTATACCAGTTGCCATCTGTGCTTTAACACCTTCTTGCAAATCTTTTCACTCCATCCAAATTACCTACTCTGCTCTATTCTGAAGCACATATTCTTGTTTTGGGGTCTGGTCAAGGGAGGAGATAGAATCTGAATTGCTCTATAGATTGAGTGGCAGAGGATCTTTGACAGTGCCCGGGTTGTCATACTGTCAATTAAATTCAAAGTTAAGAAGTAGCAAAATGTGGGTGAGAACACACTTCCTAGTAAATGTAATATGTGAACTTTGAGGCTTCTGTAAACGAATATGAAAAGTTTAACTTTTTTTCTGCCATCTGTTTCTTTTTCTTTTGTTCTCTGCTGAAACTGGGTCCTATGTTCAAACTGTTCTGCTTTACCAAAGGGTGCTTGTTACTCTTGGCACATTTGAGTTCACTATCTTCATGTGCCTGTGCTAGGATATACTTTACCTAAACCTTCCTTTTTTCACTTTCATCTATGTTCTTCTACTGCTCCACTGTTTGTCCTACAGCTGCATTAGTTCTCCTCATCCTTTGACCCTCACAGTGTCAAGTAGTGATTAGGCCTTATGTATGTTATGTCCTTTTGCCAGTGATTAGTGCAGAAGCTGTATTTTAAAATAATTTATTGCAAAAATCCATCTGCAAAAGACTGACCAGCAGACCTCACCATTGCTTTAAACATCTATTTTTCTTGTCACCAACATGAACCTGTACATCAGGAGGGGCCAGAGAAGCATCATCACAAGCTGATAGGATTATACATCAAAATTGCAAGGTATCTTCAACTGTTGTTGTGTGGCCCTCTCAGCTTTTCCAGCAAATTCATAAGTATACGTTGAAATACAACTGGAATTAATGTGTGTGACCGTAGTAGTTTATTGCTTTGTTTTATCACCCATTTCATAGCATCTAGACTTTGATGCTTTTAATTAGCTCAGATTAAATACTCCAATAGTACCACCAATGGCAAGAAGATCTCAAGTGTAAGCAGTTGCATGGGCATTTTTTATGAAGTTACACAAAGATATACATAATATACACATATATGTATATTTCTTTTGACCTAACACTTATGAGAACACTTGGATTTTGAAGACTGCTGACCCTACATATTCTCTTTACTCTGGACTTTTTTATGGCCTTGTCGTTGCTCTAGCAGGCAGCACTGCACATCTAGACTTTGATGGTTTTTTATAGCACTCTTATCCTCTAATTAACTTCATTAATTTGCAATTAGAGAAGTTAATTAGTGGTTAAAAATGCTATATAAAACTTCAAAGTTTGCATTTTAATTATAGTTTTTATTAGAAATAATTACCACATGCTTGATTACAAATGTAACTCAGCACAGTTAGCTCAGACTGGATCATATGATATTAAAACCAGCTTTGTTCTGTCTCTTTCCTAGCTAGTTAGTTGTATTTTCCACTGACAATTACTGAGGCTTTTCCTGGTATCTGAAAATGCTGCCACAGGGAAAAGGCAATGAATAAGACAAAAAAAAAATCATGGTATGGCTGAGTGGAAGTTAGATTTTAGTCTGGGTGAATAAAGAAACAAGCTGGAAAAGGGGAGCATGAAAATATTAAAGAAGTCCGCCAGTGAGTGATACATGTGGGATCATCACTTGTCTACTAGCCTCCTCTGATGAACCATTTCAGAAGAGCTGTGGTCCAGGTTGTAGTGCCTGACTGTGTAAGCCTGATGATGACCCACTGTGTAAACTTTAAGTTAAGGGCATGGTAAAGAAAATCTGCTTACCTAAGGGCTGCAAAGAGTGTGTTGAAAAATTAAAGCAAAGAGGACAAAATCCATGTCCATCCATACAGTTACTGGGATGGACAGTTACTGGGATGTTAGTAATAATAATAATAATAATAATAATTTAATATAATAATAGTAACAACGATGCCAGCAACAGAAAGGCTTTGTAAGTGACATCAGGAGGCAGAGACACTATGCCAATGCTCCATTATGGTATCTGTAGATCAACCCACCACATTTCACACCATCTTCCTGAGTTTAATCAAAGTAATGTATCTGTGCAAACAGATGTATGTAAGTGAATTCATTTTTTTAAACATTTTTAATTTATGAATTAAATTTTTTAAAAAGTCTTAACTCTACTTAATCCTAATTTCTTTTTTTTTCTTTTTCGCTTCTGATTTAAGCTTACTGTATTAGGCTGCTTAGTGCTCCAAGCCCAAACCTAGGGCAGTGCCTGAGTCCAAGCTCCGGTGCTAGTACATCCATCTATAACATTGGCATCAGCCAACAAAGCAGCATTACTGCCTGGTTGTTTCCTGCAATACATATTGTATCCATTTTTATAGTTTCTTTTTTATACTTTCCACAGTCTTTATAACAGCAACAATGTCATTCAGATAATTATACTGTAATTGACCTTAGCGTTGAGCATCCTTGGTTTTTACTGCAGTTTGCTTAATACTTCAGTATGGTCAATTATCTTGTAATTCCCACTTCGTTGGGAATTATTGTTTTAATTATTCCACTCCAAATACATCATTTTGGCATAGTAATAAGGGTACACTGGGGAATGGTCATACTCGGGAACACTTTAAAGAGCTACCAGTTTTAACATGTAGGAAGGCTTTTCATCTTGTCGTCTTTAGTCATTACCTTTAACACTGATTTCATTTAATTATCACTTACTGTGCTCAGGCCAGTTCTTATCCAGAGAAGTCAGCATATGGGGAGTTGGGGCCTGCAGCTGCATAACTGTAAAATTTGATTTATGATTTCCACACTGATTTCTGCCACATTATGGTGTGAGCTGTGTTGATGCAGCTAAATTCCAGTGGAAGGTGGGGGTAAAACAGTGGGGGTTTTTTCCCCCTAGAAATTTGAACTATTCATTATCCCAAACAGACAGTGAGTATGCTGGTGAGAATTTTATGGCTGCATAGGAAGCTTGCATGGCTCTCTTGATACTGATTTAATTTGCACCTATATGGCACTGATACTCCACCAGGAGCAGCACCCTGATGGTGTTGGAGAGAAAACAGCATAGTCCTTCTGGTGGATGACCTGAATTCAGTTAGCACTGATTTCAGTTAGCACTGTGCTCAGCACTGCCCAAAACAGAGACTGAATCATAGCATGCTATGCTGTATAGCCTAGTTCAAAAATGATTGTGGGTCCACCACTAGAAAGACACGGTTCCACTTCTTAAGCAGATTATGTGAACATGGCAATGTGCTCAGTCTGTCTATAAATGTGTATGTTCATTGTTTTTTGTCAGCACTTTGTGGTGTATTTACCATGAATAAAAATGCTCTACTGAAGCAGAAAATGAAAAACTGGTATGTTTTGCTCAAACACAAACTAAGTGTAACCTACTTTCACCAAAGAGTATTTTTTCCTATGTCTGATATAATTATTACATGTGAGCAATCTCAGCATTGTTCAGTAGGAAAATGCTACTCTTCTAGTAGATTAATGCATTTTATTGAAGAAAACAGCAGTGTAAAAAGACTTTATTTCTCTATAAATTTTAATAGTTACTAAAACAAGGACTCCAGCCCATTAAGTTACAGCCTGCCAAGTCATAGTGCTGAATCACTTAATTTCTCTAAGTAACTATCTTATTCCAACTTCTTAAAGGCAGCTGTTAAGAGAGCACTGATGTTTTAATCAAGGAACAGGGCAGAGTCTGTCAGCTGAACAGTGTGTTTTAATGAGTTTTCTTTCACAGTCTGCAAATGTGAGGACCTCTCCTGGAGTCTCTGGGCTTGCACACTCAGGAACTAAGGTGTGGGTGGGTACAGGATTATTTGCAGGAATCTGAAGTCAGTGGAAACCATGAGGACATTGTTATACCCCAGTATTTCTCAATGAAGGTAGGTCTTTACCAGTGTTTATAGACTGAAAAGCTGTTACAAACAACAGAGGGAACTCAGTATGAGTAATACTGTTGTCTCTCACACGGTGAACATAGTAGGCATTAGGTTCATAGGAAGATCTAGATCATAGTTCATTGTCTATATATATGATATATCTTTGTTACTTAGCACAAGAGATAAATTTAGATCTGTCAGCAAAAGTACTAGAGATCCATCCCATGAAGTCACTGATCTTTATGTAGCAGGTGCATTTCATGTTGAAGGGAAAAGAAGGCAGTTCTGCAGGGGTATTGGTAGGCTGGCTCTGTGCAAGGAAATGGGTGTGACAGTCAAAAGTGGGAGTGTTTAGATTTATTCTGTAGTAATTGACTTGTGAGGCAAAATAATGTCAGTCCTAGTACACTGACCTAATTTCAGATTTGGAAATGAGATTCTGCCTGCTGTCACAGCAGGTGAGTTGTCTCCATTTTTTCTTCTAATACCAGGTGAGAATACTGCAGGAGGATCTTTTCATATTGGTATAAGGTCAGATCCATCAAGCAATAAAAGCATTAAGCAGTGTGCTTTGCCTCAATGCCCAGTGTGGTGCTCATCCTTTAATGTGCTAGTGATAATTAGCTACTTTATCTTTCTAGTAGGGACCTTCGATTTATTACCTTATTAAGCAGTGAAATCAAAGATTTAAACGGTATCTATAGCATATAGCTAATCAGATTGTGAAAAATAGAACTGTATGGTTTCAAATTTATGAAAATAAATACTTCTGTTTAAATAAGTTCAGTAGTTTAATTCTTTAGACACCACTTTAATTTGTAGTTTATTGGTGATTATTTTTCTTCGTTTTATGGCAAATTGCTTTCTGTAGGGTGAAGTTGAGAAATAATGAATTGAATTCACATTACAAGCTACTGCCTTCCAAATTGTAAATGAATATAAATGTAATAGGAGCTTAGTATAAAAATCTTTTGCAAAAGGCTATGGTATATCATTGCAGAAACAAATACATTTTTCAAGTCATCAGTTCATTTAATGTTGTGTTTCTAATTGGCCTTTATTTTAAGGGCTTCTGTACCCTGGCACTGCTGTCTCCAAATGTCTTAACATGTATTGTCACTTCAGAGCAAAAAATAACTTTGCTAGTTTGCATTATTTGCTATAATCGTTGATTAATGATCTGCTTTAAAACTAAATTAGTATTTTAAGAGGTGTTTGTGCAGTATAGAAAAGGCACAGGCTGTGCCTTTAACACTAGCTTTGTTCTAAATTTTTTATTTCTGCTCAATGTTCTTAGAGGGTAATTAACAATTACAGTCAAAAATATGGAAGATTTTTGCAAATTCTACCGCTCATTAATCTGAGATGCTGTTCTCAAGAACTGGAAATTGCAGCAAAATGGAGAGGAGAACCTGTGTCCCAGTAGGTACTAATATTCTCTTACATGACTTGGACAATAATTTCTGTGGTTAAGTGTTCTTAATCCTTACCAGAAGCTTGTGTGTCCTAGGTTACAATGTAAAATTGTGCCCAAGGTATGTATTCTATCCCCATGAGCCATTGGAGCCAAGGTGGGGCAGTGTTTTCCTTATCTTCTGTTAATGAGCCTAACAATGCCTTGCCACATGACTCATAGATAACTTCCTCTGGGAGTTATCTCTGTTTAATGGGCCATCAAGGACCCACTGCATGACTCATAGAATGAGATCATCCCCATTGTGAGATGCTCCGCCCAGGGGGAGGAGCCAAGCATTCCCACCTGGATAAATCCAGGGTTTGGGACAGCACAGGCAGCTTTTTATCCACTGGACTTCCAGAGGAGACAAGAGCTGCCAGACGTTTGTACAGGAATCACTGCTTCGACAAGACCATCTCATCTGGACTGCCACTACCACCCTAACTAACAGGGTGTCAGGTTGTATTCTGACTCTGTCAGGGGTTTTTTTTGCAGTATTACTTTTATTTTATTTTACTTTACTTTATTTTCTTTTCATCTTATTAAATTGTGTTTCTGACTTGGAGTCCTTCACTGGTTTTGCTTTCAAACCAGCACATTTTTTTTGGTGCCCAACGTGGGGCAGGAGGTACTGAGAAAAGTCAGAATTACAATTTTGGAAAAAGACGCCTGTTCACTATGATGCTCAGCATGTTTACATGTGTCTTGTACCTAGCTCTCTATATCTTTCCACACATGGGGCAGTATCTGCAGATCTTAATATTCTGGTGTAAACCAGGGTACAGCACTAAAATTGCTTTATTGGTCTATTATGTCTATTGCATGATAACCTCCGAGGCAATGAGCACAATTCGGAATATGTACTCAATTTTGTTGTCTTGTCCCAGTCTAGGATGCTTTGTTTGGGGTCTCAACAATCTCACCCAGGTGCAGTGGGGAGGGGTAAAGAATGATCTTTTCCAGTCTTTCAAGCCTGATACAGCAGTTTTTGGAAATAGCGAGTTCTCTCTGGATACTAAGGACAGCATAATGTTGTTGTTAGTACTGCTTTCTCTGCACAGCCTGCACCATGCTTAAAGTGCAGCGTTTTCTTGAGGCAGAGGAAAAAAGAACCAAATGCACAGCAACAGCCTTCGTGTCTACACAGATTGTCACAGAGGAGAAAGGAACCAAAAGCCAGGGAACAGTGTCCGAGTCTACGCAGACTGTCACAGAGGAAACAGAAGCCAAAAGCCAGGCAACAGTGTCCGCATCTACACAGACTGTCACAGAGGAGAAAGGAACCGAAATCAAGGCAACAGTGCCCACGTCCACGCAGACTGCCACAGAAGAGAAAGAAGCCACATGCAAAGCCACAACATCTGTATCTGTGCAGGTTGTCACAGAGGAGAAAGAAGCCAAAAATGCCAGCATCTCCACACAAACCATCACTGAACTGGAACAGCCTAAACTGGTAGCAGTTGCTCCTGTTCAGAAGAAGAAAGCAAAAAGCAAATCAGTCCGCACAGTGACTGATGAGGATGCAGCAGGACCTTCGCACCCAGCAGAAGAGACAGAGCCAGAGATCATCACTCGCTCTGTCCCTGGGTGAGCTACGTGACCTGCGGAGGGAATTCACCTGCCAGACAAATGGATCTGTCCTGACCTGGCTGCTCCGTATCTGGGACGCTGCAGCCAATGACACCATTCTGGATGGAAGTGAGGCCAGGCAACTGGGATCACTGTCCCAGGATGTGGTCATTGACCAAGGGATCGGGAGAACCCAAGAAACTCTCAGCCTCTGGCGACGACTGCTAACAAGTGTGAAGGACAGATACCTTTGTAAAGAAGATCTCCAGGTGCACCAAGGAAAGTGGAACACAATGGAACAAGGTATCCGATGCCTGAGGGAATTAGCCGTGCTGGAGATCATTTTCTCAGAGGACGAGAGATTTCCTAAAAGCCCAGATGAAGTCCAGTGCACATCGCAGATGTGGTTGAGATTTGCACGGCTTGGACCAGAGATGTACTCCCGTTACCTGGCAACGCTGCAATGGAGGGCAGGCGAGGACAGGGTGGGTGTCTTGGTGAATAAACTAAGAATTTATGAGGACACTGTCACCGCCCCATTTCATACCCATGTCTCCTCCGTGGAAACAAGGCTGGCTGAGCAAATCCGAAGCTTGATTAAAGAAGAAATTTACCACGTCTCGCCAGAACCAACAAGAGTCTCTGCCATTAGGAGCAGGCGTCCCCCAGCCAGGGAGAGAACATACACTCCACGAGGTAACCTCTGGTCTTTTCTTCGGGAGCATGGAGAAGACATGAGGAAGTGGGATGGAAAACCTACCTCCTCCTTAGCAGCCCAGGTACGTGAACTGAAAAAGAGAGACCCCTACCACAAGAAGTTCATCTAGAGGCAATGCTGCTCCAGTCTCTTGAGCACAAAACTCCAGACGGGATAGGAATGATGATATGACTGATCCTCTCAAAGGAACCTCAAGAACATATTTACAGGAAGAGAGTAGCATGCACCATGACCAGGAATAGAGGGGCCCTGCCTCTAGCCAGGTAGAGAGGAAAGGGACAATCGGATCTATTGGACTGTGTGGATCCGATGGCCTGGCACATCTGACCCACAAGAGTATACGGCTTTGATTGACACTGGTTCTCAATGCACCCTGATGCCATCAAGGTATGTAGGAACAGAATCCGTTTCTATTTCTGGAGTGACAGGAGGGTCCCAGCAGCTGACTGTAGTGGAGGCCGAAGTGAGTTTAACTGGGAACGGGTGGCAAAAACACCCCATTGTGACTGGCCCAGAGGCCCCATGCATCCTTAGCATAGACTATCTCAGAAATAGATATTTCAAAGACCCAAAAGGATATCGTTGGGCTTTTGGGATAGCTGCTGTAGAGACAGAAAGCATCAGACAACTGAATACCTTGCCTGGTCTCTCAGATGACCCCTCTGCTGTGGGACTGCTGAGAGTTGAAGAGCAACAGGTACCAATCGCCACAGCAGCAGTGCACCGTCGGCAACACCACACCAACAGAGACTCTGTGATTCCTATCCATGAGATGATTCGTAAACTGGAGAGCCAAGGGGTGGTCAGCAAGGCTCGTTCACCTTTCAACACCCTATATGGCCAGTGCATAAGTCCAGTGGAGAATGGAGACTGACTGTGGATTACCGTGGTCTGAATGAAGTCACGCCACCACTGAGCGCTGCTGTGCCAGACATGTTGGAGCTTCAGTACGAGCTGGAGTCCAAGGCAGCAAAGTGGTACGCGACCATCGACAGTGCCAATGCCTTCTTCTCCATTCCTTTGGCAGCAGAGTGCAGGCCTCAGTTTGCTTTCACCTGGAGGGGTGTGCAGTATACCTGGAACCGACTGCCCCAGGGGTGGAAGCACAGTCCCACAATCTGCCACAGACTAATCCAGACTGCATTGGAAAAAGGTGAGGCTCCTGAACATCTCCAGTATATTGATGACATTATTGTATGGGGGAACACAGAAGGGGAAGTCTTCAAGAAAGGAGATTATCCAGATTCTGCTGAAAGCTGGTTTTGCCATTAAGCGAAGTAAGGTTAAGGGACCGGCTCGAGAAATCCAGTTCCTGGGAGTCAAATGGCAAGATGGTCGTCGCCAGATACCCACAGAAGTAATCAACAAGATCACCGCAATGTCTCCACCAACCAGCAAGAAGGAAACACAAGCTTTCCTAGGCACCATAGGCTTTTGGAGAATGCACATTCCTGAGTATAGCCAGATTGTGAGTCCTCTCTACCTGGTTACCCGCAAGAAGAATGATTTCCACTGGGGCCCTGAACAGCAGCAAGCCTTTGCCCAGATCAAGCAAGAGATCGCTCATGCAGTAGCCCTTGGCCCAGTGAAGACAGGACCAGATGTGAAGAATGTGCTCTACTCAGCAGCCGGGAACAATGGCCTGTCCTGGAGCCTATGGCAGAAGGTGCCTGGTGAGACTCGGGGTCGACCACTGAGATTCTGGAGTCGAAGCTACAGAGGGTCCGAAGCCAACTACACTTCCACAAAGAGGGAAATCTTGGCCGCCTATGAAGGAGTTCAAGCCGCCTCAGAAGTAATTGGCACTGAAGCACAGCTGCTTCTGGCACCCCGACTGCCGCTGCTGGGGTGGATGTTCAAGGGAAAGGTTCCTTCCACGCATCATGCCACCGACACTACTTGGAGCAAATGGATTGCCCTCATTACACAGCGTGCCCATATTGGAAACCCAAATCGCCCTGGGATTCTGGAAGTTATAACGAACTGGCCTGAAGGTGAGACTTTTAGATTATCCTCTGAAGAAGAAGAAGAGCAAGTGACACGTGCCGAGGAGGCCCCACCATATAACAAGCTACCGGAGACTGAGAGACGATATGCCCTCTTCACTGATGGTTCCTGCCGAATTATAGGTGCTGACCAGAAATGGAAAGCTGCAGTATGGAGCCCCACACGACGAGTTGCACAAGCTACCGAGGGACAAGGTGGATTGAGTCAGATGGCAGAGCTTAAAGCTGTCCAGCTGGCTTTGGATATTGCTGAACGAGAGAAGTGGCCGAGGCTCTATCTCTACACCGACTCATGGATGGTATGTAATGCCCTTTGGGGATGGCTGAATCGCTGGAAAAAGGCCAACTGGCAGTGCAGAGGGAAACCCATCTGGGCTGCTGAGATTTGGCAGGACATTGCCACCCGAGTAGAGAAGCTAACCGTGAAGGTTCGACACGTGGATGCCCACGTACCCAAGAGTAAGGCTAATGAGGAGCATCGCAACAATGAGCAGGTAGACAAAGCTGCCAAGGTGGAAGTATCACAGGAGGATCTAGACTGGCAGCACAAGGGAGAATTATTCCTAGCTCGTTGGGCCCATGATGCCTCTGGTCATCAGGGAAAAGATGCAACATACCGATGGGCCCGTGACCGAGGGGTAGACCTTACTATGGACAGCATCTCACAAGTCATCCATGACTGTGAGACCTGCGCTGCAATCAAACAGGCCAAGTGGGTGAAGCCTCTGTGGTACAGTGGACGATGGTTGAAGTACAGGTATGGGGAAGCCTGGCAAATTGACTACATCACCCTTCCCTAGACCCGCCAAGGCAAGCGCTATGTGCTGACCATGGTAGAAGCAACCACAGGATGGCTGGAGACCTATCCTGTGCCTCATGCTACTGCCCGGAATACCATCCTGGGCCTCGAAAAGCAAGTCCTGTGGAGACATGGTACCCCAGAGAGAATTGAGTCAGACAACGGGACACATTTTAAGAATGGTCTTATAAACACCTGGGCCAAAGAACATGGTATTGAATGGATATATCACATCCCTTATCATGCACCAGCGCTGGGAAAGTTGAATGGTGCAATGGACTATTAAAGACTACCCTGAAGGCACTTGGCGGTGGGACCTTCAAGAATTGGGACATAAACTTAGCCAAAGCCACCTGGATGGTCAACACCCGAGGCTCCATCAATCGAGCTGGTCCTGCCCAGTCTGAACCCTTGCACACAGTGGATGGAGATAAAGTCCCTGTGGTACACATGAAAGGGATTTTAGGAAAGGCTGTTTGGATTAATCCCACCTCAGGCAAAGGCAGACCCATCCGTGGGATTGTTTTTGCTCAAGGACCTGGTTATACTTGGTGGGTAATGCAAAAAGATGGAGAAACCCGTTGTGTACCACAAGGAGACCTAATTTTAAGTGAGAACTAGAATTTGTGTGTAAGGTTTCATTCTGTGTATATATGTATGTATCTGTGAGAATGTATGATGTAGATGGTGATAGAATAAGGGGTGGATTATGTCCTAGGTTACAATGTAAATTGTGTCCAAGGTATGTATTCTATCCCCATGAGCCATTGGAGCCAAGGTGGGGCAGTGTTTTCCTTATCTTCTGTTAATGAGCCTAACAATGCCTTGCCACATGACTCATAGATAACTTCCTCTGGGAGTTATCTCTGTTTAATGGGCCATCAAGGACCCACTGCATGACTCGTAGAATGAGATCATCCCATTGTAAGATGCTCCGCCCAGGGGGAGGAGCCAAGCATTCCCACCTGGATAAATCCAGGGTTTGGGACAGCACAGGCAGCTTTTATCCACTGGACTTCCAGAGGAGACAAAAGCTGCCAGACGTTTGTACAGGAATCACTGCTTCGACAAGACCATCTCATCTGGACTGCCGCTACCACCCTAACAGGGTGTCAGGTTGTATTCTGACTCTGTCAGGGGTTTTTTTTGTACTATTACTTTTATTTTATTTTACTTTACTTTATTTTCTTTTCATCTTATTAAATTGTGTTTCTGACTTGGAGTCCTTCACTGGTTTTGCTTTCAAACCTGCACACTGTTATATAAGGAATAGAAGAAATTCTGTAATAGTGATGGAACAGAAATTACTCATTGTAAATGCTAATTTACAATAATATAACTTATATAATTTCATATAATTTAACTAATAATATTAGTGTTAATAGCTGCACTGAAAACCCCAAAACCAAATTGCTACATTGTACAGTTTTATGTGGAACAACAGCTGTCCATCATGCATGGAGGAAAAAACCCCAAACAAGTGTTTCTGGATAAATAGGAGGATCTAAAATCCATCAGTCAGGACTTCTTTAGTTGTTCCTCACCACCCCAGTAAAAAAGGAGGACAGAGATGGAAACAGTCAGCAGGATTTCAACTGACAATTTTTTTTGTCTCCATTGCTTTCATTTCCAATTCTGCAAAAAGCCTGAACACATCCCTACTTATGTACGTTCAACTACTGACTTCAGAGTGAGATAAAGTTTAGTGCATGCTTAAATGCGTTCTTGAACTTGGGCCAAAAGCTGCTGCTGCTACCAAAATCAGTCCCAGAGGGAACATTGCATCTTTCATTGCTTCCTTTTTGTATGTGAAGATACAGGCTCCACAAAGCTTTGGAAATATGGTAGAATTTGATAAATGTTGCCAGCTTTGTTTAAAGGAGTAGAGTGGAGTTGTTGGATGATAGTGCATAAAGTACACATTATCTTCCTTTCTCTCCTGCCCATACGTGTGCTCTGTAGCAATCATTACTAGGTGAGAACTGTAGAATAGCAAGAGAATCACTGAGCCAGTCTGTGTTTTGTTTCTGTCTGCTGCAGGCATAGCCTGTAATTGTAAAAGGCAGCAAAATAAAATGAATTTAGGTGTTTTGTCCTGTTCTTGCCTGCTTCAAAACTGTTCAGAAGCTTGCTTCTTTCTTTGGTAGAAATCTTCATTCAAACGTTTGCTGAAGTGTGACTTGCCTTGAGCCTCTTTGTTCTTATTGATTTACACAGGCAAACACACACCCATGTGCAAACACACACCCCTCTTCTGGGAGTATTGACTTAACCCTGCATATTTGTAGAGGAAACAAACCAAAACAAGACCAGAGCACAGTATTCATAGAATTCATCCCATTGGCAGTGCAGATAGCCACTGTGATCTGTCATCTGATCACCTGTTTCTTTCTCTTGCAATACATAGTACAGTTTTTAATGTGAGACATTTTCTGGGTAGCTGTCACTGGTTAAAACCCAACGTGCTTTCTGTTCGAACAGCTCCAGATCATATTATCGTCATAAGATGTATTGAGGCATAGTGACAAATGAACCACTGTTATGAATGAGATCCTGATGATGCTTTCTTCTCTTTTTGGACTACAGAGCTCTTCTGTATCTCCTTCAGCCAGTTTCAGAACAGCAGAAAAGCACAGAAATTCAACAGATTATTCTTCAGATAGTAAAAAACAGAAAACAGAAGAGAAGGAAATAGCAGCTCGATATGTGAGTAGATTGTATACATTGTGCGTTGTTGTTCATTCAGTGTTCCTCTGTAATTTTGCATGATTTCTGCTGCATAACTAATTTTAAAATGAGGGTCAAATTTTAACTGTTTTTTGTCTCCTAACTCTAGTGTCTCTGCTGGATTAAACATTTTGGTGCATATAATTGATACTGTTTTTAACAATATAAATACAAAACACCTGGAAGTTGTGTGATAATTGCTGAGCTTTAGTTAGGCTAAAGTTTGGGAAGTCTGTCTTGACTCCTCTTCATAGTGGAGTGCCACTTTGGATGAAGATTTTCATTCCATGTCCTCCTCCACCAGTGTGAAAACTGGGAAGACTGTTACAGTTGTGGCAACCTGCTAAGCAGAAGCCCTGTAGGTGGCCGAAAGACTTTAATTGTATTAACACATAAAGTTTGGTAAAAGTGAATGGTACACTGCAGATTTGTGAGCAGCGTTCTTTTCTTTCCATAGTTATCAAGAGACATTGGGATATTAAATAGAAGGTTTTTAACATATGGTGATCTGTCATTGCAGGACAGCGATGGTGAAAAGAGCGATGACAACTTGGTAGTTGATGTTTCCAATGAGGTATACACAATGAATGGTATTTTTTCTATCTTACAGAAATGGTAGTGAGGGCTTCTTAAGTGTGCATATTGGTTTTATGAATAGGATTATGGTATTTGCCTTCATAAAGGAACTTCCCTTAGGAAATACCTAAGGGAATCCAGTTGTATCCTCCTTCTTTAGTATACAAATCAGATCTGAAACACTCACTTCTACAAAGTACTTCTTGTTTGTCCTATGAACAAAAAGTTCTCATGAGATATTTGAAGCCAGCCCAGCACAACAGAGGAGGTGCCGCTTGTAAGAGTGTCTGTCTTTTCTTTCACTTTGGCCATGACTTCATGTGTAGACCTCATCAAGTCTGCCAAATGCATCGAATCTTTTTAATCTATCACTTGAAAAAAGATATTTACTTGCCTATTTCAATATCCATATTTTTTGGCATTATTATTCATGGTTTAATGGCATCAAATTTTAAGAGTTAAAAAAAAAAACCAAAATTGTCCTTCACTATCCCCCTCAATTTTACAATTGTATCAGCTAAATCAATTGAAAATGGAAGGAATATGTCACTTCCTATGACAAATCTTCATTCCAAATTGAGGACTGCTCAAGACAAAAACTAGTGGCCAGTATGAAGTTCTTATGCTAATCTGTATTCCTGATATTTAGGATCCCTCTTCTCCCCGTGGGAGCCCAGCACACTCTCCACGGGAAAATGGCTTGGACAAGACTCGACTTCTGAAAAAAGATGCACCAATTAGTCCGGCATCTATTGCATCCTCTAGCAGTACTCCTTCCTCCAAATCCAAAGAACTTAGCCTTGTAAGTGCTACAAAACGTTTCTGAGCCCTAATCATAGACTGAAATACATGTGCTTACCAGATTTCTGTCTGGACACAGCTTGTATTTCCACAGCTCTCAATAAAGCACTGTGAAGCATCAATTTAATATTAGTTTAATTTATCTTTTCAAGCGAGTCTGATGAAATAATAGAAAGTCCACAGTCTTTTTTTGGGATAGGAAGAGGTTATTTTCACTGGTGGTGTGAGTAGATGATAGATGTAGTGTTCTGAGAGATATTTTTCTCCTCCCTCATATGAAGAACTGTTATTCTGAGAATAAATAGCAGTACACAGGGTTTCTTGAGCTGTTTTCCTGTGCTGTGGTTTATAGCAAATTCAGTTCCCTGCTTGGATGTGATTTGGTTGTTAGCTTTGTTTGACTTACCAGGCTATATACAACAACAGTAATTTTTATTTTCTATCTAAAAAGTAATCTGTCATTTACAAGAGCCTTCCTTGACTTGCATCACAAATCATAATGCAAAAGAAAAGAGCTGCCTGCAATGGGTGTTCTTTCCTTTCCTATTTGTGGCCACAGTTAATCACCTACCTGAGCCGCACAGTAATTCCCCTCTCAATTCTTCACAGGGCAGGGTATGCACTTATTTAAAGAAATAAAATAAATAAAAAGAAAGCTTAAAGTGAATGTAGTCCTCAGGAAAGGTGATGGAATGACAGGTTCAGACCTGGGAATCAGTGGTATGTCTGATGAACAAGCCTGTCACAAGAGCAGCACTGCACAGTTCCTGACTTTATACTTGTCACTGTCTTCATCCTGAATTTCTAGCACCACATTTGGGTATGAGTAGTTGGTCAGTTTGGGGACTTTTTCCTGCTCTTCTTGTCCATCCCTCACAGAAAATTATAACAGGAGCAAGTCCATGAGCATAGTGAGACCACTGACAGATTTCACATATGCTGCCAGTTGTCAGATGGCAATGATTTTCAGTCATTTACCTCATTCTGAATCATACAGATTCTCCTGATAAGAAAAGCTGTGAAGGCTGTAGTTAATTACCAAAGCCATTCAATGTTTTTCAGTGTCTTTGCATCTTCTCTTCATTGCCAGGGACTGTTGAAACCCAAACCCAGAAACTAAATATCACTAATCCCTAGCTATAAAGATAAAATAGTTTTTTATCTTCAAAATAAAATAGTCTTTTATCTTTATCTTTTTGCTTCTTGGTGATTAGAATGAGAAATCTACCACTCCTGTGTCTAAATCAAATACCCCAACTCCACGGACTGATGCCCCAACGCCAAGCAGCAACTCCACTCCTGGACTGAGGCCAGTGCCTGGCAAACCCCCAGGTGTGGACCCAATAGGTTAGTGTCCATATATTTTGGTGATGTGAAACACTGACTGTTTGTCCCTTGTCAGGCTCCCTTTAAATCTGTAATAACAAGTTACAGATGTTACAGATGCTTAAACTAGGTGCTGAGCTGGTTCTTCAGCACTATAATTCACTGTTGTGTGGCTTTCCTTGGCTGGCTGGCTGGTTGGTTTGGGTTATTTGTGGGGTTTTTTGCAGTTTTCCAAACTCGTGTTTCATCTGATGGCTCTAGAATGCCTCTGTGATTTCTCACTTTCCCCCCTCTTCTTACAGCTTCAGGTTTAAGGACACCTATGGCAGTACCGTGTCCTTACCCTACTCCATTTGGTATCGTGCCACATGCTGGTATGAACGGGGAGCTGACCAGCCCTGGGGCTGCCTATGCTGGTCTACACAATATTTCCCCTCAAATGAGTGCAGCAGCTGCAGCAGCAGCAGCGGCGGCAGCTTACGGGCGATCTCCAGTGGTAAGTGTTTGCCATTCGTGCATTTAGTTTTGAGAGCTGTTTATATTAAATATAAGACCTGTGGGGTTAACTCTAGTTCACTCACTTTGTGATTTGGGGAGTATGCTGTGGAGAACATGAATTAAACAGTCTTCCTTTGCCTAACTCTTACTTTAATACACCTTTTTGTTTTGCCTGGGGAAATCTATAGGTTGGTTTTGATCCACATCATCACATGCGAGTCCCAGGCATCCCTCCTAATCTCACAGGCATCCCAGGAGGAAAACCGTGAGTATCAAACATTTAGCTTTAAAAGTCAATCATCTGTTGGAAGTCATGTTCCCTTGCTGGTTGGAATTCCCCATAGCTACTGAAAACTATTGTGTGAATAGAAATAAGTATAGCTATCCAGCAAGAGCAGGAGAATCACTTTGTAATCTTAAAGTTGCATTTGTAAATTTGTTTTGAAGACTAATCACAGTTGACATGGACTGGGTGATATAAAATAAAGGAGACAGAAATAAATGGAAAAAGGAGATGAACTTCAAAAGGAGATGAACTTGGTTCTTTATGGAAATGCAAGCTGGAATGGGATCTCAGCATTCCATCTCCACTGTACTCTGCTTCTCAGTTTAAAAAAATTATTTCTTTGTTCACAAAAGCCTTGTAATTATTTGCAAACTTAGCAGCTGTGTGCAGAAAAAGGAATACTGAAATGTTTTGTTTGATTGAAAATACTGGAAAGAATTATTTTATGATAATATTCAGATTCATCCTTGATGGAACTGACCCGTATAATGTGACCTGCTTTACCAGGCTTTTTGTGTTGTGAGCCTTGCAGGAATTACAGAGACAGAGAACTCTATGCTCACATTTCTCTAGAGGTAGAGAGGAGAAAAATGAAAGCAACTGTACAAACCATATTGATCCAGATTTTCTTTAAGGTTCATCCAGTTCCACTTCCTTGTGACACTTCTGGGAGATTGTAACCAGTTCATACTGGAGAGTTTGACGGTCAAGAGGTGTTCATGCCAATCATTCTCAAGCTCTTTTATGTGTGAACATGTTTGTGTAGGAGTGGTTGGGGTTAGTCACGCATTTGGATTTGTGTGAGAAAATGCATATGCTTACTTGCCAGTGAGCTTGCAGACACACAGAATTAAGAACATATGGAGTGATCAGGCCTAGTGCCCGTAACTCCTTGTGTCCACACGTCACACAAATCATGAGCCAGGTCCAGATCTCTCAGGCGTCTCACACTGATAACCACCTTAATTTACTTCTCTGCTAGTTGTGCCACCCTGTTAGGTGAATGCATAAGGCAGGTATGGAAATTGATGTACAGCAGCTTGCAGACCAACTGCTTGCATTAAAAATTCTGTGGGGCACAGATCTTCATCCATTATATACAGTGGGCTCTAAGAAATGTCTTCATGTAATGTTCAAATGCTTGCTGGATTTAATTTCATCCCTGATGGAGTCAGTCACATGGAAAGAAGTGTCTCTGGATCTACTAGGCTTTGCTTGCTGTGGTAAGAGAAATGGCAATTGCACGGGTTCAGAGACTTCCCTACTCACATCTTACTTCGGTTAAAATTGAGAGGAATAAAACATGAGGCAAACTCAAATGAAATTACTTCAATTCTGGTATATTTCCAAGATTTTTAAATGTTGTTGCTCTGTAGATGTCTATTTTAAACATTTAAATATAACTGTCATTTGTCTACCAGAGGGCTTAAAACTTTTAAAATCTGTGATTCGTTTAGAATGACTGTAATGACTTCGTCTTGAGTGTGATAGTTGTCACATCTTCCAGGATTTTTTTTTTTCTCATTTGCTCCTTTTTTACCTTAGAGGGAAATTTGTGTAAATTCTCAGCACTATTGAGTGTCCTGAAATGGAGTGGGCAGCATATGGCACATTCAGGATCTGGCCCCTAATAACTCTCTTTTCACTTTGGTATTGTATCAACTCCTGTGTATTGCACAGTGTATAAATACTGAAAGACAGTATATAAGTAAGAAAGATAGCTAATGCATTTTGTTCCACTAAAAAGTACTGAATTGCTGTTAGTGCATTATGAATCTTAAATGCCAAATTCAGTAGTTTAATTCTGAATACTGCATTCTTTAGTCACTTCAAAGTATCAATTAAGGAAGTTCACTTAAAAGTATTCTCATGAAACAATTTTTTGTGAGCTCTTGTCATCCCACCAGTGAGACAATGGATTTTTCATGAGCACTATAATGATTTTTTAGGTCTAAGAAAATTAAAGCCTTCCATTAAGCATACCCTGGTATGTATAGGTAAACCCTCTTAAAAATGTTGTGCTCTTGTAATAGATTTATCAGGTAGCATCTCAGAACAAGGCAATTTTGCAACCTAACTGTTCTCCCTGGAAAATACTTTGAGGTAAAGCTGTTGATAGGTTATTCACAGGTGGCATAAGTGGCAATCACAGAACAGATTCTTTCTCAGTGAGAGGCCTGATTTTGGCAAGAGAAATTGAGATCTGTAGCAGTGTGTCAAGTCAACAAAAAAACCCAAAAAACCCAAACCCGAAACAACCCATGAAATAAAAAATTCCATTGCAGTGCATTTTTGCTGGTCTGTCATGTCAGCTGTCAGAAACTGTGCCTTGAGAACTTAACTCTTCTGTGTTGGTGGAAGTTTCACTGCACCCTTAGGTACAGTGCTGAGCAGCTTTGCTCAAGGGTCCTGGGACCCACA
This sequence comes from Acrocephalus scirpaceus scirpaceus, assembly GCA_910950805.1. Taxonomy (NCBI): domain Eukaryota; kingdom Metazoa; phylum Chordata; class Aves; order Passeriformes; family Sylviidae; genus Acrocephalus; species Acrocephalus scirpaceus. The sequence goes on from OU383776.1 coordinate 32,330,747, forward strand.
GCACGTTTGGGACAGATTGGCAGCAGTACAGCTGAAGCTGCCACATAAGAGTCAGTAAAGTGAGCAGCCAAATGTCCCCTGGCACGCAGCTACCCACTATGCTCTGGCAGCAACCAGACAACTATTTCTGTCTTCCAGGGGGCCCTGACCCAACCTTCCTTCCCTTCTCTGCATGCGGTGATATCCCCATCCAAAATTAAGGGTGGTGTCATATAGCCTCACTCATACCAGAAATCATCATAATATGAGTTGTAAAAGCTCATTTGATTGGTGCTTGACTTTTCACATTAAAAGCTGAGCACCTATGTTGGTGGTTCGAGGGCTATGCTATAGATCAATACATGTTTTTTCCTTACGTGATTAAAATATCTGCTATTAGGCCAGGTGAGTAGAGCATGGTGCTAATAACACCCAAGGTCATGTGTTCAGTCCCCATATGGCCATTCACTTGAGGATCCCTTCCAGCTCAGAATATTCTGTGAAATACTTGTTAAAAAATTGAGCTGGGGATTCAATCTGAATGCCTGCAGTGGAAGCACGTCTTTGATTCTGTTTTCCTAAACAGGAAAGTAAAGAAGTAAAACTCTTTAAATCACTCCCTGAATTTCTTTCCCCTCAGAGCATACTCGTTTCATGTAAGTGCAGATGGTCAGATGCAGCCAGTTCCATTCCCTCCTGATGCCCTCATTGGTCCAGGAATCCCTCGCCATGCCCGTCAGATCAACACCCTGAACCATGGGGAAGTTGTGTGTGCAGTTACCATCAGCAACCCCACCAGACACGTGTACACAGGTGGAAAGGGGTGTGTCAAGGTTTGGGACATCAGTCACCCTGGCAACAAGAGCCCTGTCTCTCAGCTGGACTGCCTGGTAGGTGAACAGCAGCATACAACACTGAAAGATGATAGGATGTTGTGTTAAGATTGCAGTGATTCCACTAAGGTGTAAAGGGCAAGCTGGTTTTTGGTTTCTGTTGTGGTATCACAGGTTTGTATTGCATTTGTAATTTTGTTGTTTCTATTTGAACTGAGGTTTAAGTATATTCCTCACCATACTTGTGGGTTTTTTCCCCCACAATGAGTCAAAACATTTTTAATGTCCTTAAGTTGTGGTAGGAGGAAAGATCAAAGTGCAGCAAATATTGTTTATAAACTTTGACATTTGCTGGCAATTTTACAGCTTGTTGATACCCTATCATGCTAAAAATTGCTGTCTTGCAACTGTTTTCTCTGAGAATATTTGAGGGTTGTGTCACGTATTTTTGTGTCTATGTATGTGTATGAATGCATTGACCTGTCTTAGTGTGGCAATTAAAAATATCCCTGACTGTTACTCACAAATTATTTGAATGTGCTAACAAGATGAACTATTGTTAGCAGGTTTTCTCTTGTCATTTACCAGTTCTTGGTGAGATGGTGTTGCTTGTTACAGAGGCAGTAAAATGAGAACTGTGCAGCACATGTAGACTTGTAATGAATTGCTACACAAGTTGCTACACAAATGAGGAAAATTGCCCAAATATTTTCCTCTGACATCTCCTAGATGGTGGCAGCAAGTCTCACTGGAATGGGAAGGGGAAAAGTGTGCAGAGAATTTGGCACTCCCCCATGCTGAGAGGGTAATATGCTGAAATAAACAGAGTATGAAAATATAACTTTCTACACCAGCTGTCAAATTCAGCTATCTTGAATTGTTTTGGGCTGGGTTCAGGTCTTTGCATTTTGATGCTAATTAAGATTAAATATCTCTCACTACTAAATTTTGTAGATCAAGTTGAAGCACTTCCCTAATGTAATGTAATTTTCTGGCATTAATACACTTTATCATTGTCATACGTATAAATGGCTCATTAAAATCAGGAGGGAATACAATACTTTTATGGATTTCTGCTCTCATGTTAATGCTGTTTTCTTTCCTCATGAGTAATCTCTTGATGACTTCTGTCTCCACAGAACAGAGACAACTACATACGTTCCTGCAGATTGCTCCCTGATGGCCGCACCCTGATTGTTGGTGGGGAAGCCAGCACGTTATCCATTTGGGACCTGGCAGCTCCAACTCCTCGCATCAAGGCAGAGTTGACGTCTTCTGCTCCAGCTTGCTATGCCCTAGCTATCAGCCCTGATTCTAAGGTCTGTTTCTCTTGCTGTAGCGATGGCAACATTGCAGTGTGGGATCTGCATAACCAGACTTTAGTAAGGTAGGTCATCCAAACTGGATCATCAGGTTGTGAAGAATTAATTATATACAGCCATAAATGTGTTTTTGCATATATATTCTATTTTCTCTATGTATAGATGCTTCTAATATTTGTTGTTCAGCATAGCCATTGTAATACCTTGACAACAGTCTATATGATTATTTATAGGCTTTGAAAGTTTCATAGTTCCAGGCCTTTTGATAAGCCCATAGCTATAGTTCCCTAAATATCAGCTGATGTCAGTACTGCTGTGGATTCCTTGAACAGATGCTTTTTTTTGTTTCCACTGCTCTCACTCTAATCTCTTTAATCAGAGATCCAGCAAATATGTCTTGGGTAAAGATATGTGTCAATTACTGCATTGCAGATTTAGGCTTTCAGGAGTATGGGTTGCTCTACACTGATATACAGTAAGTTAAGAGCTAGTCAGGCAGAGCTTCTCTGTGCACTGCACTGTGTATATGTTGTTATGTGTAATATCAATGTTGCATGTAAAGGCAAGGTTTTACTACCTGATGTTACCATTTAGACTGCTCTTTTTAACTTCAGTGACCTGTGCATTTTTCTTAAACTAAGATAATTTTGCTGAGCATGCTACAGTCTTCTGGGGGAAATGACTATTTTAAGCAATATTTTAAGTTGAGTAGTGGATATCACACAGCCAGCAGCAAAGACTTCCAGAGCACCTGATTCTTAAAGTGTTCTTTTTGAAATCAGATTAGCTATCTGGCCTGATTGCATCATCAATTCATCACAAAACTCACATGATTGTCCTAGAGTTTGTGTTAATCTGGATTTGCTGTTGGAATCTAAGTTAGAACTGAAGGACTGAAAGAAGTTATTTTGTATTTTTGCTCAGAATGTGCTGATCTTCTTTTAATATTTTCAGGCAATTTCAGGGCCACACAGATGGAGCGAGCTGTATTGACATTTCTAATGATGGCACCAAATTATGGACAGGAGGTCTGGACAATACAGTCAGATCCTGGGATCTGAGAGAAGGGAGACAGCTCCAGCAACATGACTTCACATCACAGGTTCAATCTCAGAACCTTTGGCATGTTAAAAAAATTCTTATGGTTTTTTAAGACAAAAAAGCACTTTTAAATTTTTTTTCTCCTTTATAAGCAAAAAAGCAGTCTCAAAGAGAACTCCAAAGAAATTCTCACTTAGTCTCATATTCTATACTCTCATTTTTGTTGGTTTTTTTTCTTGTGGCAGCTAAATGTTTATCTGGCTTATGACTGTTTAACAGATTAGTACCTCTCCTATGAGAGTAAGGGAGAATCAGTTTTATAAAAGAAGTGTTGGATTAAAATGTTCCTCTCTGCAATCTGCTCCCATTCTGTAGATTCTGTAGATATTTTATCAAAATATTTTTAAATGCTGTCAGATAAGCTTGGACATTAACTTTTATCATTTGTTTGGTACTTCACTATTGAAGTTTTAATAACATTTTAAAGCATAGTTTTGCAGCTGTGTTTGCATGAACTAATTTATCTTGATTTCTGTAGTAATTGGATTATCATGTTTTTAAAACTGCAGTAGACCAAAAACGTGAGTTTGCATAGTGCTAACAGTGTAGCAAGGGTCAGTTTTGAATATCTCAAGCTCATTTCTTTACTGATAGAAACGTGTGCTGTGCTAATTACAGATCTTCTCACTGGGCTATTGTCCAACTGGTGAGTGGTTGGCAGTAGGAATGGAGAACAGCAATGTCGAGGTGCTGCATGTTACTAAGCCAGACAAGTATCAGCTGCATCTTCATGAGAGCTGTGTATTATCACTCAAGTTTGCTCACTGTGGTAAGCAAATCTTTCTATATCAGTGTTTTCTTTCACGAAAAATTCATTCAAGGTTACCTTTAAACAAAGGTGTAATATAGTTATTAAACTACAGAGTATAGTTAAAAATTAGATATTAAATTTAAGTATTAAGGTTATTTTAAAAACTCTATATGACTGCTTTTTTCTATGTACTGCTTATTTTGTGATGGAATATCATAGTGCAACCAGATGAAAATGTTACTGTTCTTCAGATATGTGTGAATGCTTTGTTGTTACCATCATCTGTTTCTTGAGATGTATTCCTTGAAAACAAAATGCAGCAATAACATTTAAACAATCTGTTGCAGGCAAATGGTTTGTAAGCACTGGAAAAGATAATCTTCTTAATGCTTGGAGAACACCTTATGGAGCCAGTATATTCCAGGTAATAATATCCTAAAAGCAATTTTCCACATATATTACAGTGCAGTAGAGCTGCATATCTTAGGGTCTGTCAGTAGCCTAAGGCATTTTCAGGTGGAAATGCAGCTAATTACTGTAGTCCTTAAAGAGTTTGTCTGTAATTAGAGAACGAAATGCTTTTGTTCTTAATACCCTTCTTTCTCACCTTCTTCTGCATATTGGTGAAATACAGTACCCAAGTCATGTCGTTAGGTGAACAGTTACTGAAGGTCCAAAATGTAGCTAAACCAGTGAAGGTCATGTTCAACATGTGTATTTTTCTTGGATGAGATGTGTTGATATGTTGACTCCTGAGCTGAAAACTGAGGCGATATGGAGGGGCCCACTGAAGTATAAATGGAAGCTGTAACCTATCTATAGTCCCTCTGTGCCCAGTTTTAATGGCATTTCAGTGCCACCATAGAAAAATGGGATTTTTGTCATGTCTTTCCATTCTTTCACCTGCAGACACCTCTAGGTTGGGAATTTTTTTATTAAATTTAACTGTTTACTGGCTCTCGTTTAAATGACCAGTCTCATGTGTACTGATGCCTGCCATGTCTCCACTTTTAGAGACAGTGCAGTTTACCATGATATGAGAAAGGTATAGTCTTATGTTTTCCTAGTAGAGGCTATTCATTTCTAGAACCAACCCCCAAAGACAGCCCAAATCATCCTTACAAGAGCACATCACCCTTAAAAGTGATGTTAAAATCTCCAGTAGAGCTTTCTTACGGAGGGGTAGGTAAGGAAACTTCTAGTGCAGTGAACAGAGATGTCTTTGCGAAAACACAGCATGATTGGGAAGTGTTCAGCTCTTGTGGTAACAGGCAGAAAACAATGTGGACATATATTACGTAAAGAAAACCTGCACTGAAACAGCAAGGTAAATGTGACAATGCATACACTTCATCTTAGAACAGACAGCAAAGCCAGAAGAGACAGAACTACTGCAACCAGCTGTATCCTGTGTCCCATTCAGCTCCTACACACTTGTTGTTTATCCTGTTCCGCCAAGGTGTCCTTCCCTACTTGCATCCTCTGTGATAATGTAAATTCCTTTCTGCAAAGCTTTTGTCTTCTTGTGTTGGGGAAGTAGTGAGCAGAGATACAGTTATTTCTGTCGAGTCTCTTTGTTTCGTACTTGTGGGTAGGTAGGGCTTTGAAGTGTTTCACTATGTGAATTTCTTGTTCACAGCAAAAGAAGTGGGAAGAATGTTTTCATTCATTTTTATGCAAATCAGATGCATAAAATAATTATAAATGCTCATTCCCTGTAAAGTATATAGAAAGGACTACTTCTATTTGTTAGATTGATAGATTACCTCTAGGTCCATAATATTAACTTTTCTTTCTACCACTGCTTTATTTTACAACAGATCTTTCTGTGGAACAAAAGTATTTTAAAAAAATTTGCCACTGTGGTACTGATACTTTAATGAGCTTTTCATGTATTCCCTATCTATAAATTCTTCCAATTAATCTTCAAGCCCTTCAGGATTGAAGGATTGGAAAGATGTAATTTTCTTTTTCCTTTTCTTTTTTCTTGTAGTCCAAAGAATCCTCATCTGTGCTTAGCTGTGATATCTCTGTGGATGACAAATACATTGTCACTGGCTCTGGGGACAAGAAAGCTACAGTCTATGAAGTTATTTATTAGAGACAAATCTGAATGCAGACAGAACTCCTTCTCCTAGCACTTTGCTGTATACTCCTTTTTTTTTTTTTTCTTTTTGTTCTAAACTGAAAACTTAAATGCTCAGCACAGTTGTAGAATTTATTTTTACCTTCTTAACTTGCTATTGATTTGTGAACGTTCATTAAGAACTTGTGATACCAAATTGTCAGATATCTACTTGGAAGAAGATGGAATAAGCATACTTAACGGTGACCTTGGCTCTTTAATTATGTATTATAGCTGTAATGTATTTATTTTGTTTAAAGAAGGCTTTCTAACAATGAACTAATTAAATAAAGCTGTCTGGCCCGGCTTTAGTTTGAAAGATGCATCATATACTTGTGTTTTTGCAGGTGGATAAATTGGGGATCTTGGAGAAGGCTGTTCAGGAGATAGTTAAAATTACACTAAATAGACTTGTAGTTTCTATTTAAAAAAATAAACTTTGTTATATTTTTTAGTCCTGTTCTTGGATGAAACCTCTAAGTGTTATTACAGTATAATTATTTGGTGGGAAGATGCTGTATCCTAACTACTTTAGACAGTTTTGGAAACTTAGGAAGTTGCAAACTGTAGCCAGTGATCTACATGCCTGTGATGAATGGCAAATTCAGTTCACATCTAAATTAAATTCACTTTAAGTAAGAATGTGCTAATTTATATATTTGCAATGTTAATATAGCATCTTGTGTACAGATTTGTTCTCAATGCTTTTCTGTTGATAAACATAAAACATTTTAGGTGTCAAGATAGGTTTTTTAATATAAACACCTCTCTTTGTTATATTGTAGAGAGTACAATAAGTTGCCTCAAAGAATCACCTTTGTTACTTCTGGAAACTTTTGCAATGTTTCCTTGAAAATGGGGATATGTGTCTTTGGGCAATTTTTCAATTACAAGAGATTATGAAAAATATTTGATATGTTCTTTGGAAACTGCACTGAAATAAGAATGGATGCCTACCAATATACAAACTACAAAAGCAATGACCTCTGAGGTAGGATTTACAAGAGTACTCATTCCAACATACAAAAAGGAATGGATTCTCATTGGGATAAGGACTTGCTTTGTTTGCCAGCAGTTCAATCCAAGTTTTGATTGGATGTCCCTAAAACGGACACAAACTGAGCCATTGTGCCAGAGACAATGTGTTATCTTTTTATGTTGTTGTTGTTGCTGTTAAACTATGATCTGTGACTTTTTTTTTTTTTTGAATGCTTTAAAAAAAAACCTTTTAAGTCTGTGGATCTGCTGATGTACAGTGCCTTTGCTGCTATGGATCAAAATCAAGAGACCCGTGTAGATAAATCTTATTGTATAAGTAGAAAATGACTTAATTTCATACTAGAAATGGATTGATGCTGCAAGTTAAAATGGACTGTTTATTGAAGTTCCAAATGTGGTAGCAAAAAATGGTGTCTTAAGTGCTTAGTGTTTGATGTCATTAACAGTTTCGTAATACTCTACATTGTAGAAAGATTTTGATACTAAACTGTGTCATTGTACATAGTACTAATGCATTGTATTGACCACCAGTACTTCTATAATGGTAGATTATTGTTTGTGCATTCAGACTTTAAGCATTAAACATAAGTAACTTCTATGATTCATTTTTCTTTTTATTTCCCCTCCTTCATTGTGTGTGTGATCATCTCAGTCACACATGCAGCCGTTCAGTCACAGAACATACCACTACGGATACTCGTGTTTTTGCCAATGAAACACAATGTAGAGTTTCAGCTGAGATAGTGAAACCTATGAATTTATAGTTTCTCAGGGTACCTGACTGCACTGATTTTGAACACTTGGAGGCATCAGACTTTGCCTGTCACCTAAGAGTTTGCCACTTCCCAGTTTTGTGGTTTTCCATCTGACGTAGGTATGTTATCCCATACCTTGGGAGAGAGTGAAGTTGAGGACCATTACTGCTCACATGCCTAGTGAGTATGTAGAGCTCAGGAGGATTTGGGAGGGGTGTTGCACTGCAGCATCACACCAGGGTTTCCTCATCCAGTCTGTTTGCGCTCACAGACAGACTTCTCTCACTGACGTTTGTGTTTAGATCAAGGATTTAGCCCAGCTTCCATCAAGTTAAGAAACACAAGTTAAAGTAAGCTAGGGAAAATTAATTAATTAATTAATTAATTAATTAATTCCCTTCTGCTGGGAAGGGTAGCAGAGGGTGGAGTTATGCTGTCTGTAATAGGAAAAATGGAAATGAAAAAAATCCAAGGGAAAATTTGAATTTTGTTGTTCTGTAACCCATTTCTGAAATGATCGTGAGCATGGTAGAAATCCCCAAGCATGCAAGCCTGCCTGTGATATGGCAGCCTGTGGTGACTGCTGGTACAGGAATCCAAGCTTAGAAATACTTTGGGTTTTCTTGAAATGTCAAGACATAAGCTGAAGTCATTCACTTATACTCTGAGTGATTGTTGATGCTTGATGAAGGAGAACGTAGGGGCAAGTTTCTCTCAGAGCTATGAGTTCCTTAGAGTTAATGGTGAAGAGTTTTCCAGATGCCCCCCAGAATAATGTAAGGTTTCACTTGTACTAAGATTCTGTGCTACTTAATACAATAATGCTTCATAAAAGTAAACATGGTACAGATACCTTCTGTTAATATTTACTCTTGTCTGAAGAAATAGAATTTATGGTTACAAACATATTGGAGACACCTTATCTTTTCAAAACCATTCAAAAATATAAAAGGCTAGGGGGTACACCATTTACTAAAAAAAGAGAAACCACCTGCTTAACACTTGGAAAGGATGTTGTATTTTTATGTAGTAGTTCAGGGATGAGATTACTTAAAACATCTAAGATAAAGCATTCCTTGAAAAAGAATAAAACATTGCATACACCTGAATTTGTAACAGAGCTAGTTTTGACAGCAAGGTAATATACTTCTGAAGCAACCTGCCATATATCTGCTTATTTATGTTTGTATTGATGGCTTGTAAGCAGTATAGGAATCAAATGCTTTAATCCAGGATTACTGCAGTTAAATGTGTAGTCATCCTATTTTTTCCCTTTCAGGGCTGAGTGCAAGTGAGAGGTGGTACAAAGCCTACTTTATGTTTTTCAGTTATTCATACATAGGGTCACCTTCCTTTTTCATTCATTAGTTTTGTTTGCAACTGCACAGCACTATTTTGTGTAAAGCGTTTTGATGCAGATGCATGAAGTGCCACAAATGTGTGGCACAAAATGTACTCCTAATGTACTTGTGGCAACATACTCCAAATTCAAGGTGCAGCCATCTCTTTCTTCCCTTCTCAAATCTTATTTAGTACAAAGATTGATTAAGAAAGACATTTCTTTTTATTTTTGTATCTTTTTTGACTGGCCAGCATAGGTACATTTAAAGGGAACACGTCCTATCAAACCCGTGTTTTCTAAAGAGATGCAATTTTAAATTATATTTCTCTGTTTGTTTTTAGCCAAAAGTGATTTATCTCTCCTATTTCTTAAGCTCCTCCATTACATAAAAAGAAAATAAGATTTGCTTTACTAGCCATGGGTATCATGTATGAGGGATTTTAAGGCTGTACTGGAATAGTTCAAATTGGATTTTGTGTATTGTGTTGAACACTGTCACCTGAAGAACATATAAAATTTCTTCTTCTTGAAATGTTGATAGGTGTGTGGGAGAAACAGGAAGGTAGCTATGCAGGTCTGCATATGCTTGGACTATATTCTACAAAAACATGGTAGGTCCTTGGCACAAATAAATGCTTCTTCCGATTACCCTATTTATTTCTGATCATTCCAACTGAAATCCGGATGTGACTAGCTTCTACTCAAGGATTTGTGTTGTGAAAGAAAATTAAAAACAAAATAGAAGTATAAAATAGAATACAATAGAATAAAATTAAATTACAGTTTCTGTATGTGCAGGAGTCAAGAAATTCAAAACAAAACTTGGGCTATACTGTTTCTCATTTACATTGAATGTATATCTTTGTGGCACCAAATTAACGCTGCATACAGCAATACAAAAACACTTTAGAACATCAAGTATGGCTAGTGAGAAAAATGCCACTTTGAACTTTTCAGAGCAAATGCACTCTGAATAGCTCATCCAAATAGCTGTTCTCACATGATTTGTAGGAGGTAGTTGCCTTCAATACTGGAGAGCTCTTCTGATACGGTTTTGCAGTGACCACAGTATTGTTGAAGAGGGTTGAGCAGTTTGGGCTTAATGTACAGCCAGCCAGTTCTGCCATATACTTAGACAAGAATCCCCTTCCCAGACATAACAGGAGATGAATCCTGGAGTGGTGTGCTGTAGAAGATCATCTCTGACAAGCTCTTAAATAATGCACCTGCCACGTCTGCTTTTGAACCAAGAGTTACTGAACATAGCCCTTGAGATTTCACGTTTCTTCCAGTGTTTGGATTACAGCGTTTCCACTGCACAGCAAGAAATTTTTATGTCAAAACCAATAAATGTTCTTACTCTTACCAAATGATTTTCTGTCCCAGTTACAAGGAAACAGTATTATAGTGTCCTTTTATTATTATTAAAAATGGTGTAACCTGACATTTGCAACATGTCCATAAACCTGCCATGGGGTGCAAAGAAGCTCTTCTGTGGGGTCACTTTGATTCATGTGGTTATGTTCTAAAACATTGCAGAAATAAAAGTTTCCTTGTTTTGGGAGAGATTAACCTGTGATATCATATGCACAGTGTACAAATTAAGAGGCAGGACTGTCTAGTGGTTACTTCTGCATCTGTGGTTTGCACTTAGCTGATTACCCCAGAATGCTAAAATGCATCTGAAGGTTAAAATCAGTAAGTGCAAATATTTAAGGATTTAAAAAATTCTGCTGCTCTACAGTAATTACATTGACCCAAACAGTCTTTTAATGTCATATCAAGGTAAGCGTCTGTATTCCACTTTGTTTTCATATTCAAACAAAAGAAGGGGTGGAAGAATTTTAAACTAATCTTTACCTTTCAGTTAAATCTGTCTTTAAAAAATACCCCAATGCTAGTGCTTGAAGAAATAATTTTCTTGGGTTTATTGTCATTATACTTGAAGAATTTTATAACAAATGTGCTGTAGCACAATCCATAGTAATACCATAAATGAGAATAGGTGACACAGCTGCTATTAGAAGTTAGGCTTTAGAGAATGCTATTAGCATTGGAGGAAAACAGTTTGATCTGTTTGGACTTTGGTGGACAAAGGTGTTACCTGAGGAAAAGCAATATGGAATTTTAGCTGCATGCTCTATTGCACTGTCTGTCCAGTATGGCTTAGGAATTCAACTTCAAGGGGTTTCAGCAATTCTGTCCTGATTTTTTAAAATTGTAATTTAGGACACATTTGATGAAAAAATGGTAATTTAAGGACAACTCTGGTCCCAGGACTGTGGCCAAGAGGTGGTACATGGAATGGGTTGCTCTGCTGCTGATTCCAGCCTGTACTCTGTGCTGCCTGACACCTAGTGAAATGATTTGCATGAGCCTTGTGTAAAGTGGTTTTATGTTCTTCTTCATGAAAGGCATTATCTAAAGGCTAGCTATCCATTATTTTGAAAAATTTGTCACAGCTGTATTGAAATGTAGGGAGGCATTTTCTGTTGGGAAAAGAACAAGGAGGACCTCTGGGGAATCAAGCATTTCAACTCCTTATCAAGCACTGTAAATGTGCAAATGAGGCAGTCACAGTGCTGTGTTACAAACTGTCAATCTTCTGCTAGAGTGAGGAGAAAAAAACCCTAAAATATATGATACAAAGATAATAGACTATCTTGTGTTTCAGCATGGCTTTAAGGTATTAGGTATAAAGTCCAATTTGCACTCATTTTAGAGTAAATAAGCATGAATCCTCTTGTGATATTAATGATGGTGTGTCTGGCCACCTAATAAAAAAACAGTGGCTGAAAGCATGAGGATAGTTACCAGGCTTTCTCATCTCCAACACATGGAGCAATATTATCGAAAGAAAATCTGCTCATTTTATTACCTTGTGTGAGCAGCAATGTTAATATTTTAATGAAAATATTTTTTTAAACCATGTTATTACCATCCTCCCATTCACCTATGCACATCTTTGCCTGAATAAAAAAATTCCCACCTCCATTGCAAATTAGCTTTTTTCATCCAAGTTTTTAAGAATAACTAGAATAGCTTCTTTACATCATATCATTTTTAGGGTTTCTTGCAGGTTGTGTGTGACTCCAGTGATATTTTCTCACTTTTTCCTCCCCTCTGAGAACCTTCCTGAAGCTGGTGTTCAGCACTCCAAAGATGCCCTGCTTGTGGCTTGGTCTTACACTCAGGGATTGCTCAGTTAATGGGAATGGAAAGCATTCACAGGGTTTTGCTGGCTGTAACAACTGCTGTCATAGCTGTTACAGACTCACTTAATGCCTCCTCCTTTCTTTGAGTAATCTTAAATAAAGAGATGCAGTAGGAGCAGTCTTCTGTGCAGCTGACCCTTCTGCTTTACCAGGTTTCGCAGGTGCTCATCATCTGGAAATTACAGAGGAGGAGAAGCAGCTAGGAGTTCTAGGTAGACTCAATGTGCTAGTGGGAAACAGCCATGAAAAAGACAAATGTGATATAGGATGTGTCTGGAGAGGCATTTGCTGCAGAAATAGGGAAGTATTGCTGCCATTCATTATACAAGGCACTGGTGAGACCTTGCCTAGAATAGTGAGTACAAACTTGGTCACCCGTGTTCAAAGATCTTAATTGAAAATGGGACTTATAGGAAGAAGAGTGTACCCTACCAGGCAGACTGGAAAAACAAGAGGATGGAGAATGTCATGTAAGGAAAGCCTATGTCCTTTTAATCTTTCAGGGTGGCAGACCAAGAGCAGATACAAATGGCATCTAAAAATATCTCAAATGTCTATTCATCAAGGGTGATGGTATTACAACCATCAACTATCAACTGAAAGATAAATCTAGCACAAAAAAAACAAGAGAAGAAAACAGTGTAACATGGAATTAAAGAAGCTCTGTTAAGAGCAGGCTACCCTGGAATGTCTTTCCAATACAGAGATGGCCAGAAAAAAGTAGACTGCTTTTAAGACAGAAAATGATACATTTATGAAGCTGTGTGTGTGATTGGAGGATATTGGCATCCATAGCTCATGGGTCTCTCCCAGTCCTTGCATGCTTGATCTGCATATAAAAAGATTCCATTACTGTAATGGAATGAAGGGGTGTTTATTTTGGAAAGAAGCTTGATGGGTGAAGAGAGTGGAAGAGAAGGGCTGTCAAACAGAAAACATGCGCTTTGGGGTGTTTTCGTGCAGCTGAAAAATGAGCAGTTTTCCCTAGGTCTATTTATTATGACACTGCTTCTCTGAAAACAATAGTAGAAAAGAGAATTGCACATAATGCAAGCATAACAATACAGTGTGCTATGGCCTACTTAAACTCACTGGTTTATACTCCATCAGCCCAGATAGATGATCTGGTTTCTCTTATAAGTCAAAAGTGTTTGAATTTTGAGCTTGGAGATTCAGCAGGTGCTTTTCCTCCACATCTGTTGCTGGTCATGTCCATAGCACTTGGGTTCAGTGGAGTGTTCCAGACTGCAGCTGTGCGGACTGATAGCTGTAAGCTGCTCAGAATAACCTCAAGGGAAAGAGAGGAAAGATGATCTTGGTTACACAGGAGGGAGGCGCGATAATTGCAGCTCTGTGTAGTTAGTTGTACTGACTGCTACTGTGCACGGCTGTGAGAGATGTGGCTTGAGGACAAGGGTTCCCTCACTTACTGTGTCAGGAAGCATAGGGGAAAATGGTATCAAAAACCAAATTGCTCAGTGTGAGACATGGGCGGCCTTCTCCCATCAGGCTGAATTTAACTAGACTTGGCCTCTAGACCAGGCATTTCTTTTCTCAATGCCTAGTAAAAGGAAAATTTCTGATCCTGAGACCAGTGTTCATATATTTCATTCTAGGCATGTCTGTGGCTGGAAGAATGTGAACATGGATATACAGACTTGAGGGACCATCGTGAGAGTTACTTTGTACCAACGACCTTATTTTCTTTTATTTTTTTTCCACTTTTTCCCTCTTTTCAAACACAGTATTTTCTGAAGCTGGATTTCAGTCCATCAGAGAAATAATTTTTGACCATCCTGCATAGCTTTTCAAAGAACTTGTTTAAAGTATCAATGCGCAATTTTTACAATGTGAGGAGATTGTGAACATAGTTTTCCCTGGCTTCATGTCAGTTTTAAGCAGGAAGGATAAAAGTCTGATGCAATTAAAGTTAGGCACCTAAAATGGTACCCAACTGGAATGTAGCAGGTTGGTAAAGGAACATGCAGAAGGAACACAACAAATGTTTGGCTGAATTTTGTCTGCAGAAAACTGTGACAAGGCTGACTGTACCTGTCATGTTAAAAAAAACCCAAACAAACTCTCAGCTATTCGAAAGACTTCTGTTTTCCTACACTTGGAATTCATCATGATTGTCATCTGTTTCCCAAGCCCCTTGTTCACACTGTAGAAGTAAGATTCCTTGAGAAGAAAAGACAGGAAATTATCATGGCACATTTAGGTTCTCTTGTTCTCTCTTACTGAAATACTGAGCCACCTTGGTGGCATTGAAATATTTGAGACTTACGGAGCATACTTCTTTCCTGCCAGGCAGTCCTAAGTGTCTGGGTACAGAGGAACTACAGGACATAACTGTACAGGTGATCTGTTCTCCTGTAGTTTTATGCTTACAGGGGCATTCCCATGACTGTGGTAATGGCATGAGAAGCAAGGAAATCTGTCTTCACCCTTAAGAATCTAAAATATCCTGAGTAGGTTGTTAAATGGGAGCAATTTGGAGTCTGTGCAACAGTTTTTTCTCAGACACCTCCATATCATCTAATATGTGCCCTTTCTCTGAGCTATAATGCTGTATCCAGCTCTGGGGTCCTCAGCAAGGAAGGACATCAACCCGTTGGAGCAAGTCCAGAGGGTTGATGATAAATCATTAGAGGGATTGAGCAACTCTCCTCTGAGGACTAAGAGAATCAGATTTATTTAGCCTTGAGAGAAGACTGGGGGAATCAGATGGCAGCCTTTCAGTACCTGAAGGCAGCCTGCATGAAAGACGGAGAGAGACTCTTTGCAAGAGCGACTCTTTGCAAGAGCATGTGGTGTCAGGAAAAGGAGCAGTGGCTTCAAACTGAAAGAGGGTAGGTTTAGATTAGCTACTTGGAAAAAAACCTTTATCATGAGGGTGCTGAGGCATGCACTGGCACAAATTGCCCAGAGGAGTTGTGGATGTCCCATCCCTGGCAATGTTTAAGCCTTGGAAGCGTGGCCACACTACAACCGGGGGAAAGAAAGAAAGAGAGACTAAGAGTAGATCACAGAGAGGAAAGATATCACCACCTGTGGGTCCAAGGATGAGACTTGATTGTTGTAAATTAGATGACTCTTGGCCAAAGTGATGGTCACAGTCTAGATCTCTTGGGGGTGGGGGAAGCCCATATGACGTAAGATGGGTTATATACCAGGTTCAGCGGGGAGACAGGTATGCTCTCTGATATTACACTGCACATCATGAGCAGTCCCCTGGTCAAAGGCCCCAGAAATTACTCTGGAAATGCTTCTGGGGTCTTTGGTGGCCTATGACCACCTCCTAAGACATGACTGCTGCCTCTGCCTCATAGTTAAGCCAGTTGTGCCCCTCAGAAGGGATGAATACCCTCGGGCCTGTGTGTGAATGTGAATGACACTTCGGGGATTTTTACACCTGAGCCAATTGTATAAAGAAAAAAATTAGCATGATAAAAAGTATTATCCCGCCTTGCAGGATCTGCTTCTTACAGGCTTTCTTCCCTATCTGGCTCAAACCCCAGCTTGTTGTTAAATAGGGGTCAGTTTGTCTTGCTCATCCTCTGGTGGTGGATGTGCATCTCTCTGCACTGGGGCTGTTATGTTGTGGACCAGAGGTTTCACCCCCACACACCAAAAAACTCCTTCTCCCCTTCAGCTGGGGGCACAAACAGAGCGGCCTCAGCAGAGCACCTGCTGCTTTTGCAAATGGCTGTTTTTTTGAGTCATTAACATTTCAGTCACAGGCCAGGCTGGATGGAGCAGCTCCAGGAGAAGGTATCTAGGGGAAGGGAGTTTGAACTGAATGATCTTCGAGGTCTGCTCCAACCCAAAGCATTCTATGCTTTTATGAGTCAATGACAAGTGACAATTTTTATGGTCTCAATGAATCTTTCAGAAAATAATTTTGTCTTTTATAGTGCTTCTTGACAATCTTTTTTCTATGAAAAAACCACAAAACATGTGTGATGTAGGCCCTTTATCTTCTTGGGACAGCTCTCTCTATTCTGTGCAAAGTCTCTTAGCAGATTGGGAATTTCTGGTTCTCCTGTATTTGCAGCTCACCAAAAAGTAGAAATCCTTCATTATTGCTTTTTCTTTCTGTGGTATAATTGAACAACAAAATATAAGACAGTTAATATCCTTAAGAATGTTACTGAATTTGTTTAAAATATACGAGTTTGGAGCTAAAGGAAAATATTTAATTTTTCTGCCTTTTACCCTGTATCTCTGCTTGGTGCTCAGTATTGGTTTGTGGTGAGATATTTCTTAGGAAAAGAAAAAGCATTTTTTTTCCAGATTAGCTATTTGACCTGCTCAATCTCACTGTGTATGCTGCATACTGCCATTTACTAGCCTAACTGGATGAATTGTTTTTCTGTTGGTCTTTTTTTCATTTTGCAACCCTTCCTTGATTAATGGGAGGTTTTGTGTCCAAAGGAGAGTACCCAAGAGGGTGAAAGGGCATGACTTGGGAGCAGTGGCTGAGGATACTGGAAAAGGATACTGAGGAATGATGTCAATGCTCTCACAACTTCTCCTTCTGCTTGGGAAGTAGAGTGGTAGGGATTGATCTCTTCCCTGTTATCTGATGACAGGATGCAAGGGAATGGCTTAAATCTAATCAAGGGAAGTTCAGTCTGATATTAGGAAGTAGTTTTTCACTGAGAGGGTGGTTGAGCGCTGAGAGCAAGCTGCCTAGGGAATCTGTCATTGCCCCAAGCCTGGAAGTTTTCACGAAGTTTTTGGACGACACTCTTAAATACAAGGGTTTAACTTTTAGGTTATCTTATGAGGAGTCAGGAGTTGAACTTGAAGAACCTCATGGGTCCCTTCCAACCTATGAGATTCTCTGATTATTAATTACAGACAGTTAAAAATCTAAGAAAAATAGTCAAATAAAAAAGAGCCTCTAAACAACCCAAAAGTTCATTAAAAATATGTTCTTTCATGGAAAATCTAAGATAATTGATAATAATTAACTTTTCAAATTGAGATGTACATTTCAGATTGCTTTTTATCTGGAAGCTCTCTCATGACTCAGAACTCTGGTTCTGCTAAAATTATGAGCTCCCTTCCTGCATGAGAACACCCTGGGCATAGCTACAGGTGAAGTGGGGAGCTCATGTTCAGTCCCCTGCTCTTCTGCACTCAGAGTGAATGCTTGTGTGTTGGCTGTGGCCAATATTGCAGGCTATTCACCCTAGCCATTGGATACATAACTGTGTGTCCATGTCTCCTGTCTTGTTTCCTTGGTTGCAGCCTATTTGGATACAGGATTGCCTTCTCTTCTGTGTGTACAGAGCCTTCTGTGACTGAGCCTCTCTGAGATCTTTGTGCACTTGTGGAACACAAATAAAGTTGTGTCCTTGTTGCTGGTTCTAGAGTTGAAGACTGAACTGTGGGCCCAAATATTTCTCTGAACAAATTGACAGTTTTTAATCTGTTTTACAGTTAATATTTTTAATAAACATCAATTCATTATGGTGAGTCTTAGATTCTTTTTTGTTGTCTTTGGGATTAGGAGGTATAATATCAACTCATAAAATCCTATTCTGACCAAGCTGAAAAGCCTGTTTGGTGTTGTTATATATGCCTAAAACACTGACTTCATTTTGAGTACTGGATATTATACTCAGATGTATTTTTTTTTTTTCTGTAATGAGTAACAGATCTGTTTTTTCCACAGTGGCTCCTAGTCCAATATTTTGATAGTGTACTCCATTGATATTTATGGAAATTACTGTGTGATGCTGCTCTAACTTAGCTTTTATCACTTGTTAAAACATAGTTGATAAGCATACTTCTCTGGGAGACATTTTGTTATCTGTGGATTGGAAGTGGGAGTGTAACTAGTATGTTTTACTTAGGGATTCATTTATAACTTACTTAATATTTATTCCATGAAAGATTACATAAAGGACAGAAACATATTTTTAACATGCTGCTTCAGGAAATTTGAGATCAAAACACATTCTAGTGTGAAAACTTGACACACCTGTGGATATTCCAAAACCAAGAATGCTTGCATGTTGTTTCTCATTATGTGGAACCATGTATAAAATGAGGTACCTCCTGAGGGATGTTGTAATGACTGCCAGTTGTTGTTTGCTGAGCACTGTGATGTTGCTCTTATGAATTCCTTATGAGGACTTCGTGTTATGGGGGGCAGAGGGCAGGGTGGGGTGGGTGGGTTGTAGTACTTTCCCAGACAGACCAGAGTTTCAAAATAGTAAGCTTACTCTGAGCCTCTAAACATCTTGCTAATGAATAGATTATCACAACTGAAGTCTCATTTCTCCTTTTCTGAATCCAGATTCTGGATGGGTGAACTTTGACAAAAGACTGCATTGCAGTTGAAAGCCTTCTCCAGACATTGTTATGCAAATAAGGGGCACAGAGTAAGTGTGTAACTGTCTCTCCCTTTCAAGTGCATCCTTGCCTAACAGTTATAACAACAGGTGGTAGTATTTATGGAAGTCTGGTTGTTTAATATTTGGAATCCTGTGTATTTTCTGTTCTGTGAGTTATGATAAATGTGGCATTTTATGTGAGTGGAGATGGTTGAAGGTATTTGATAAGATGCTTCCATTACTTTATATCAGTATCTTTGTATTTCTCTTTCAAGACCTACTTTACATGAGACTGATAAAAATATATTTGCTTTTAATACAGACATTGTTTATATAAGGATTTGAGACAAAAATGGTGTCATGAGGGTAAATATTTTGCAAAACCTAAAGGAAAACATGGAGATTTGCTAGAAACAGTGTTTTCCCAAGGTCCTCTGTTATTAAAGAGTTTTAAACAGCCTTTTAGGAAAACCTAAGATAATTTACATAAAATTATTTAAAACTCTTCCTCTGTTATAAATAATGTGTGGTGACATGGTATGTAATGTTTGCAGTAAACCTCTTTATAATGGTAAGTTTTAAAAAATGTATTTAACTCTCAGTAGATGCAAGATTATTCCTCTGAAGAGAACTGTATTTCTTGTAGTTGCTAAATCACTATAAGCTGTATAAAAGTGGTTAGCCTATTTAAGTGTTTCACGTATCCAATGGTCCTTTTGGTTGCATGTAGATAAGCTGTAGTGGTGCGTTTTTGGTTTGTACGTTATATTTACATTTATATTGTTAATGTTCTTTGTAATGGAATGTTCCATGCTTCCCCCTGTTTCCCCACTCGTTTGGTATGTACCTACATGTTTACCCAACGACCGTTTTATGTCAATCATTTGTATCCCTCGCCTCGAGTCCTGTCACTCTCAGGGAGGCCTCTCCCCGGTTCCAGAAGGTTCGGGAGAGGTCAGCCCCTGATTGGGTCAGGCTCGAGGGACCCCCCTCCCTCTTCTCATGATTTGTTATCCAAGTTGTGTTTCTTTTCCTTGACCACACCCACCTCCCCACTCATTGGCTATGTGTTCTGTACACCCCTCAACTCCTCCCCTCTATAAAAGCTGCCTCCCAGGCAGAGATTTCAGCTCTGCTGGGGCAGTCTCTAGAGGGCACATAGCCTCAATAAACCCTTCTGTGACACCCCACCGGAGTCCTCCTTTCTTCTCTCGCTGAGGCCGCCTTCACCACCAGGCTCCACGGCAGCTTACCCACCGGGTGGGTCTCGCTGGCCAGCCTACTGAGACCCTACCGAGGTCTGGGACAGTTTCCTGCCAGGACAGCCAGGACAGGCTAAGAAGCAGCCAGAGGACAGACAGGGAAACATGCCTCAATAAGCCACAAGACAATGGCATGCATTAGCCAAATATTTTATCTTAAACAAGAAAAAAAGCTATCAGTTTCACTTGGAGACACCATATATATATATGGTGTATATATATATGTATGTATACAGGTTGCAAGTTTTGTTACATTTTTCTGATGGCTTTTTTTTTTTTTTTTTTTTTGGTAACTGAAGCATCACTAGGTCATAAGACATTGCCATTCAAGTGATTAAGGTAAAATATTTTCTTCTGTATAAGCATCTTAAATTTTGATAGACATCAAAATTTGGAATCAATCTGGTACAAGAATGTATATGGGTAGCTTAGTCATTAGCTTGAGCATGTGTCCCAGCAGAGCATGTGTCCCAGCAGCCAAAAATATGATGCTCCTTTGTTCTGAGAAGAAGCAATAAAACCCTGAAAATGGTCATATCTTTTTAAAGATGCAATCAATTTTAACCTGCCTCTCTCTTTGCTGCAGGGAACTTTATTTTTGCAATCTACTGCTGGGAATGGTACTTCCTCCTGAAAAGGAATGTTTTTTGTTCCACTTTGCTTTTCTTAATTTTCCACAGGACATTAGTTTTACTGAATAAAATCACTCAGCAGTATAGGCAGCTACCTGTAAAATAGGATGGTGAGCGTAACTGTGATGGTCTGCCCAAGACACTGGTATGACCTCTGTGTAGCCTGTCAGAGTCCTGACACTGCACTGTCATTTTACAGAATCACAGAATCACAGGATCACAGAATCACTGAATCCCAGAATAAGCTGAATTGGAAGGGACCCACAAGGATCACTGAGTCCAGTTCCTGGCCCTGCATAGCACCATCCTCAGGAGTCACATCATGTGCCTGAGATTTATCCCAAGAAGAGCATTTATGTGCCAAATAGCAAGACAGTATTGAAATTTGTTCTTGCTGCTTTTCATTGCTGAAATGGTGAAATCAGTGCTGCCCTAACAACTGGTGATGTACTTATATCTGCTTGGCCTTTCTCCACCTTACAGTTTTCAAAAAAATCTGGTATTTAATACTGAAGTAACTGACACTATAACTGTTCTCTACAAAACACTTTTGAAATGAAAAATTAGCTAGATCTCTCAAGTTGGATTCTTTTACATAATATATAAAAGGTGTCTGTGTATAAGAATACAGTAGATGTGATCACTCATTATGATACAATTCATTTGATATCCTATTGTAGCGTGCAATTCTGTTTAACTCCTTAACTTGCTCAACTGAAGCACAAAAGCAGCTGAGGAATAATGCAACCATTCAGAGTGATAAAGGATGATATATTTTTCTTGAAGGGATAGTCTTCTGATTTTCATCTAGACTCACTGGGGCAAATTACCTTTTACTTCTATGTATATTTGCTTTGGAAGAAAGCCTCATGTTTAGAGCTTAGAGTAGGGTATACAGTTAGGCATTGTAATTACACCTTTTAAAAACTTTGTTTATATGTCTTTGCAACTAGTACCTCAGGTATGAAATGCTTTTGTAAAGTGCTTTCTTTGAATTCCAGTGTGAACCATCAAAAATCCCAAACTAAACAAAATAAACAAACATCCCAACATGTTTTCATCTTCCCAGAATTAAAAATGGTAGAAGGCTGACTATGAGCTTTGGTTTCTTTACAAACAGGGAAAATATGATACACAGCTCTATAAAAGGATACAGTTACCTCTTTCAAGGCTGCTAAGCCCTGCAATGGTAACTGTTATCCCTTTGCCGGGAGCAGAAGGATTCGGAGAAACAGGCTGGCCCTCGGGTCGGAGGAACAGAGTCAGGAGCAGGGCAAGTCCAGCGTGACTCTTAGCAAAAGGTTTTGACAATCAGCAGAGAGAAACCTGGATTCGTGATGTGCTTATCAAAAGCTTTTATTCCAGTTTCAGAGGAGGTCTTCTGCCCGTAGTAAGCACATCACAGAACAGGAGCACATGGCCAGCAGGCTGCTTTTACTGGGGAGGGGGGAGGGCAAGGGCAGAGACCCAGCCAGTAGCTGGGGTGAGGGGAGCGGCCTAGGATGGACAGGCATTCCAGGGGTCAAAACCCTTTTGGGGAGGGGAGTGGCTTTTCCCAAGATCTCCAATTTCCTGGGTGGCTCTGCCTTGCATTTAGCAGGGTCTCGGAGACCCCACATCTGTGTGTTGCAGGGGCTAGAAGAGCACGTGTCTGTGTGGAGCCTGGGGAGGGGATGAACCACGAGGCAGTAGAAAAACACAATGCTACACAGCTCCAGTTGGAAAGTTGATAATAAAAAATGTTTATTCTCTTACAAATACATTGCTGAAAGGAGTACTGAAAAATATAAGCCATACATAATGCAAATATGCATCTCCAAATGATAATACCCATATGCAAAAAGTTAGGTCTGCACTCTCCAGAAACAGGTGAATGTTTAATTGCAGTCAAAAGAGAGGATAGATTAATAATTTTAAAAGTCATTTTTATTATAATTGGGCAAGTTGTAAGACAACAAAGATACTTCAGTGTGTATAACTGCTTGCCATGAAATACCTGAAATACCGACTACAGA
Organism: Acrocephalus scirpaceus scirpaceus; assembly: GCA_910950805.1. Lineage (NCBI taxonomy): Eukaryota > Metazoa > Chordata > Aves > Passeriformes > Sylviidae > Acrocephalus > Acrocephalus scirpaceus. The sequence continues at coordinate 32,353,428 of OU383776.1, forward strand.
AGAACACATCTAAAGATGGAGCTCTTTCTTTAAGCCAAACAAGAATGGAATACGATTATTCAGTTTATCTGCTCATCTCTTTCTAATGTCCAGAGAAAACTGTCAGGTGGATATGGATTTGAAATTGCATTCCTTTGTTAAACATTAATTTTTTAAAATAAATATTGCAGACAAACGTAAGTGAATGAAGGCCTCATTCCATTGTTTCTTCCTGTAGTATTGTAAACAGACATTTTTAGTTTATTTTAATATTTAGAGGTTTTTGTGGTTGTGGAAGTAGAGGAAGAAAAAGGGAAACATAAATAACTCTTCTCTAACAGATTTTGCATGTTTGTTCTTTTCTTCAACAGAAAGAGAATAGATAAATGCCACTTATCGGATCTTGTTCCCTGAAAATTCCTGCCAAAAGCCTTAAAGAGAGTAATTTGATATTTTTTCTCAGCGTTCCATCTACTTATTGATTATAATATGGTGTTTTGTGCACTCACTGGGGAACTTAACCTGTTATGCTTTTAGTTCAAATCAAGTAACTCACAGAAAAAGTAGAAGATTAAGAGCCATACAAAACCACACTTGTGGTACAAGTGTACAGAACTTAAGAGAATTGAAGTTGGCTCCAACTACACTTATTAACAATTTGCATTTTATAAAATTTCTTGTCTTTTCCTTGTATTGGTACAATAAAGACCTAGTGATTGCTTGTGATGTGTGATTAGATGAGCATGAGAAGCCATAATAAAATACTGAAAAGTCTTTCCAAATGATGGAGATTGGCCTAAGAAATCATATTGGAATCCTGGTAATCTCTCTTGTCAAAACCTCAAGTTATGAGTATATGACTCTCACCAGATGCTACCAAGCACTGAGTTATGTGTGGTAGCAGTAATCTGTCCATTGTAAGAGTAATAAAAATTTGCAAAATCTATTTTCTACGTCAATTTGCTCTTAATCACCAGCAAAAGAATCTTTTACCCAGCTCAAGTGCTTACTGCCTCACATGTTTTCTTCATTAAAAAAAAAATATACTGAAGTCTATTTCTTAATGTAGCTGAGAAAATCTCTCCCAGTATTCCTGCCTTTAGAGCACTGTAGAGACTGTTAGGGAAAATGCAATGTGAGAGCAGAAAGTGCCATTTCACCAAGAGGATGGACTGGGTGAGTCAGTACCTAACCCTCATGCCATTGCTGTTAATTTCAAGGAGACCTTGAATTGCAGGAAGGTATTGGAGAAGGAGGATCATCTTGCAGCCCTTTCAAGCTTCAAACACTGCTGCTGACAGGTGTGCAAAATTTAGAGCAATGTATTACTACATTTCATCCCTAATTTAGAGCCTAGAGCATGTTTCCAAGAACGCACTGACTGTTGCAGAAACCACCAAAACAACGTTGAGAAAGCTCTTCTCGGTGAAAGCAACCATGTTAGAGAACAACTCCTGCTATGGTCTTAAAATCAGTGCTGGCTGCCTTCCAAGGGACAAATATTTTTGGCAGCTCGGGAAAAGGATCCACAAAAGAAAGTCTGTTATCACAAGAAAGACTTGCCCCTGAAAATATATCCTAGTTTGTGGAAAACCAATTAAATACAGTCATTGAATCCTTGTAGTGTTTTGCTTTATTTAATTTTATTTGCATGGATTACATTAACAGCATTTCGAAGTGTTGAAACTTTTTATTTTTGCTAGTAAGAAATCATGAGATGCTTCAGACTTAGTGTATGTCACACACTATTTTATGCACTTCACATTGTGTAAAATTATTTACAATATTCACTGGAAGTGAAATAAAGAAAGCAGTCCTTTACCTAAGCTTAGATAATTAGAAGTTTAATGATGAGTAGTAATCACTTATAAGATATAAAAAGGATTACTCACTTTAAGATTAAATCAAGAGAAATAAATTAGAGGGGATACTTTCAAAGGCAACCAGCCCCTCCAGTTTCATCTGCTCAAAATGGAAAATTTGGCGGATAGATTTTAGCTTGCTAAATTGTACTGTGAGATTCTTGCCCTTGCTCCTTTTCCATCCCTGAGTAAAAGCGACAGAGTGGATGGCTTAGCTTGAGCATTTCAAAGCTTTTGGGCCTTAAAGAACTGAAACAACCTAGGTTGGACAGACTTCCAGTGTGCCTTGAGGGGTTAACTTCATTCAGGGAACAGATTTCTGTATTTAGTATGGTTGGGATTTGTTTTGGTGGTTGTTTGGTGGGTTGGTTTGTTTGTTTGTTCATTTGTTTCTTTTTCCCAGAGCTGTATGCTGCCTTGCTGCCTTGCTGTTTTATATAGTTGAAATTTTCTTGCAGTCTAGAAGAGCCTATTTGGATAAAGTTGGGAGACATTGACATTTATTTCTTTGGAAAGCTGAACTGCACCAGGCCAGTTGTGTAATCTGAAATTATGTTTTCATTAAAATTTTGAAAGCGTTTTTAAATGTTTAGCAGGGCTGTCAAACTGGATGTATTACAAAGACAGGCTGTATGTAGATAAATACAGCTGTCTGCTATCCTGTGATGGCTGTGATACTCCAGTTTAGATAGCGTGGACTTCTCACACCATAGAAGGATGAGAGTGTTTTGGGGACACTTTATGCCAGGCATGTCCCCAGTCTGCTGTGATTGACTAAAAAATTTTGATTTTATTTTTTTTCTTTCAGATTGTGTGTGTTTTTCAGTCTTTATAATGGCTGCTTTTTGGGTTTTTTTTGCCATTTGTAAAAGTCATCAAAGGTTTTTTTAAAGACATGAATTTGCTAATATGAATCATCTCTACCATCTTGATCTTGTTTGTCCAGCTTGTGTATGCAATTGGTATAGTTTTGTTGCCTTGTAAGATCTCTACACCATGCAAGCCATATGCTATGTTTGTTAAATGACTGTCTATCTCCCTCCATCCCATTTCTCTCTTCGAATCTTCTGAAACTTTAAGGCTCTGTGGCTGGTATCACTGCCAAAATCTGTGGGTTTTTTGACAACAGAAAGGACTACACAGCACTGGATGTGTTGGCATCAGGTGGGACCCAGGTTTCTCAACAAAGGAGGAGAGTCTGCTGGGAACTAGCGAGACTCACTGGCAGAGCTTCAAATTGGATGTGATGGGGGAAAGGGACAATATCAGGCTTGTCTGCTTTGCCTCTTATCCCAGCTGTGGGATAAGAGGCAAAGGTTGGAGGGACAGACTGCTGGCAAGGGCCCTCAGCTGGTGACTCTGAGCTGTACAGGCTACATTGCTGCATAAGACCTTCAGTCTTATGGAGATGAACCAGGGACTCTTGAGGTAAGAGAAGCCAACAGAGGAACATCAGGAAAATATATGAAAGGAATTAAGGGTGCTCCTCTAGGACGGTGTCCTAGTTTCAACTAGGGTAGAGTTAATTTCTTCTCAACAGCTGTGTTTTGAGTGAGAAAGGTGTGTGAACTGACCAAAGGGGTATTCCACACCACAGAACATTATGCCCAGTAAGTCTGGGAAGTTACACAGGTCTGACATCAGTCATCACGTGGTGAGCAATTGTATTGTGCATCACTTGTTTTTCCCTTTTTCTTATACCTGGGAGTACTGTTTGATGGCAGATCGAACACAAGCCAACTGTGTGTCCACGTAGCTGAGAAGGCCAATGTTATCCTGGTGTGTGGAAGTCATTCTTCTCCTCTATTCAGCACTGGTGAGGCTACAGCTTGTATCCTGTACTCAGTTCTTGGCCTTTGTCTTTGAAAAGGACTTTGAGGTGCTGGAGAGTGTCTAGAGAAGGGCAACAAGGCTCGTGAAAGGACTAGAAAACATGTCTATGAGGAATGGCTGAAGGATCTGGGTTTGTTTAGTCTGGACAAGAGGAGGCTCAGGGGGGACCTCATCGCCCTCCACAGCTCCCTGGAAGGAGGGTGCGGTGAGATTGGGGCTGGTCTCCTCTACACTGCCTGCAGTGAGAGCACCAGAGGAAATGACCTTAGGCCTAAGTTGAGATTCAGATTAGATATTAGAAAATATTTTTTATTGACGGGGTTGTCAGGCATTGGAATAGATTGCCCAGGGAGGTGGTGGAGTCACTGTTCCTGGAGGTGCTTAAGAGAAGTCTGAATCTGTCGCTGGGTGATGTGGTTTAGTGGTTAAGGGGTTGCTGTGGTAATGCTGGGTGGATGGTTGGACTCAATGATCCTGAAGGTATCTTCCAACCTTGAAGATTCTATGATGTGATGACTCATGATCCAGGTAATAGACAGCCCTATCAGAGGAATGTGATACTGGATCTTTTGGTCATCAACACAGGTGAGCTCATTGGAGACATCAAGACTAGAGGCAGTTCAGGCTGCAGTGACCCTGCATTGGTGGAGTTTGCATTCCTGAGGGATATAGGTCAGGTAAGAAGGGCCTAAAATTAGGCCCCTGAATTTTAGGAAAACAAGCTTCCAGATCTTCAGGGAGATAGTCGGTGGGATCCCCTGACAGACTGCCCTGAGGGATGAGAGAATGGAACAGACCTGACAGATTGAACAAGAGTTAGCAATCCTCAGAAGCAGGAAATCATGCAAGAAAAGCAAGAGACTGGCATGGCTGAGTAGGGAATATCTGGACTTCCGTAAAGTCTTTAATATAATCCCCTACAACAGCCTTCTCTTTAAACTGGAAAAAGACAGCATGGACTCTTAAATGCATAAAATAGACAGTCACATCCAGAGGGTAGTGGTCAATGGCTCAGAGTCCTGAAGGACATCAGTAACAAATAGTGTCCCTCAAGGGTCTGCATTCAGGCAAGTTTTATTTAATATCTTCATTAATGTTATTTAATATCAACATTAATGATACAGATAAATGAACCAAGTACTCCTTCAGTGAATTTGCCGATGACACTAAGCTGAGTGATGCAGTAGCCACACCTGAAGGGCAGGATGCTATCCAGAAGGATCAGGACAATGTCAAGAACTGGGCCCATGGCAATCTCATGAGGTTAACAAGACCAAAACCAGGTGCTGCACCTGGGTTGGGACAACCTTTGGCATGAATAAAGGCTATGAGAAGAACAAATGGAGAGCACTCACAGCCCAGAAAGCCAAACATGTCCTGGGCTACAGCCCTGTCCAAAGCAGCATGGCCAGCAGGGCCATGGAGGGGATTCTGCCCCTCTGCTCCACACTGGTGAGACCCCACCTGGAAGTCTGTGTCCAGCTCTGAGGCCCTCAATATCCAGGCATGGACCTATTGCCGTGATTTCAGAGAAGGGCCACCAAGATGATCAGAGGGGAGAGAAGAACCTCTCCTGTGAGGAAAGGCTGAAAGAATTGGGACTGCTCGTCCTGAAGAAGAGAAGGTTTTAGGGTGACCCAATCACAGCCTCCCAGTACCTGAAGGGTACCTACAAGAAAGATGGAGAGAGACTGTTTACAAGAGCATGTAGTGACAGGACAATGGGCAATGGCTTCACACTGAATGAAAGCAGGTTTAGGTTTGATGATAGGAAAAAAATCTATGGTATGAGGGTGGTGAGGCACTGGGACAGGTGGCCCAGAGAAGCTGTGGATGCCCCATCCCTGGAGGTGTTAAGGGCCAGGTTGGATGGAGCTCTGATCAACCTGGTCTAGCGAAAGGTGTCCCTGCCCACAGCAGATGGGTTGAAACTAGATGATCTTTAAGGTTCCTTCCAAACCAAACCATTCTATGAGCCTGTGGTTTAGCAGTGAGATAACTTCAGATCACTCCTGACTCCTTGATGACTGTTTTTAATGCTTCAGAATATCTGGTATTCAAACTGGTTATGTTAATTAATAGAAGTGAATAGTTGATGAATTTTGTAAGCACTGTATTAGAAGTCTGATTCAAGTTTGAAGCTTAGATTAGTCTTCACTATAGTAAATAAGGTGGAGCCTTGTGAAGATGGAGATGGGATAGATTTCTGTTTGTCCCTCTCACTCAGACTGCAGTTTCCAATCTAGCTACCACCTGAAACTTTAGTTAGTTAAAGTGGTAATACTTAAATGTATCCACTACAGGATACATTCTAGACTGGCAGATATCTAGTCTATATTAGTTTTATTCAGCAATGTTATTGCTTTCCCTTTTCATTTTACTATTGTTTCCCTTGCTATTATTTGTATAAGTCAGTTTAGCTAGTGTTGTTGACTGAAAGAGTTTGTGTTTTCCCTTGTGCATGAAAGCCTGTGTATTTGTGCGCGTCTTTGAACACTTGTAGATTTCCTGGGACTTTTGCCTGGGTCTTGGGTTATGTAACAAAAAAAAAAAGTATATTCTATTTCGTCTGTTGAAAGCAGTTGGGGAAATGGTTTTTACTTTATCTCTTGTAACTCCAGAGGGAAGGGGGGCAGATGACTTCTGATAATGGGACAGCCATTAAAGCCAGATGGGGCAGTGTTTCTCATCTCTTTCACCACCTGTCCATCCTTCAGGGGGGATATCTTCTGCTAATGGGCCATTAAGGCTCACCAATGACATGACACATTACATCATCCCATTGTGAGATGCTCCACCCAGTGGGGGTGGGAGCCAAGCATTCCTACCTAGATAAAAACTGAGACTCAGGAACACTAGGTATCCAGTTTTTCCACTGGATCCTTGGAGGAAGACTGGACCCATCTCGCCACCACTGGTTTTTCAACAGGATCATCTCTACTCCACAGAACCACATCTGTTATTCCAAGAGGATTTATTTGGACTGCCTCCAACAGGGAAGTCAGATTGTATCCTTCCTGACCAACAGGGTGTCAGATCATATCCCTGACTCTGTCAGAGTTTTTTATGATTTTTGGTTTTTTGCTTGTTTTTGTACTACTACAATTGTATTTTTTAATATTCCTAGTAAAGAACTGTTACTCCTATTCCCATATCTTTGCCTGAAAGCCCCTAATTGCAAAATTATAATAATTATATTTGGCAGGGAGGAAGGGTCTACATTCTCCATTCCAAGGGAAGCTCTAGCTTTCCCTGGCAGATACCTGTCTTTCCAAACCAAGACAGCCTGATTTTCTGGTGCAGTCTTCCTGCACCATCTGTTTTGGAGGATTGTTTCTCAGATATCTTAAGTCCTAAAATACAGTGGCACTTAAAGGTGAGTCTGAACTGATTACAGCTCTTAAAAGAAAAGTCTGATCTTAAAGAGAATTTTTAGAGTATCTGAACTTTTATGTTATCTTGGATAAAAGAGAGAGGAAATTTCTTTATATTGAAAAATTTTAGTATCTGTCTTTTTTTTTTCCTTTTTTTTTTTTTTTTCTTTTGTTTCTGTCCAGGGAAAATATGTACTTATTAAATGTGAAGGATGATTTTATATTGTCTATAGAACACATCCTTTTATATAATACTTTATTTGCCTGGCATTTATGTTTGTTCCTTGTTAGTGTATTTTAGTACTTGTATACTCCATGTAAATATTTATGTTATTTCTTTCTCAGAGTGGGAGAACATGAGATATAAATAATCCCCTGAAACTGAAAAGAAAGATGCGACTTGGTTCTTTTGTATTTGGAAATGTATTAATTTATGATATGCCACAGTGTGAGTATGAAGATGTATTCATGGGTAGATTAATTTCCCAAAGGTGCTCTACTCTCAAGGTATCATCAAATTACTATTGCTGGTGTTCTTACTATGAAGATTTCTTGGTTTTCAACATTATTTGGAGTATTTATGGGGCACAGACATCTGAGGTGATTAAACTTCGTGGTCCTGAATGCTTGTCATCTCTGGTGTTCTTTGGACTACAAAACTCAAAAGCAACAGAATTAGCAAAACTGCTGAAAACTTTGTATAGTGCTTGTACAGAGTGTGACACCCCATGAACAAAATCAATTCTCTTCTGATTTGGTGAATAATTCAAAGTGCATTTTCAAAGATCAGAAATCTTAATTTATTGGAGTTGCAGTTCTGTTCCTTTTCAGTTTCGTAAGTGTTCACAACAGTTAAAACAAGATTAAAAAATTTGGGCATGAAACAGGTATCACTTTAACCTGCCAGACCAAGAATTGGCTATACATCTCTGTCTCATTCCCACAAATAATGCAGTGGTTCTGAATGGAAAGAGGCTGTGGATTGGATCTTAACAAAATACTTTTAAATATATAGATAAATAAGTGGACTTTGTAATTCTTAGTACAGATTCAGATAGGCATATTCCTTGTCAGTTAACATGCCTTCAAAATACTGAGTACTAGAGTAGCTTTTGGAAAATAGCTCCTCCTGTGGACAATGTATCCCTGTTTTGTGAAAATCATAGTATTTCCAGAATAAGGGTAAATAAACCTTTACCATTGCAGAAATTAATGCTGAGGAGGAGGGGAGAGAGGTATCCTGCAATAAACACTGCAATGCTTTTCTGAAAAAAAATAGGCCTCTAGTTTTTCCAAGTGTGGATCAGTTAAAAGTATTTCTAAAGGATGTCAACATTTCTAAAGAACTATAAAGTTCAGTACTGGACTTAGTAGTAGGTAACAAGAGCTTGAGTATGAATAGCCAGATTAACAGACATTTTGTATCATGCTCGCCTAACTACTTTGGTGAGAGGAAGGCTGTGTTTCTAGTAAGACAACTGAAATTTGGGACACAGCATCAACTCTTACTCATGCCAGGAATGACCTCAACCAGATTTTTCAGGTCACATTTTTGAAAAAGGTTTGAGCATAGATTTACGTCCCACTGATTGCAAGACGTGTTTCATGGAACAGAGAAAAATTCCACTGCTGCTTAAGTTCTCATCTAAAAAAATGAGGAAAAATACCAACCCTTTTGGATCCCTCTCTTTGTACACCATGCACTTCCATTGTCAGCTTTCCAAAACAAGTATCTTTCTTCTGTAGAAATACACCCTCTTTGAAATGCATTTCTGCCAGGTGAATTGGTTCAAGCTATCAACTCTCATCATCAGCTCACTAGCAGTCGTGACTTCTCCCTGAGATTTCTTGGCACACACAAAGCAGCTCTTTGTAAAGAGATCTCCAAATAGTAAAATTACAGGAATGTCTGTCATACTTTCTTTTCTAATGTATGGTCTGTCATTAGGTGAGTGAACCAGTCTTACTTTTTTTTGTTGCAATTATGAAATTTTTATTTTTCCCTTACATTTAGATGAGGTTCTTTTGTTTGTTTGTTTAAGGTACACATTATACTTGGACAACTGAGATTTCATCAGAGTTGAATGCCTGCCATTTTTGAATATGTAGCAAGAATGGTTTTTAGCTCAAAAGCATACATATAGTTTTCTGTTTAGAAGTTATACAAATTTATTTGTCAGTCAATCAAAATAAACTGAACCCCCACAAAAAGTCAGAAATGCTAGAATTTTATTTTCACCACTGGAGCTGCAAAACCATTTTCCAAGTCAGTAATACTGCATTTTCAGTCTTACTAACTTTCTGTTTTACCATTTAAAAAATGTAATTAATACAGAAAAGATATTTGGGAGCAACATAAGGTTGCACAATTACGCTTTCAAAAGTCAAAAAAGTTGAATGCAGCCATGTGGGACACCAACCTAAAACCAGTCCTTGTTTAGTTATGATCTAGGATTTAGGATCTGCTCTTCATATAGATCTCCATTTACATTCTTATTGTATCAATAGCCTTTGAAATGGGAAAGTAAACTAAGTGATAGATTTCTGGAAGGTGTAGGCAACAAATATGATGCTCTTGGCTTCTTTCATTCATTCTGTCTGCCATCTCATTCTCCCCCTTATTCCTTTGCAGGAATTGCTTTGAGGATTGCTTGTAATAGACAAGGTCCGTAATGTTCTTGCTTCTTGCTTGTAAAGTTGCTATGTAAGGTCTGAGCTTAGTCATCTGCTCTCAAGTTTTCCACCAGCTTTAGCATTCCAGATGGTGAACCATACATAGGCCTGGTTGGCTATCACCACAGCATTTTTGCTACTGACAACTAAAAACCATCTTTAGGCAATAGGTATCAAAAGTCTCTAATTATCTCTGCATTTTACTCCATATTTTGTTTTAGTGCTGACAAGGCATTGCTCTTGTGCATTTTAAGTTAAGTTCTTTGGTTTAGATCAGACAGCTGCATCAGATCTTTCCCACTTGTCTCAATACACTTTTTGCTGTTGGGGTTTGGTTTTGTTTAGATTATTTTGTCAATTGATCTTCCTAGTAGCTTACTCCCTTTCACAACTTTTGGCTTTCTTACACCCAACACTCATGTACAAACATATATGCACACTGCCATTCCTAGCTTTGAGGGAATAAATTTTTATTTTCATTTCTTCAAATGTGTATTATTTTTTGCCTCATTTGTTGTTCTTTGTGAAGTTTCCAAACCTTTATGTGAAGTAGCACATGCAAATTTCAGCTCCCTTAGCTACTTCTCTTCATCTGGTTGGTTCCCATCTACTCTAGTCAGCAGTTTATCCATATCACAGTAGCTGATCATGGAGATGCAAACATGCACTAAAGTCTACAATTTTGAACTGCGTACATCACAGACAGACCTGGAGCTGGATCTGTTGCAGTTCAAATTGTTAAATCAATAGTAATTAATAATTTTCATTTGTTTAAAGGACAGTATCTGCATATATATTCCTGATTAGTAACTAACTTGACAGGTACTAATGCAAGTTATTTTCACCCCACATATTATTTCAGAACCTTGAAACAAAATACTTAATGTTTTGCTACATTATTAATTATAGAAATGGTTATTCCAAATAAAAAAATATGGAATGTTATTTCTCATAAATAAAGCATGGAATCTTACTTCTCTGAAAAATTGTACATAAAGTGCAATAAGAATGAAATACAGAGGGGCACAAATGTGAGGGCTTTATAAGCAGTTCTAAGAGTAAGAGAGACAGTTGTCCTCCTGCCTGTACTTAAGCAGGCATCTTCCTTTACTGTCTATCTGGGGGTTTTCTAGTCTCCCATATTGTTAGAAAAGCTATTTATGTGTATATTCCGTAAACTATTTGGGTCCAAATGCATCAGGTTAGCTAAAAAAGTGCAAAGAGTAGATTAAAGGGCCCAGTTTGATTCATTTGGAAATTAAATATTAGGAAGCTCAGATGGTAAATTTGAAGGCATGCTAACTTTCAGTGGGAGAAGGAAATGATCAGCCAGGGGGAGTTGAGCATGGTGACTTTTGCTTCTTCGTGGATGGGTCTTGGACCCTGCCTATAATGTCATCATTTCTCTTCTAAGAAAAGACTATATAATCCAAACAGAATTATTATTTATCACCTTTGTAATTTCAAAAATTCTCTAAAATTATACCAACCTAAAAAAGGCATTTAAAATTGATTTAGGTAAAAAAAAGTGCACTGATTTTCTCAATGATTAATGAAATTAATAAGCTAGACCTCAAAACATCCTGTACTAAATGCTGAGTAATTGATAATGACTTATTTTTGTTTCATTTCTGGCTTCTACATTGCAGAAAGTTGTATGGGGTTTTTTTTATGACATTCTTGTCCCACATAAAAATATTACTACAATTTTATATATTTTTTAATATGAGATGAGGTTTTAGCTAGCAACTGGTGTTTAAGATATGTTAACATAAAAATCAAGTACAAAGAAAAAAATAACACGAGATCCCCCTGCTCATCAAAATAGTTTCTGATTCATACTCCTTTGGTAGAAAAGGTGAAAATATGAAGCAATTGATTGCATAACAACTTGACACTTGAGTCTCCAGTCCTTTTGATATAGGTATAAATAATAGAATATCAATGGTGGTTCCATCCCTGTGACATTTCCTTTTAACACGTAGGAGGATGTATGGTTAATTGTATGAGTCAGAACACAGTGTTTGATTTTCCACAGCAGTGCACATGTGGATATAGGGATCCTGTATGCATTCTGGCTGGGTGTTGAAAGAAGATGAAAATATCCGTTTAACAATCTTATTAAATTTAATGTGATATTTCCTGTTGATCTGGTAAAATCAGAACTGGAGCTCTGTGTTAGCAATAATCTATGATACATCAGTTGACTGATGATGAAATAATCCTACTATGCAGCTATAAGTGCTTTCTAAAAGAGAAGCAATATGACAAACATCAAAGGGTAAGCTGACTCTGGTAAACAATCATCATCTATTTAAAGTAACTCAGTAAAGAATTGCAATACCTTATCAGTTTTAAACAGGAAATGTAAGAAAATTAATTCTTTCAAATTGCATTCACCTTAAATTGAATTTTGAGCAGTATGTTTTCCATTTAAAATTAATCTTTGTGGAAGCCAGTTGCCTTTACTGCTAGCGAGTTTTTATATGAAGCTAACTTAGTAGGAGTACAGAGGTTAGCCACTGGTCCTCAACTTCTTCTGTAGAGTGCAGATAAGTACTATTTCTCTTGAATTTATAACTATTCAGCCTTGTGTGAACCCTTAACAGAACCCTTACCTTCTGCAAGTTATTCTTAAACAGGAACAGACACAGCACAGGGGTTTTTAATTTAAAAAGAGTTCACTGCATACAACTCCACTTCTCCAAAGGTGTTTTATATGTCATATATTAGTTTTAAATTGAGGTGCACTGTGTGCTTGCTGGAGAAGTGCACACCTGATATAAAGCTTCATCCTACTTTCATGTGAGTAGTGCAATGTTATAAGGGTATTTTCAAACTCCAAATCATAACATCGTAGAATCACAGAGTAGTTTGGGTTAAAAGGGCTTTTAAAAATCATCTAGGCCAACCATGCTGCAATAAGAAAGGACAATTTCCACTAGTCCAAGTTGTTCAGATTCTCATCCTGGAATTTTTCTTGGGATGGGGTTTCCACCATCCGTTGAGGCAACCTGTGCTAGTGATTTACCACCCTCATTGCTGAAGAAGCTATTCCTACATCTAATCTAAATTGACTCTCCTTCAGTTGAAAACCAATAGCCCTTTTCCTATTGCAAGAGACCCTGCTAAAAGTTTGTCTTCATCTTTGTTATAGGCCCCCTTAAAAATGAGTAAGGGTTCCTTGTAAAAGTAAGTATTTTCAGGTCTCCATACTTGGAGTGTGTAACAGATATCCTGGTTCAATCATATTCCCTATATCTGTCTTAGTGCAGCCACATATCTAGTGAAATATACAGTAGCCAAGAAGCTTGAGGTTTCATTCTACAGCCCTTCTGTTACATGTAGGACTGCAGCACAAAATGTTACACACTTGAAATTTTAAGTCCTCAACACTGTGATACCAGAAACTAGCTTGCTTGATCAGATAAGTAAAATAAATAAGATATAAGACTGGATAAACAAGTCAGCTTACATGAGAAAAAAATAAAGTATTACCTCATTTTTTTCCTTTTCTCCAGCAGAAAATGTGCCTTAATGTAAGTACCCTGCTGCTAAATTTCTAAAATATCTGTGATTTTAATTCTATCATTCTATGAAAAAGAAAATTTAAAAATTATGTTTAATTCATATATTTCATACCTATATATATATATACTTTACATACACATATACTTTGCATATATATATATGAAATGTATTTTATAAAAATATATTGTTAAGTGCTCTGCTTTTTTAATCATTGTTTTGGTGTTTCTATCTGATGGATAGTTCAGCATAATAGTTCATGTGATGATATTATTGCCATATACTAATAAAATCAAACAGTGACAGGCAACTGCTGTCTTCTAGTGCTCTTGGTGTTTGCGCTCTGCAGCTTGTCGGAAGTGGACAAAAGGTCATTCTGGACAGTGTATAAAACCCAACATCTACCCCCTCTAAGTGCTCTGAGACAGACTATGGAGATATTCAGTTCCTTAAAGCTGTTCCTTAAAGCTTGTTATCTGTGAGGCTAAAACCTTGTGCATCAATGAGTTGATGTGTGCAAAGGGTAACTCTGTGATGGAGTCATGCTTCCAGGGGCAGGCACGGCATGGCCCTCAAAGGAAAGGGAGTCTGTGCTTGATTGACATCCAGCGTAACTGCATCACAGCTGTGGAACTTTGTACACACAGGACTGGGAATGGAATCCTAGAGAAAAGAGAAGATGCAAGGGTAAGCCATGGCCAGGGAAAATAAGTGGTTTCCAAAAGGTATAGTAAGCCCTTTGACAGTGGTGGGTGGTGATGAGCTCAGTAAAACTCTAGTCTGGTCATATGAACAGCCAGAGAGAGATAATGGTACTGTTTAGAAGACATTTATGCTAATATTGCCTTCACAGTTAACAAGCTAAATCTGCCAACAACGAAGACTTAAATATTTATTACTTTACTTCTAAGGCAATCATTTCTGACATGCTAGGAAGTAGCATTAAAGCACTATGGAAAAAGGTTTATAATCCTCTTATACTTATCAGTCATATTTCTGGGGTCAAAGATGATGTCATTTTCCAATGGTTGCCAGCAGCCATATGCTCAGCAATGACAAACAGTTCTAACACAAACCTTAATTTGTAAAAAATCCAGATTTTTGCAAGTGATTTCTCTATGTGATCTTTCAAAATACCATTGTGTCCCTTGTAAAAAAAAATACTCAGTGTTAATCTTTTTAGCCTTGTTAATCATTGAAGAGCTGTATAGTGCTACTGTTACTGTCCCCATTTCTTTTTCCAAATGTCATGAGAGGATGATTTTAAGGGATCCATGGGCCCAATATTTTAAATATCTCAAGAATATTTTCTTTATAATAATTCATTTTCACTGTTAAAAAGAAATTACTACAATGAGAAAGCTGTCTCAGTTTAAGACATTAGTGAGATGTTCTTTACAGAAAACATAGCAGGTTGTATGTCAGTGAAGCAGACAAACATAACTTTTCTTGTAAAATCTCTGTTCAGCACAGCACCTAAGCGTCCACCTAAGACACTGCAGTTAGTACTTAAATTTGAACATGTGCACTAATGTTTATTGAATCTGGTTCATGATACACACCCTTAAGTACATTTATTTAATGAATAATCTTTTTAATGCATGTTTTGCATTCTGTAGCTCACTAAGTCTCCTTCATTTTTGTTCCCTCTATTAAGTGTGTGACTCATGTTGTGACTTTGTAAGAATTTTCTGTCTCAGTAGATTTTTGAGCAACATTGCCAGATTTTCAATCTCTTTATTTTAATTCACATCCAGTAAAAGCTGACTTTATAGATAAATTTGCTATAAAGTAAAGATGATCTGAAAGCAAAAGATAAATCGTAATTATAAACACCACAACTAATTGCATGACTTTCTGTTTTGGAATTAAAGATCCTAATTTTAAACAGGTATAAATAACACCCATTTTCTATCAGGTTGTCAATGCTCTTATCAGCCATGGGAATATGCATTTCATCTATATGATATTATTTGTACCGAAATTACATACAAATCCTCAGAGGCTCTCCTAAAAGTAGTGGTCAACAGACTTCATAGGGGTATATGACTCAAGTCCCCTTTCTGGTCCTGTGCACTGCAGGTAGGGTAGGTGGCTGGGGTGGAAGCACCGCTGTTATATGGGTGTGGTGGTTTTGACCAGGACGTGAGTTTTCAGGAAGTTTCCAGAAAAGAACCAATTAAGAATGGTTACGTCTCTGTGGTCATACAGGGTTAAATATCGGGAGGTCCTGAAAAACTCCCTTTTCTCCTTCCAGCCAGGAATTCAGGTTAACACTCCCTGGCAGTGGCGAACCCCGGGCCAGGCCCTGCTGCCCTCTGGGTGGCCGGGGCCGGGCCTGACCGGGTCCCCAGGAGCCGCTGCCAGCGGGGGAATCGGCCGGGCCTGGCCCGTGCCAGCGGGCTCCTTTTCCCCTCTCTGGCTGCCGCACGATGAGAAAAAGAAAGGAGCGGGCTCCTTTTCCCCTCCCCACCGGCTGTGGCGGGCTGGGAGGGAAGGCAGGAGGCTGCAGCCCAGGGCCGCGGCGTCTGGCCCTGGCCGGGCCGTGCCCCGGTCCTGGCTGCCAGCGCGGCCGGCCCGGGGAAGGATAGGGTCTCCCTCCCCAGGGGGGCCCCAGGAAGCAGCCCTGAGCCTGAGCTGCGCTCACCTCATGAGACCTAGTGGCGGACAGAAGGCATTTATGATTCCTGATTGCCCGGCTGCTCCGAGCTCTAACCTTTGGCTTCCTCTCCGCCCCAGAGCTCGGTCTTGAAATCTAACGTCTGTGAGCTGCAGCGAGAGAGAAAGACTGGGCAGATTTACCCCTTTCTTGGCACAAGATGACGCTTTCGATACTTAGCTCTTCCTTGAGAGAGAAGACAGGCAGAGTGAACATAGAGAGGACCCAGCACACGAAGTCAGATAGAGAGAATGAAGGACTGATTGGAGGAAGGATGGAGGAGTGGCGAGTTGGCTGGACTTCTCGTAGGCCATGGAAATGAATGCTTTACATCATGGAGAAAATATGCATTTGGAGAGATTATTGTTTATTTGTGGATTTAAGCAAAGGTATTTGTGATAGACTGAGTAGATACTGAACTAGTAGCTGTGATCCTGTGATCCCATGAGATGTTTGAACAGAGAGAGATGAGAAGCCCTCTGCGCCAGTGAGAAGAAGTGAAGAGACAGCTCTGTTCCCTGAGAAGAAGAATTCTTTGCCTCTGGAGTTGTGAATCTTCAAATGGTGGTACCCCAATATGCCTGAGTCTCCATGTCCCAGAAGCAGCCTGGGAAACTGCTAATGGGAGGGGTCATGGAAGCAGGTTTCCCTGGCTGACATTTTTTTTGTGAAAGTTAAAACCCACGAGAGAACTGTTCTAGGTTGTCAGTGGGATCCATAACTCTTTGGGAGGCTCCTTCTCCTAAAGAATTGATTAAAGACTATTTTCAAAAGGTGAAACTGACTGAAAATCACAGGTTTTGTCTCTCTATGTTGTTTGTGGGAAAGTGAGCACTCATGGGGGGAAGGAAGAGAAGGCTTTTGAAGTTTAAATTTTTCCCTCTTTATTCTTTAGTGTGTGTGTATTATTAAAATCTCTCTGTTTACCTTAAGTTGGGTCTGCTCTTCCTTTTTCTCCATTATCCTATCTCACAGGAGAAAAACATTTAGACCACTACACTAAATTTAGCCAACAGAAACAGAGGTGAATGTGAAACCACTACAAATGGGCAGTAGAAGCCAGACAGAACTGCAATCTATGACTATAAACAGGACTAGATGTACCTGGTGCTGACCATGGTCCCTCCAGGTCCATCCAACCAGGGCATCCAGATGTAGAGAGGGAAAGAGGGCAGCCACAACTTTGCTGTTCAAAGGCAGCAGTCTCCATCAGGGCTGCAGGGAAGTGGGCAAGAAAGAGGCTGGATGCCTGCACCAGAGTTGGTCTCAGAGATGAGTAGTCAATAGCACAGCCAATGGAACCATCTGAGGATGCCATGGTATGCCTGGAGCAGTACACTCTGCAGTTCCTCTCTTTTGGCTGCTTATCCCACTGCTGTTTATACATCCCCCAAAGCCTCTCAAACAGGCAACATTGTCCACTTCCTGTATGACTTCCAAAGGTTGTATTTGCCATTTCTATAGCAAAACCTTAGGGTTTTATAGTAAATTGAGTTATTACTATACATCAGATCAAAATATTAATCTCGGGTTTAATTCGGGTTTGAATAAACTACTTTTATATGACTCCTAGCCTTCCTATAATTTCTATGTGTTTGTGTAGAACTTATTTTATTTCTAAGCTTTCAGGTAATCTCTGCCAGACTGTAAGTAGATGCAGAAATAAAGAAAAATATGGGCTTGTGTAATTTTGCTGTAAATACTAGTACTACACAGGGAAAACATTGTATTCATCTATTATTTATTTTTAATATATATATATTATAATTCTCACAAAACAAAATAAGAACTATATTTCCAGGAAAATGAGTATAGGATCTAGCTTTCCTGATTGGAATATTACAAAAATAATTTCTTTCTTATTGATATTGAAAAAGTGCCATTTCATTTTAGGAGGTAAATATTTGTTATCCAAATGTGTAAAAGCATCTTGAAACATCAGTGTATGTGTTTGTGACATAGACTTATAAATAAAAAATATTTTTATGTTACATATATAAAATAAAAGAAAACATTAACAATAATGAAGATAATCTATTATCAGAGGTTTAACTAAAATATGTCAGAATCATAGAGCCCTAGAATCATAGAATGGTTTGGTTTGGAAGGAACCTTAAAGATCATCTAGTTTCAACCCATCTGCTGTGGGCAGGGACACCTTTCGCTAGACCAGGTTGATCAGAGCTCCATCCAACCTGGCCCTTAACACCTCCAGGGATGGGGCATCCACAGCTTCTCTGGGCCACCTGTCCCAGTGCCTCACCACCCTCATACCATAGATTTTTTTCCTATCGTCAAACCTAAACCTGCTTTCATTCAGTGTGAAGCCATTGCCCATTGTCCTGTCACTACATGCTCTTGTAAACAGTCTCTCTCCATCTTTCTTGTAGGTACCCTTCAGGTACTGGGAGGCTGTGATTGGGTCACCCTAAAACCTTCTCTTCTTCAGGACGAGCAGTCCCAATTCTTTCAGCCTTTCCTCACAGGAGAGGTTCTTCTCTCCCCTCTGATCATCTTGGTGGCCCTTCTCTGAAATCACGGCAATAGGTCCGTGCCTGGATATTGAGGGCCTCAGAGCAGACAGAAATAGTAATATTCAGACTTAACACTTACCACCAGGTCAAAGAATCAATCAAGTTTAAAAATCTGTCAAATTCTAGCCATGAAGAACCTCTCCCATGATGCAGGGAACCAACATTCCACATTTTCTTTCAGAAAACTTAACTTCCAAGGGTGTAGAGTTAAAGAGACTGCTCCAGAATACGAAGGGATAGATGACTGAAGTGAGAGCAAAGTCACATGTCAGTGCAAGGTCTTCCAAAATATTGTGGAAAAACAGTTATTCCTTATAATTAAGTATGATGAATGAGGGGTTGGGTTTCTTAACACTTCATACTGATGCAGTATGATTTTAATGGATTCCAGAGATGGGTCTTGGTTTAAATCATACAATCCTGCCTGTTTGTCAGACTGCTGAATTGATTTGCAATTACATAAAATTCCATTTTCTAAATTTATGATGGTTTTAGATGTAAAGACATAGGTTAAGTCTGCAAAATGTCTGCAAAAATTATATATGCTTTTATTAGAATTATTTTAAGGAAGTGATAAATAAATAGCAAGAATTACAAACATCTTAACTACGTTGCTGTTAAAGTTCTGTGCTGAAATACAGATTTAACAATCTGTGCTTGACCAAAAAAATTAACAATAGGGTTTTTTTTCCCAGTGTGTGTTGGGAGTAAGAAGTAACACTACAGTTGATTTTTAGTAAGCATGGCACTATTGTTGTAACTGTAGAAATAGTTTAAGTAAGTGTATTAGAGAGTGCTTTAAAGAAACGACAACTTATTTGTCATCATTCCTCTTCTAAGTGTTTAAGAAGTTTATAGAATCATCATAAGGAGAGTGTTTCAAACTGAAATCAGTCTAAAAATGCAAAGAATAAGAGGAAAGGATTCTACAGGCTTCTAACTAGAAGAGGCAGGTCAAAGAATTTGTACCACCCTGATAAACAATGCTGGAAAATTGATAACTATGAATGAGGAGAAGGCTGAGGTACTCAGCAACATTTTTTCCTCATTCTTCAAAGTAGCAGTCATGCCCAAATCTGCTACAATGTGAGTCCCTCCCATGGGCAAAGCAGTCTTCCCACAGCTGCTTTTTCATGGGCCATTAGTTCATGGGGAGCAATTTTTAAAGGATGAGCCGTTCTAGTATAAAAGCAAGGGTCTTCTTCCTCTACCTCTGGAAAGCAGGAGTTATGCTCTCTCTCTGTTCAAGCCTCTCAGCAGATCATAGCTTCTCAACATCCATATACTCCTGTGCGAGCACTTTTTTCATGGGCAGCAGGTGAATTCTGCATCCCCCCATGCACTTAATGAATTACAGGGAAGTAGTTGTATTATAGTCCTCACCACAGCTTGCAGAAGAATCTCAGCGCTGATGCTCAGAGCAGCTCCTCCTCCCCCTCCTCTTTTGCATTGACCCTAGTGTCGCCATATTGTTCTCCTCACGTCTTCACCTTTTCCTTTTTCTCTAGCTCAGCAGAGAATCGATGTTCGTAGGTTTGTTTGTTCTCAAGTTCTATCTAGTGAAAAGTTTTTATAAAGTTCCACAGCACTGAAAAGTTGATTCTGTCTGGGCTCTGCGTGAGGAAATTGCTTGCCATGCTTCTCGCTGCTGGTCATGTGGTCCCAGCTGGCACTGTGCAAGCCACACCAGCCACTGGCTCCACTGAGCACCTCTCCTCATGTGGGGCACTGAAAATGAACAACTGCTGTCACTGCTTCTGCCCTTCTGTTCTCAGTATGGCTGTCTAAAAGCAGCTAAGCAAATAAAGTTAATTGTAGCCATGCCAAAATAGCAGCAGCTGCATGGTGTGGTCACTGCTGCACTGATCTCGGCCACGCGGCCACTTCCAGCTGCATGAGCACTGCTGGTGCTAGCCCAGGCCTCATGGTCCCAGCTGTGTGGCTGCTCACGGTGCTGGGATGGCCCCTGGCAGCATGACCCCAGTGTTGCCATTTGATTATATAAACTGTATTAAGAAAATAGTGAACCTTAATAGTTGACATTAGTAGTAGTCATGCTAAGGCTTGGTAGGCCGCATTTAACCTGCAGATGAACTATCATAGTAGATTTTGTAATGTAAGCAGTGTAGTTAAGAAATAATCATTATCTTAAGGCGTGTATCCAGTTATCTAAGGAATGTACCTTTTGGCAGAAGCTTAAATGTCAGAGAGATTAGGGTACCAAGTATTGAAAATTAAGTAAGAATCTGTTGTGATGAAGAAATCATGTAAAGAAACATATAAAAACCCTGTAAATTTTCTGTGAGATGGGGCTCTGTCTTTGGACATTAGTCCACAGGCTCCCGGGCCCTCAATAAAGCACCGCATAAACGACTTCGGTTGTTTGTGTCTTCTTCGGATCGGGCAACAGTATTCTGGCGACCGCGGCAGGACTCCGGAGGTGGCTGGGGCGGTTCACGCTCTGATCTACTCCACGCCGGCACCGAGTGATTCTCGGGGAGTCATCGGTTCGTGCCCGACCCCTGCGCCTGGCGGACGACTGCGAAAGGTAAGCCCGAAGGTGCTTTATTTTCTGATTTTGGTTTGGGTGCCTGCCCGGTAAGACGAGGCGGCGATCCTCGCAGGGTTGGGCTAAAGATGTCTGGTTGGTTTGGGTAAGCCTAGGCGCCGGCTGTCAGACGCGGCGAAAGCTGCGCAGGTCCGGCACTTGCCCCTCGCGGCGTCGAGAAGTGGCAAGTTGGATTGGTCTGGTATTTATTTGGTATTTATTTATTTTGTTGTGTGAGTATGAGTATGTGGTATGTGTGAGGCCCCGGGGTATAATTGATTCTGTTAAATTGTCAATATTGATTGTGGTTATTATTGTTTTGTACGTTGCTGCATATTGGTTGTTGCGATCGGTTGTTGAGTTGTTGTATAGTTGTAAGTGAAGCCGGCTCAAAATGCCACTCAAAGCACTTAAGTCTATGGTTCAGTTCTCTAAGGGTATACCCGGGAATACTCCGTTAGGATGCTTGTTGAAGAGGTGGAAAAGTGAAGGGTTTTTCCAAAAAATGAGTAAGGACAAGATGATTGATTATTGTAATCATTGGTGGCCAGAATATGAGCGAGAAGGGCCGTCATGGCCAGAAAATGGTACTGTGGATTATGATACGCTGAATTCACTAATGCAGTATTTAAAGGAAAATGAAAAGTGGGATGAGGTACAGTATCTAGACTTGTTTTTCTTACTGCGCCGTAAAAAGGAGTGGCAGACTGAATGTGGAATAATGGTATTGGAGATGAAAGAATCTGGGTGCGGGGGTTGTAAAGAGAAATCTAAATGTGTTCAGTGCTTAGCCTTAAACTCTCGACCAGAAGAGGACTTGTCATTAATGGTGTCACCTGGTGCGCCTTCCGCTTTACCCTCTCCTGCCGTCTCACCCCCTCCTGCTGCCTCACCCCTCCCCGCTGTCCCACCCCATTCCTCTTTGTATCCACCGTTGCCGGAGAGCAGTGCAGATGAGGAGGAGGAGGAGGAGGCGGAAAACATAACAGTAGTGCCGGGGAATGCTAAAAAGGTTGTTGTGCGTTCCCCAACCCCTTCCCCTGCTTTTCCCCAAAATCGGCGAAGTACCCCGCTCGCGGCACGAACTAGACATGGACGTAAGAATCATGAGGAACCCCGGCTTATTGCCCCTCTAAGGGAAGCTATGGGACCCCACGGAGAGAAGGTGCTTGTGAAAGTACCTTTCTCCCCGGGAGATCTGGTAATTTGGAAGCAATCAGCAGGTAGTTACCGTGAAAATCCTGAAAGAGTGGCACGGGTGGTTAAAATGATTATTAAAACCCAGAATCCAGACTGGAATGACATGCAGGTTTTGTTAGATACCTTAATGGATTCCACTGAAAGGGAGATGGTGTTACGGGCAATGAAAGAGCGTGCTCGAGAAATGATTAGACTGCATTTAGTCGGAAGAACTGTGAGTGACTTAGTACCGAGTGATGATCCAGGATGGGATCCGAATAGGGGTGAAGGAAGGGAATCTATTAGGGAATATCAGGAGTTGTTGGTAGAAGGAATTAGGACTGGAATGCCTAAAACACTAAATTGGTCAAAATTGTATTCAGTTAGACAAGATAAGAATGAATCACCTTCGGCGTTTCTGGAGCGACTTAAGGAAACTGCTAGACGTTTCACTGATTTGGAAATTGACAGTGAAGCAGGAAAATTGCAGCTTGCTCTAATCTTTTTAGGTCAGACACAGGAAGATATACGTAAGAAACTGCAGAAATTAGAGGGACATGATACTCGAGACTTGGACAAAATGCTGGAAATAGCTTGGAAAGTTTATAATAATAGAGAAAAAGAAGCTAACAAAAGGCAACAAGCGAGCCTTTTGGCAGTGTTGCAACAAACAAATGCTAGCAGAGGGAGGGGTAGAGGTGGTTTTGGGCGAGGGCAAGGAAGAGCAGGGTTTCAGAATATGGGAACAGGAGGAAGAGGGATGGTTTCCCCAGGATTCCAACAAGGAGGACTTGCCTCTAATCAGTGTGCTTTTTGCCGACAAATAGGACATTGGAAAAATGAGTGCCCCGTGAAAGCTGGGTTAGGGGGAGCACCTGGGATGGCCATGAATAATTCAGGGGGTTACCCAATGAACCCAGAAGGGGTCGCCCAAGCATTGGTGTTGGACAACTATCAGAATCAAAGCTGACTAGAAAAGGATTTAAAGGTGAGAATGGATGTTGGAGGACAAGAACAAGAATTCACTGTGGACACCGGAGCAACATATTCTGTTTTAAATAAGCGATTAGGGCCAATTAGTGACACTATTATTCAAGTGGTAGGGGCCACAGGACAGTTAGAAGAAAGACCTTTCTTACAGCCATTAAATTTAAAATTAGGGAGAAAAGAGTGGGATCATCAATTTTTGTACATGCCAAATTGCCCAAATCCATTGATGGGCCGAGATTTATTATCATTACTAAATGTGAAAATAATTTTTGAAAATGGAAGAGTTAAATTGGAATTCCCTGAGGAGGAGATTGCTAAATTATTCACTATAAAGGAAGTTGATCCCTCCCCTATTCCCATCGAAGTGGATCAAGCTGTAGTACCTTGGGTATGGGAAACGGGAAACCCTGGAAAAAGCAAGGCTGCCCAGCCAGTAGTAGTAGAATTAAAAGAAGGAGCTCAGCCAGTCAGAATAAAACAATACCCAATTAAATTAGAAGCCAAGAAGGGTGCTGCTCCTTTGATAACTCAGTTCTTGGCACAAGGGATCCTGCAGGAATGTGAATCAGAATTTAACACTCCTATCTTTCCAGTTAAGAAACCAAATGGTAAGTATCGGTTAGTACAGGATCTAAGGGCAGTTAATAATATTGTCAAAGACATTCACCCTGTGGTTGCCAATCCATATACCCTGTTAACATCTGTGTCAGAAAAATTTAAATGGTTCTCTGTCATTGATTTGAAAGATGCTTTCTTCTGCATCCCTCTGGCATTTGAAAGTAGAAAATATTTTGCATTTGAATGGGAAAATCCTGACACTGGAAGGAAGAGACAGCTCACCTGGTCCCGGCTGCCTCAAGGTTTTAAAAACAGTCCTACGATATTCGGAAATCAATTGGCAAAGGAATTAGAAGAGTGGAAGACTGCTGAGGTAAGAGAATCACCTTTCTCTTATGTCATCCTCCAGTATGTAGATGATATTTTTCTAGCAACAGAAGAAAAGGAAACGTGTCTGAAATTGACTATTGCATTGTTGAATATGTTGGGTCTGGCTGGTTACCGGGTGTCAAAAGAAAAAGCACAGTTAATAAAAGAGAGTGTGATTTATCTGGGATGCGAAATCATGCAAGGACAAAGGAGGCTGGGAGTCAATCGAATAGAAGCAATATGCGCCATACCCCTTCCAAGAAATCATCAGGAACTTAGGTCCTTTTTAGGAATGGTAGGATGGTGCAGACTGTGGATTTTGAATTTTGGACTCTTAGCTAAACCCTTGTATGAGGCCCTGAAGGAACCACAGTTACACTGGGATCGACAAAGGAAAAGGGCCTTTGAGGGCTTAAAACAGGCCTTGAAGGAGGCCCCTGCATTAGGCCTCCCAGATCTGAACAAGGATTTCCAGTTATATGTGAACGAAAGGCAAAAATTAGCACTCGGAGTGCTGACTCAGAGACTCGGATCCTGGAAACGCCCGGTGGGGTATTTTTCGAAACAACTGGATCCAGTCAGTGCTGGATGGCCGTCATGCTTGCGGGCAGTTACGGCCACAGTGATCCTCATCCAGGAGGCCAGGAAATTGACTTTGGGGAGGAAGATAGAGGTATTTGTGCCTCACATGGTACTGGCAGTTTTGGAACAAAAGGGGGGTCACTGGCTTTCGTCCAGCAGGATGCTACAATACCAAGCAATCCTGAGAGAACAGGACGATGTGGAACTGAAAATGACTAATCATGTTAACCCAGCAGAATTTCTCCGCAGTGAGCAAGAAGAAGGAAAATTGGCACACGATTGCATGGAAGTGATTGAACAGGTACATGCTAGCAGAATCGATTTAAAGGATACCCCAATGGAAAACCCAGACTGGGAATTGTTTACTGATGGATCCAGTTTTGTGGAAAATGGAACCAGGTATGCGGGGTACGCTGTAACAACAGTAAAAACAGTAATAGAGGCAAAAGCCTTGACTCCCGGAACCTCGGCCCAACGAGCAGAAATTATTGCATTAACCAGGGCTTTGGAATTAAGTGTGGGGAAAAAGGTAAACATATGGACTGACTCTAAGTATGCTTTTGGAGTTGTACATATTCATGGAGCTTTGTGGAAAGAACGAGGGTTATTGAACTCTCAAGGGGTTACTATCAAATATAAAACTGAGATTCTTGCTCTATTGAATGCGGTTCACCAACCCGAGAAAGTAGCAGTGATGCATGTTAGAGGACATCAGAAGGAAGATGGAAAAATCTACGAAGGAAACCGGATGGCAGACTGGACAGCTCGGGAGGTAGCTAGAGAAGTATGGACTCAAATGGCCTTGATACCAGTTAAGGTGAGCCCAGTAACTCCACATTTATTACAGGAACCAAAGTATTCTCCAGACGATGAAAAACTGGCATCTCTGCTGCTAGCCCAAAAGAATGCAACCGGATGGTATGTAACCGGAATGGGACAAGTTGTAGTACCTGCCAGGATCATGAAGACAATTCTGGAGACAGAACATAATAAATGCCATTGGGGAGCAGAAGCATTGGTGAAATTTCTAAAAAGGGAAGTAGTTTCTAACCAGATGTTAACATTGGCAAAACGGGTGAATGCCATGTGTCCAACTTGTTTGAAGAATAACCCAATAGTTAGGAAACAGATCCAGCTAGGAAAATTACAAGTGGGACCAGAACCAGGAGATTACTGGCAAATAGATTTTTCAGAATTACCGAAAGCACAGAACTATAAATATCTTTTAGTGTATGTGTGCACTTTTTCAGGCTGGCCTGAAGCTTTCCCTTGCCGAACAAATCAAGCAAAGGAGGTAGTCAAAACACTGTTGAGAGAAATCATTCCTAGATTTGGGGTGCCGTTGGGATTGTCATCAGATAGAGGCCCACATTTTGTAGCAGGAATAGTACAGGAGGTGGCTAGGATGCTAGACATATCTTGGGATTTACACACTCCGTGGCGACCTCAATCAAGTGGCCAGGTAGAGCGGATGAATCAAACAATTAAAGGACAAGTTAAGAAAATTTGCCAAGAGGCAAAAATACAGTGGCCACAGGCATTGCCATTAGCATTGCTCAGAATCAGAATCAAACCCAGAGAGCGGTTGGGAGTTAGCCCATATGAAATCCTATATGGGAAACCATACCATGCCAATGTGTTAAAAGGGGATTTGCATGTGCAAGGTGATCAGACAATATTCAGTTATGTCATGACATTAAATAGAATTCTTAATGCCTTAAGGGGAGCTCTGCAGTGGAACCGGCCTATGCCACTGGAAAATCCAGTACATGACATCCAACCAGGAGACCGAGTGTATGTGAAGAATTGGTCCGCCCACCCCTTGAAAGAAACATGGGACGGCCCACGCCAAGTGATCCTGACAACCTACACGGCGGTAAAGGTCGAAGGGATCGACTCATGGATCCATTACACTCGGGTCAAGAAAGTTCCTGTACAATGGGAGACTCAGCTAATCTCTCCAACGCGGATGATTTTTCGCGGAAAATAGCATTTTTAATTATATTGTTACTGGTACTAACGAAACCAATTCTTGTTAACAGTTCTGTTGTAGTTGCAGTTACTGAACCAGTGGTTGGTGTTATGGAAGGAATGGATGTAAACCTGACCTGTTTCATAACGAATAACCAGAAAGCTGAAGTCCAGAATGTGCAGGCAACCTGGAAGAAAGGTGCCGATTACCCAGAAGCAAACATTACCACAGTTTGGGATAAGGATGCACAAAAAGGTAATACTACATTACAACTGAAGCGAGTCAGGCAAGAGGATATGGAAAGATACATGTGCATTGTAAAATCCCGAAAAAGCTTTGATTACAAGCAAATTAAATTGAGAATAGTGCCCTGGAAATTGAGGAAGAATGCTCCATCCCAGGAATCCGTAGAAATAGAAACCCCTTGGACTGTACAAGATATGTGGGAGGGACTTCCTTTGAAGGTGAACTGTTCATTTGTGTTAAAACAAGAGTGTAATCAGACATTACAAGTCAAATGGTGGAAAGAAAACAACCGAAAGTCATGGGCCAGAATAGACCAAGGAATTAGCTGGTGGGAAAAATCTGGGAAAGGTATAGGATGGTTAAATATTAGTAACCCCAAATTTGGCTCTACTGAGGGAAAATACTTATGTTTAGTGATATGCGAAATCGATGCTGATTATGGAATAAGAATAGTAAAAGCTGGACAAGGAACCAAGCCCACCCACCTAGTAGCCTCAACGGAAAAGAAGCATAGAGAGCCAAGAGATACAGGAGTAGCTGTACATCAAAGTCACGAACAAGAGAATTTAGTTGTAGGGTTGATTAGAGATTTTGGGATGGTGCAAAATGTATCTAGAATTACAGCATGCTTGCCATTTCCACAAGCGGCGGGAGAACCAATTCCATGGGGAATAATTCCCATTCCATTACCACCCGAAACGGTAGAGAACACATCTACTGTATGTCAAATAGAAAGAAAAGAGAAGGAAATAACAACTACTATAAAGGAATTTTCCCCCAGATGGAGATATTCATCAATTTGGGACTGCAATAAAAACGGGGGCAAATATGTACCAAAATTTTCATATGGAAGGTCAGGTAACTATGGGTGGTGTTATGACGCTCAAATAAAAGAAATTAAAACAAAACAGCCTTACCAAGAAATTAAGTGTCAAAATATAAGCCAGCAACATGTAATTTGGGATGATTGGAAAACAGTGTGGGGTCCGAGCTTATTAGAACATTACAGTTATATTGGAGCAGTGAACTGGTGTATACAATGGACAGGAAGTCAAAATAAAACGGGTCCATTGGGAGTCTATAAGACAGACACTTCTACAAGAGAAATTAAAGAAACTAGAGAAATTTGGAACTGCACTAAAGTTATTACATGTGACACCCCAGAGAGTCAAATTAGTCTGGCTCCTCTCAGAGTGTTACTCAAGTGGGGATGTGAATGCAGGAAAATCAATCATACAATTCAAGGACAAGTAGTTGCACTTAGCAGGAGCAATGGAATTCAAAGAGCTGTAGGCTGTAAAGAAACTACAATCAGAAGTCCAGGAAATTTAGTTTGGGTAATGGGACATGGACAATGGACCACACATATTCCTATAGATGGACCGGTAACACAAATCACTCTAGGAGTCCCCACCCTTTGTCCTCTATGGAAACAATCAGCGTTGAAATCTAACCGGAAGAAGAGAGAAGTAGACGCATTCACTGAGTTGGAAAACGAATGGCACGAGCCTGATGGTGGAGTTAAATTTGGGTGGGCCTTAGAATCACTATTCGCACCTATAGCCACCTATAGGAACAGAGACATGCTGTACAAATTACTAGGGCAGACTGAGAGATTAGCAGCAGCCACTAAGAAAGGATTCAAAGACATGAATTTGCAATTGCAAGCCACATCCCGAATGACCTTGCAGAATAGGATGGCATTAGATATGCTCTTGCTAAAAGAGCATGGTGTGTGTCAGTATCTAAAAACGAAAGCTGACCATTGCTGCATCCATATTCCAAACATGACTATCGAAGTAGAAAAAGATATCTTTCAATTAGCAAAAGTTGAATCCAAAACAAGAGATATTGAAAAAGAAGCACAACATGATTGGATTGGAGAAATTTTTGAGTCTTTAGGACTTCAGGTTTCTGGATGGGTTTCGTCTGTAATACAGTACATTCTGTTGATTGTAATTTTATTATTAATTGTTTGGTTAGCATATAAGTGTGTTTTAGGAGTTATTGACAAAGAAACAAGACGCACCAGAAGAGTGGTAAAAGCCTTGACAAGAACCAACGAGATGCACCTGTCTCACCTGCCTCCTCCGAAGTATGAAGTTGCTACGGGGCAGGAAAATCCAGCATTTGAAAGATCCAATGACAACTGAGAAGTTGAGCATCCTTGCAGAAGACTGAAGAATGCTCAAAAGGGGGGAATTGTTGCCATTTGATTATATAAACTGTATTAAGAAAATAGTGAACCTTAATAGTTGACATTAGTAGTAGTCATGCTAAGGCTTGGTAGGCCGCATTTAACCTGCAGATGAACTATCATAGTAGATTTTGTAATGTAAGCAGTGTAGTTAAGAAATAATCATTATCTTAAGGCGTGTATCCAGTTATCTAAGGAATGTACCTTTTGGCAGAAGCTTAAATGTCAGAGAGATTAGGGTACCAAGTATTGAAAATTAAGTAAGAATCTGTTGTGAT
Source organism: Acrocephalus scirpaceus scirpaceus (assembly GCA_910950805.1). Classification (NCBI taxonomy): domain Eukaryota; kingdom Metazoa; phylum Chordata; class Aves; order Passeriformes; family Sylviidae; genus Acrocephalus; species Acrocephalus scirpaceus. The sequence goes on from OU383776.1 coordinate 32,382,789, forward strand.
GAAGAAATCATGTAAAGAAACATATAAAAACCCTGTAAATTTTCTGTGAGATGGGGCTCTGTCTTTGGACATTAGTCCACAGGCTCCCGGGCCCTCAATAAAGCACCGCATAAACGACTTCGGTTGTTTGTGTCTTCTTCGGATCGGGCAACACCAGTGGCTGCACTGGGATGAGGCCTGGTGGCCCCCTCCCTAGTCCTCAGAGAGCAGAAGGAAAGTGAGCTTCTCATAGTTTTATTTTCATTCTTAAATATGATGTCATAGAGGCATTACCAACTTCTCTAATTGGCTTAGCACCGTGCCTATTGTCAGAGCCAGCCAGCAATTGGTTTGGCAAGGCATGGAAGAAGCTGGTAGCAGCTCCTCACAGAAAATCACTTCCATGGCTGGCCTCTTCCCTCCTCACCAAAGATCATGCCATGCAAAACCACCACAATGGGGTAGGTGATCTTGAAGCCAGGGAGGAAAGCAACCTTTAGGTTCTCCAATACCACTCAGTCTGCTTTACTCATTCAGTTGAGATGTCCATTCCCAACTCTACTACCAGAAAATTAATGGGAGTTTTGTTTGTTTATTTTGTAAAAATCAGTGACCTGGTCTGGGATTACTGCTGGAACTGAGAGATAACATCAATTTTCAAAACCAATTTTGCATGCTCTTTCAAATATCTGACTGAAAAGGAAAGATGTGTGAATGACATATTCTCTGTGACAGCAGTGGTGAATCAAAACTGTAAGTGGGGTTGACATGAAAGAAGTAATGGACTTTAAATCAGACTGGGCACAGGTCAGAAGCTTTGTGACCCAAAAATTGGTGCAAACATTGTCTTTGATTTCTTCAATGTTGAGTACCAGAGCGGCCATGCTACATTTTATCTATTCTCCCATTCACAGAAAACTGTTACATATCTATGATGTCAGCATAAAATGATGGGTCAAGTTAGATGCTCTTGTAATGAAACAGCTGGGGAGCTTGCAATAAGCTAAACACAGTAATTTTCATGGTTTTTTTCTGTGCACTGTGAACCAATCTCTTTAAGACTCTTATTTGTATACTGTTCCTTAAACTCAAAGCACCCTCCCCCAACCTTGCAGGGTAAAAAAATAGAAATACAAAAGATGTTTTTTTGGTTTTTTGTAAGGGTTAAAGAAACCCAGTAGGTCAAAATCTCTCACTGTGTTGGCAGAAAAATGCTACAAGTGCTTAGAAGAAGAATTTCTGTACCAGGAAGCTTTCATTTGATGAAATCTTTATTTGATGACTCTTGGGTTTGGATTCTAACTCTGATTCATGCAATAGAAAATATTACATGACGAAGCACAAAACTTCACTCTTAAGCACTTATGGTTTTGAAAATATCAGTCTTTGTCGTTTTTGTATTGGTACCACTCAATTTAGTGGTGTCTATCAGCTGAGCAGAATGTGAAAGGAGGTACAGGAAAGTGGAAGTGATCTCTTTCTCATATTCACAGGGCTGGAACTGGTCCACCTTTCTTTATCACCTGCGGTGACAAACAACTTATTTAGGCACAGATACCTTTCTGAAGTGTTTCTCATATATCCTGAAACTGCCAGATGTCATTCAGGGTAGTCTATCAATTTTTACTGGTGTGTGTTCTCATTGCAATAGCCTCTCTCTCATAAGATGAATGCTTTCAGAAGAACCATGAAGGATGTTTCACCATATTCAAAGTAAGTAAGCCCTTTTTCAAAAAGACTCATTATATTTAATGTATTTTTTTAATCCCATATTTTGTTAATCATCCTTTAGTGGGGAAGAGGAAGAACAGAATAATTAAATTATGCTACTCCTCAGAACAAGTATCTTCATTTATATTGGATCAAAGGCAAATGTCCTGATAGTGGTATAGACTTGAAGACTTAAAAAGAACACGTTTCTGCATTTATCAGAAGAAATAATTTCCTGACAGCTTTACAGAGACATCTTCAATCCCTTAGGTCTATAGTCCACACAGAATTAGAAATGTTTAACTGAAGGTTGTGCAAATCCCAGAATATACAAAGTTGTAGGATCTTTTATAAGTGTAATGAACAAGGCTAAGTTCTTTTTGACAGGGACTCTTTAAACATACTTTTGCATGATGTCTAGAATGTTTATATCTCAGTCAAGTTCTTTGGATGGTGAAGTATAAACGTTTAAAACTGTGACAATTTCAGAGACATGGTGAAAGCCTGCTCCCATTAGTTAAGTGTAGTCTGCATGTAAAACAAACACCTGCAAGAATTAGGAGTTTTGGTAGGTGGTCCTTTTATGCAAAAATGTGCCCATACCAAATTTAAAGGAAACTTTGACTAGGTTGTGTGTAACAATGTTAAAAAAAAAAATGTGTAAGATACTCCTGAAGAAATATTTCAACCAAACATCTCTCCCTGATTGCTCCATTTGAACTGTTTACCAGAGAACAAGATTCTGAAGTAGGTTTCCCAGCTGGAATAATAATACAGAAGTGGTTTTTGTTGTATAATGAAATGTGATGAATTTAAGAGTGAAGTGATATGTCCATCTCTGTCAGGTCAATAAACTTTCAATCTGTTTACTGTCTTTATCACTCTGTAATATCCCTGAGTCCTATCTTTGTGCTTATGAAGAAATCATAACAGCATGCTACTGTGAGGATTAGAAACACAATTTGACATCTTTGGTTTGTTAAATTAAATTATGGAAATGTTTGGATATATTTTAGTCTTTTAAGGAACACTCTGCAGAAGCCTAATTATAAAATATCAGTTTTATCTTTTCCAAATCTAAAAATGGTCACATATTTTCCTGAATAGTGGTTAGGATTTGATTTTCAAAAAAAAAAAAAAGAAAGTTCATCTAAACACTGATGAGAGACAATGAACTTTGACTAACCTCCAGAGAAAAACTTGACTATGACTAGTACAATTTATAAGAGAAGTTCTCTTTATTGATGAAATGCAAGTAAACAACTGAAAAAACAGAATCTGTGAATGTGATGGCCAAAGAGGTCCTGGAATAAGTATCTAATAATAATAAATTATAATAAACAGTCTTGGGTTATGTAACAAAGAAATGTGTATTCTATTTCATCTGTTGAAAGCAGTTGGGGAAATGGTTTTTCTTTATCTCTTATAACTCCAGGGGGGGAGGGGGATGGATGCCTTCTGATAATGGGCCAGCTGTTAAAACCAGGTGGGGCAGTGTTTCTTATCTCTTTCACAACCTGTCCATCCTCCGGGGGATATCTTCTGGTAATGGGCCATTAAGGCTCACCAATGACATGACACATTACATCATTCCATTGAGAGATGCTCCACCCAGTGTGGGGGGACCAACCGTTCCTACCTAGATAAAAACTGAGACTCAGGAAACACCAGGTATCCAGGGATCCAGCCTTTCTACTGGGCTCCAGGAGGAAGACTGGACCCATCTCGCCACCACTGGTTTTTCAACAGGATCATCTTCTGCAGGATCATCTCTACTCCACAGAACCACATCTGTTACTCCAGGAAGATTTATTTGGACTGCTTCCAACATCCTGACCAACAAGGTGTCAGATCATATCCCTGACTGTCAGGGTTTCTTCCCAGGACTTTTGTTTGTTTGCTTGCTTGCTTGGTTTTTTTTTGTACTACTACATTTGTATTCACTTTTTTTTTTTTTTAATATTCCTAGTAAAGAACTGTTAGTCCTATTCCCATATCTTTGCCTGAAAGCCCCTAATTGCAAAATTATAATAATTTGGCAGGGAGGGGGTTTACATTCTCCACTCCAAGGGAAGCTCTAGCTTTCCCTGGCAGACAACTGTCTTTCAAAACCAAGACATAAAGCTAAATTAAAAAAAAAAAAAAATGAATGACAGAACAGCACCTTATTCTTTGTCTAGTTAAATTTCATTTGTACCTTTAAGGGACATTTCAGTAGACAAGGTCAAGAGTACATGTGAGACTGAGACAAATTGCTAAAAACTTGTTACAGAGTGTTCACAGGTAAGAAACATGAAGGCAGTCATTCTTTTAAAAGAGGAAGTATACAATGAAAAATATGTATGTTCTCACATGACAGAAAAAGGTATAATAGAGTTACTGGAAAGGAATCATGTAAAAGTAAAAATTGAAAGCCTTAAAACTAATGTAAGCCAAATTGTTATCTTAGAAATATAAATCAAAACTGTTGAATATTACCTAATAATACAGGTGCAGTTTTCCCTAGCATATATGTAAAGGATCTGAAAAATGTAACTGATCATAAGACTTAGAAGACTATGATCCTATTTTTCAAATATTGTGAGATATTATTAAGTAAATTATTGGATCCCTTTTGAGATGCCATTTCTGTGGTCAGCTTATTTAAGTTAATAAGAGCTTGAAAGTAAGTTCCAATAAAAGTGCACATTTTGTACCACGTGCTGTTTGCAGTGTCAGTACTCTGGGTAAAGAAATGTCAGTTATTTCCTGGTATTTTGCACAACCCTCTTGTATTTTGGCATAGTTTCAGCTTAAAATTCTAAGCCTTTTTCCCTTTTTTCCTTCTTAAGCACTTTGCTAACCCTGTGGATTTCAAAACATTCAAAAGAAGTAAAGGCTATGACAAGTGGGAAATGAGATAGATTAACTGTATTAATTATTTGTGAAATTTGTAAAATCTTTTGCAAGCTTGCTTATTTACTGCATACTGCTTGCTTATTTACATTTTAATAAGAAACTAAGCACATTGCCTTATACAGTAGTTAAAATATTACTTTCTGCATAGTCTTCAACTTCATGACTTATGAGACGTTCTAAAGGAAGCCAGGTTTTCTGCCTTCATCAGGCTAAATCTCTAAAAGCACAGGTGCATATTTTCTTCATTTAAATATAGTTTATCTCTTTATAAATGTATTAATTTATTTTTTATAAACAGCCCTATAGGTTGAAATTTTGCAATGTGACAGAAAGCAGCAAGAATGATTACTTAATCAAGTGTCCCTGGTTTACAGAAGGTTATGGAGGGCCACAGACCATGTGCTACAGTACTTGGGCATGGAGAGCATATACTGAATCAGGAATCCTTGTTGCATCCACACTACTGGCAGTAGAATACCAGGTGTGGATATATGTAATAAAAAATGAATTGAATTGTCAAAAATGGGAATTGGCAGTCTAGGCTCATTTTCTCAAATTCAGCAAGTACCAGAAAATGTATTTAACTTGATCCAAAGGAGCAGTCCACTTATAACTGGATCATCCCATCAAAACAAAGTTTGAAAATGTTAGCATCTGCCCTATTTCTGTTCTGGTGTTTAGAAAGGACATTCACAGCACAGCCAAACACCATGTAATTTACAAGTACTTCTTTGCTAGGAGGTACATTCTATTCTGATCAATCAGATCCTTTCCAGGAAAGGACATCTACGACCACTACAGTTAAAGGTGGGCTGTGAGAAAAGTGGGGGATTTGCCTCCTCAGCACAGCTCATTGCATATTAAATTACATTACATTACATATTAAATCTATGACCCTATGTGGCTGGGTCCTTTGTTCTGAATGCAAACAAAGAGGAGGAAGAGATTAAATGACTCTGCTCTCCACAGAAGTGTCTTGTCTGAGAAAAAAATGCCTTTAGGGAAGCCTTCTAGACTATCAACCAGTAATTGGCAGGATGACTAGTAAACATCAGCTTACTCAACATCCTCTTGCATGAAATTGCCAGGTTGCCAGCCATACACCAAAATAAAATAAGTTCCACTCAGTTTAAACACATGCTTATACATAGACAGATCTGGATTATTAAATGTGACATCATTAAAATCTCTCCAAATGGGTAATTAACAGCATGAAGTAAATTAAGCAGAGACATGCTGTATCTAATTTGACTTACTGTACACTAGTTCCTTATTGCATACCTCCAGAAACTGGCATGATAGAATGTGGAAATAATTTTTCTTACTAAGAAAAATTATCAGCAATGTCCCAGAAGGTCACTGGAAGCTCGTGCCATGAAATTACTGCAGATGTTTGACACATTCGCATGCATTTTGATACTGTCATTGCTTTGTATAAACAATATCGACATAAACCTCTGGGTGAAAATGCATTGGGCCTCTTTTTCTGAGCCATTTTTTTCTATAAAATACAATATAATGCATTTTAATTACGTGATATGTCTTTTTTTAATGTCTTCAATATCTTGACTATTTCAATGTGTGACAGCATCAGCAGAAAGCTGCCATGTAAGCTTTCAGGATATGTACTACAGATGTATTAAGATATGAAACACTGTTCTACAGGGTGAATATCTGTCAGACCAAATGCAGGACAGGAAGTTTAGCAGTGTGAGGATGTAAATCAGTGGTGCTGTCAGACAAACATCACAAATTTCTGAGGGGAAAGATAGAATTTCTTCATAATTCACATTCTGCTTCTCTGGGTGACAGGGAAAGGCAATTTGTTTTGGACCCTTTCCCCACACTGAAGTCAGTGCACAGTGCAGGCACAGCAGTTTGCATTTACTTGTGCCAGTGTACAGTCTTGCAAGAATAGTTACGATTCTGTTGACACCTGTATAGCAACAGCAAAATGGGACAGACAAGTAGAATTGTCTAACAGTATTTGCTTTTTGAGCAGTCTGATAGCACCCATAAGTGGAAGAGCTGTATAAGTTCTTTTTTCTCTGTTTTTCTTACATGGAAAGGAAGTGTTTTACATGCTGATAACTGAGGCAAAACTGTAGCATAAACAGAGCACTTCCAGAGTTAGCACAAGGTCAATCAAATCAAGTGAGTTACTGGATGGTACAGATTTGACCTTACCTGGATACTTCATAGGAAACAGTGAACATACTTTGTCTGCTGCTAGGATTTTTGAGTAAAAAAAAAAAATGACACTGTGGGTTTTTAAAATCTTGTTAGAGAAAAACAATAGCTTTTAGTCAGTACAGAGAAAGCCTTAGTGTTTGCTTAGTGCTTCTCATTGTGAAGAATTTGCTTGTTAAAATGTTTTCCACAAAAGTGATCTGAAAGCAAATGCAAGATTTGTTCTTAAAATAAAAAAAAGAAAAAAGAGCACTGAGAAACCTAATTCCCAGTTCTGAGAGGCTTTACTAACAACGTGTGTCTAAGTGTTACTTGCCATAAGTAAAAACCATGACACCTCTCTGTCCTGTTTACAACTGTCTCTAGGTTTTCTGAGTGAGTAGCACTGATCTATTGCATGTTTAGCCAATATTATAAGAAACTGTAATTAAAGAAAAAAGGATTTTAATGATGAATTAAGCAAAGGTAATTACAAACTGGGGCGAGAAATAGAAGTTTTCACTCAAATGTGGCAGAAACAGTAAAAATACCCAATCTATCTTCTCTTGAGATCTTCTCATGATTATTTTGTCTGTCTGCCTTTTAATACTATTGCTTACCAGTTTTATTAGAATAGTGTCAATAAACCTTCTTTGTGGATTAGAACCTTGTACTGCTAGACCATGTATAAAAGCACTAGAAATCACAAAATTGTGTGATGTGTATAACAAAATGTAATAAAAGCACTAGAAATCACAAAATTGTGTGATGTGTATAACAAAATGTAATTTTTTCAGCCGTGTTTCTGCTAGTGGAACTCCCTGCAAAAATAGGTACTCTGCAGAGCTAAGGTATGCACAGGAAGCTTGTTTGTACGCAGCACTGAAAGCTATGCAGGACTGCTCCTAGATTTTGCAAGGATTTAAAATTTCTTGGTGTCATTTTCTCTCACCTTGCACTTAGCATCCAGGGATTCAGATGAACAGTGGCCATGAAGATGGAAGCAAATTTAGCATTTAAGTTGTTTCTTAAAATACTTTGAGTCAAATCCCCATTTCATTTGTAGGAATGAATCAAATTAAGTTTATTTCTATCTTCTTCCTTTAGCAGAAGTATGTCACTCTGGGCTTGAGACATTAAAACTTACTAGCTGAACCCACTCTTTTCCCCTTTTCAGGAGTGAGGATGCCATTACAAAGCCTATCTTCTATAGATCTGATTTCACAGGCTAACTGCAGCACCCTAGGAGTAGAAAAGAGAAAGTTTCTTCATAATGCAGCAGGTAAAAAATTATTTCAAATGGCTATTATTTAACTTCTAGCTTGATCAACACTACATGGCATAATTCTACCATGTGTTCTTTTTTGCAGAAAACTTGCAAACTTGTCTGGTTATCCAAATAATATATGATTTTCAGCTTCCAGCTACTCAAGGAATTCAGGCTGCAGAACTAAGAAAAACATTGAGAAGAACTTTGCAGAAAAATTAAATTAAAATTCCAAACCATTCTGCCTCTGACAGCTAAGATCATAGGAGAAGAATAAGAGTGCAGCATAAGGAATGGTATAATATAATTTTTAATTAAAAGTCATTTGTAAAATCACATGAGGCAAACATAGGCATCTCTGCTGAAAAACAATAGAAACATGCTTTTTGTAATGTGAAAGAAATTAGAGCCTGTGGGTATAATTGTGCTCTCAGTCAGACAAGGAGTAGAATGTTCATATATCTTAATTAACTGCACAGTATTATAAAGAAGATCATAATCAGAAGTTGTAAATCCACTGGACAGGTTAGGGCAAACAACTGATGAAGCAGAAGCAACTCTTTAGGAAAGGACTTAGAGAAGTGAAAGTACTCACAGCTGTCAATTAATGGGAGGCAATGGCCTTTGTAGCAGTGAGAGGTGGTGATCTGGGTGTATTCATCCATAAAAAGCAGCATTCTTGTTGTTTGTTTATCTGCTCTTCATTATTAGATAACGCTGAGAGCTCCATTTCATCTGTCACTGTCTTGGTTTAGGGCAAATTTGGGAGGAAACCTCTGAATGGAGTTCCTCTGGAAAGCAGACTCAAATGGCTTTTCTCCTACAACCAGTTTGAGAAAAAGAACTTCCTCAGAGAAAAGTGGAAAAAACTATTTCTTTAACAAACAAAGTGCCCACAAGCACAAAGAATGAATAATATGAAACAATAAAACCTTTAGTTGCTCTCAAGTGAGATGGTAAATTCAGAAAGTCCCTGCTGTGGGCAGCTCAGCTCTCAGTCTCCTATCAGGCCTCCGGAGGTCCAGGTGCCGGTGGGCCGCTGGTGTGAGAGCCCTCGGAGCTCCTCTGGGTTTTTTAGTCTGGAGCAGGTTTAAACAGTCCTAGCAAAAAGAAACAAAAAACAATCTAGGGAACTTCTCTGCTTTAGCTAGCTAAAACTAACTAAAAGCACAGGAGATCTCTGTCCGTGGTCTGTCTGTGACTTGGTTGAAACAACTGCAGTCCCGAGAAGAGAAGAATGTGTAGGAGTCAGGCAGTTTCTCAAAACAAACTAGGCCTCTTTTTTTCACCATTTCACTTTCAGAATCAGTCTTAAAGGTACAGAACACAATATACAGAGCAGATGATTGGGGAAACAAGCATCAAAAAGTCACCCTAGGACAGTCACGTTTTAAAAAATTATATAATTTGTTTCCCACTCCTTTTTTTGTCCTATCTGGCTTCATTTTCCATGATGATGTGTTTCTGCTTTTCCCAAAATGAAAGAAGACTCTATTCATCCAAGTCGAAAATTTTCTCAACACTCATCCTAAAATATTTAACTTTCTTAAAAAGTACATATATGAAGGTTGTATGAGTAAGATGATTTAGACTTCTTACTGGTAATATCAGAAACATTATGTACTTTTGCCACATTTTCTAAAGGTTTCTGAGATGTCTTAAATGTACTGTTACCTGAGAAATTACCTTTTCAGCGTCTTCCAAATAAAATAATAAAAAAGTAAATTCTTTGCTTGGAAATCTAGAAGCTGTTTGCAAATGTCTTTGGATTAAATCTGGTCTGGTTGAAAGGACTAAAGGATGTAATTGACCTGTGGTCTTCTGGAAGACATTTTTTTCATTATCTTGCATCTTGAATTAATTTGGTTCATGAGCTCAAAGGCAGCTCTATGATGAATACCACAGTGCAAGAGGTGGTGATGACTTCAGGAAATACATTTTTACCTGCTAAAGCATCAATGCATCTGTATAGCTCAACATTTTAAAAATATTAGGTTCAACTGATATGAAAGGCAAATATTCTTGAGATTCTTTGCCAATATTCACCTCTAAAAATATTATATTGACATATATACCTGGAGTTTTCAGGCTGCTCTTCTGTCAAAATATATTTGGATCCTTATTCAGTAACAGTTTGATATTAACTATACCATAAGTAACAAATGCTAGAAAAAGATGCAGGTTGTTTGTCCCTTTATTTGCCAAGTTTTATTTTATGAAGTGAAGCCACTTGTCTATATTTTCCATCAATCTGTTTTTGATAGAAATTCATACAAAACTATGTCATTTGAATTCCTGATATTTTGATTTGGAGATGTTGCCATGGTATCCTATACAGGCTGTAGTTTGGGCCCTGCTATTCTGCTGGTTCTGTTGGTGATTTAATTTCTCTGGTTAGATGACATTTTTCTTGAAGTGTCTAGTTTTACTTCCAACATCATCAGCTAAGTCTGTATTTCAGGGAGTGGTCACTAGAGAAGAAAAAATTATTTACACTATTAAAGCTGCAGTATTTGGTGACTGCACCAGGATTTCCAGATGTCCATTTGCAGTTTTAGTATTTTAGGTTTGGGGGTTTTTTTTGCTCATTTATATCTCTTGAGTATATTTATCTGTAATTTCCACAGCAAGTGTATTTATTTTTAAAAATCTTTTTATTAAAAAAATACTTTGTTACCACAAGACAGTTTCAACAAAAAAATTGGTGTCAGCTCTGTAAATATATTCTCACATGTAAAAATCAATGGTTTACTTTAACTGTGGCACAGTATTTCTCTGACCTATCTTCAAAAACAGGAGTGAAATTAAACCAAGAGTGAGTTCACATCAACGACTTGAGTTGTGAGACTCTGACATAATTTCAATTTTACACAATTTTTCCTCAGCCTGTTGAAAAAGATAAGAAAAGTGGGCTAGGGAGTAAGAATTTTCAGGACTGAATTTGCAGCTAATGTGGTTGTCAGAACTAAAGATATGCACATTCCCAGAAGTATTTCTATCTGATATTCTTCCTTCAGAAGTATCATCTTTCTAAAATCACCTTTTTAAAGGTAATCAAGTATTCCCCAGTGTGTGGCTGATGGTGGTCCCAGGGCTGCATACTTTCTGGCATATATCCATCAGACTTTGACATAGGGCAGAAAGTATAATTTGGAGGCAGCAGTGTAAGCCCTGAGACAATGGAATAATTTTTTACTGACCTAAATCAAGCATAAACAATAGAGCAGCTTGAAAGGTTTGGTCTACAAAAAATGTCACAGTCTATGGAAGACTGCTTCCTCTGTTTGATCTGTCACTGTATTTCTCAAAACATGACACTCCTTGAACATAATATACTTTGATGATAAACTAGATTAACTTTCCCAGTACAAATGAAAGGCCACCTGTTGCCAGAATGCCCATATTCCTTGTTGGCTGTCTTGTAGCTGTCATCACTTCAATGCAATCTGTGCCCAACATGCTGGAATATAATGAATATGTCAGGAGTTGGAGGTCAGCCATCAAAGTACATGAAAACTTGGCTTGCATGCAGTGTCAGCATGGAGGCCTTGCCTATCATCTTGTGCAAAGGATTTCTGCACCACTTGATTAGTTTGCAGAGGGCTTGTTTCTGTTGGATGGAACACATTTACGAGAGGCTTTTTGACAGCCCATTCAAACATTTTCAATTTGGAAAACTGTGCTTCCTGTTTCAAGCTCTGTAAGTGATGGATGGTGTGAAATGCCACTGTAGCTGATCATGCTTTTTGTTTATTGTTATTATTTTAGCATGAAAAGAGCCATGATGAGCCTTGAAGTATTTTGATGAGAGAAAATAATATAATAGGAATACGATATATCTATCAAATCTTGTCCCTTATGTATAGTGAGCAGAACCTTACTTTTGCTTTATTCATCCTTGCTGGACATTATAGGTCTCTTTGGTGGCTTTGTAACTTGTCTGGATTAAAGATTTCAGATTCTCATCTATGGTGAATCTAGTGGTTTAAAATACCATGGACATTTCTAAGAATTTTTAAAAATAATTCTTAAACTTCTCCTGAGCTCTTGTCTTCATTGGGTGACCTTTTGGGTCCTCTATTAAAATATTTTTAAAGTGACCTTCAATATTTCTAAAGTGGCCATGTGAGAGAAGCTTGAATTTTCTTTCATGAATCTTCTCCACATCTGTCCCCATCATGTTAAAAAATTTACATGTCTTCATTTCTTGGCATTAATTTTCTTCTTCCTCTCCTGCACAAATATACTTTCTAAAGCTTCACACATTTTCTTGATTTTTTTTAGGTCAAGTTATCTTTCTCCACATACACAAATTAAGATGTTCTACATATGCCACAGTGATACATTTAACCCTAGCTCAGCCTACAGAGCTTAATTTTTTAGAAAGAGAAGTTTCAAAACATTCTGGATTAGAAAATTTTAGATGATTGCAATTTATCCTATTTAAGAAATAAATTTATATATCTTACTTTTTACAGACCAGCTTGTCAAGGCAGTAATAAAAGAACCATAAAATACAAAGGTGTTGAAAGCTGTAATTGTGGTTTGGTTTCTTTGTGGCCCCACCATCACCTCTGCATGTCTCTTTTTGGGTGTCAGGTCCTTTAAAATTAGCTCTAACTCCTCAACCATACTTAATAACCATTGTGAGGATTGCTAAGGAAGGGCTCTGTAGGTATGATAAAGTTAGAAGAGCTCTTTTTCTTTTATATGCCAAGTGGAAAGAAAAAAGAAGGTGGCTTAGATGTCCCCAAATTATTAGCAAATAGTGAAGTTGGACATTTAAATAAGAATGAAAAAATGACAGCGACTTTTGAGCCAACAATAGAAGCGTATTTTGACTACTTACCTTTTCCCAGGACATTGCCCTAACTCAGTTTTTTTACTTGCTAGTCTGGATCTTCTAATTTGGTTTATGTACCTTCATCTAAAATATTCACAAAAACTCAAGCATCCTGATGCCTGAAGGCAGCAAGCACCCACTGAGTCACAAATGTTTCTTCTCGCCATCTTGAATTTGATGCAAATGGAGCCATGTCACCAGAAATATTTCTGATGCCTACTACCCTTTCAATGTATGTTACTTTGTACATGTGAATTTTATAAGGGTTAAGGGATTTTAACCTGTATTTTTAACCTATTCTGTATTTTGTAAAATATATATTAATATTGTGAGATATATCACAGGTAATTTCATGACACAGATGTATCCCCAAAGTAAAACCCTCAAAATATGCTAAAGCTGAAGACAATCTAAAATGAACTGCTTCCTGAAGAGGAAGAAGAAACACCCACAACCCATAGTGTAAAATTTGTGCTGGCTTATAGCTTTTAGATGTCTTCAGAGTATATACTCTGTATTTTACTGTAACTGAGAACATTGGCAAAAAGTAAAACCTTACAGTGAAAGACAATGTACAAACAAGGTATTTTTCCCAGTTACTTTACATGAGTGTAAAGAGTGTAACATTTGCATGGTTGCTCCAAGGATCATGTTTCATGTAAATTGAGGTTTACGTATGGTATTAAAGAAAAGAAAACCTATGTTGTGAATCAAAAAGAGCATGCTAGAAGCAGAACTAAATATCAGAGACACTTGAACGACCCTCATCTTATCCTCTCCCCAAATCCCCACTGGAGTTATATTTAAATAAACTTTTCAATATGGGAAATGCTAACCATAGGCTAAGACATAATTTCTCATTAAAAAATGGTAACAATATATCTCAGTACAGATAAAGGTCTTAAAAGCACTCGCATGTTATGAAGTAACTTATAGACCATTTATATGCCTTTACTGTTATACTGGCAAACAGATATAAATAGGTTTGAAGTTGTAACCACTGCAAGTCCTTATTCCCATAAGATTTGTGTGGCTAAATTTAGATTTGAGACCTGATTTTCATAAAACCCTGTAAGTACGTAACATAGAGATGAACCCATGAGCCTCACTAAAGATTGCAACTCCTTTTAGTATTAGAATATTGTAGATAACAGCACTCATCTTAAAGAAAGATTTTTCTTTCTTGAACTTTGATCCTTTCCATTGTCTTTTATTATGATAAGCATCTGTCAGAAATCAATAGAAATGCTTTTGTAGAAGCAGATATTTTCATGTGTCTACTGAATTCCTGGGGTGGGGGGCGGGGAAGGGAATCCCTACTAAATACTTAATACAACAAAATTGAGCTGTCTATATTTTTTTCAGCAATTCAGTACGTGCGTGAAAGTTTCTACAAAGTCATTTCTATTCATTCACAATGCGTGTGGGAAATAGTATTCTTCATACTACTCCAATGTCTTCCTTCAAAGACATTTGTGGTGTTTTATGAACACCCATTAATTAAGTCCATCAAGCTTATGAAAGGTAGGTGATCTTGATGATTCATGATAAAAAAGAGAAAACCTAGAGCACCAGGATTTCACCCAGAGCTAGGGAGCAGCTGCCCTAGTAAATATGTCCTTGCCATTAAGGCATTGCACTGGGACTCTGTATAATTGCGTGCCATTTGTGTGTCCATCATGGCCTTACTATTATGTCCTAAGGACATGTTTGTTTTCCCTGGGTAAATCTTAAATGTATCTTGTGATGAAGTAAGTGGTGAAATACACTGGATTCAGCTATATGAAGATTTTATGTCCCACAAATGCACTTACATTAAGAATGAGATAAATTTCCCTACCATACACAGATAACGGTCTAGATTGCTAGAAATATTCATGTTAGTAATTTGTGTTTACTCAAAATGCTACAACGATTTCTACATCTAGCACTAGCCTTTATTGAACTTTTCAGTAAAGCTGAGAAAATTTTGTGTGCAGAGGTAAAGGATTGAAAAGAATTTTAATTAGAAGATAATTTCAATTAGCAGAGAAAAAATGCCCATATACAACAAGAATATTGTTTCCATCCTAGCCTGTGTTGTACATTGGAAAATGGGAACCAGATGCCTCAGGGAAAATGAAAGTAATCCACAAAAACCATTTTGTTCACTCACAATGCAAATAGAAAACAGTATTTTTTAAAAAAAATTACATACAAAGTAACCTATATTAATACAACTCCTGTAAAACAGGTATAATACCTTGAAGTGATATTAGAATTAGGATCTGCTTAACAAGTGTTTCATCTATTATATAATTTATCTCTTGTTTTGTAAAAGCATTTAACAATTTGGTATATACACAATAAGTCCCTTAAGAAAATTTATATTAAATGTTAACCTAAAACATTACAGAGAAAAGATTGTTATTGATCCCACATTGAACTCTAGGCCTCGTTAATTAATTGTTTAATTTAAATTCATTATTTATGGAATTAGTTAGCCATAAAGCAGAAGCAATGCAATATGTGTGGGTTGCTATGAAACATGCTTTAAATGCTAAATAAATGAAATTTTCACTGACCTTTGTTTAAGCTTCTTTAGGAGGGTCTGTCTTGCATTATTCAAGGATTTTGTTCTTGGAGAAAATAGATGTAACATTGCAAAAAACTCCTGTGTCAATTAATGATTTCAATTCAAGGAATGCAGACCAAACTATATCCTTGTTACAACTTCCAGAAAAAATATATAGGGGGAAAAAGGGGGAAAAAATATATATAAATTCAAGGTTTAACAGGCATCAGAAATAGTCACATGTAAAAAAAATTAAAATTGCTAGATTTAGGTAAAATTCAAAATTAAGAAAAACTCTGCCTAACAAATTAAATGCATGTGTGTATGTTTATATGTATGCAAATATAGACAAACATACATGCACACACATTTGCATATATCAAAACAGATTTCTATCCAAGCCTTCCTGGTTGTTCTAAGTATATTAATACTAGGCAGTATTTCCACTTTTTCTCACATATAATTTCATGAGAAGATAATCTTAGAATTTCCTTTCTCAGAAAAGTCAGGATGTCCTGACTTTTCTTCTTTATTAGTTTTTGGATGCTGACTTAAGGAGAAGATACACACAAGGTTAGAAACTGTTTTGTTGGTTTAGCTCTCCTCTTTCCACAGCTTACATGTTTCTTTGTATTGCATTTGGATAAATGGCATGCAGATTTTATTAGGATTCTGAGCATGAATAGGGTTTCCTGTTGAACTGTAATAACACCCTTATTTTCTCTGAGTTCCTCTTTCCTTCTCCAAGCTCGTTAAAAGACCTCTCCACTTTATCTCATCCTCTAAAGATCACGACATATGTGTCCAATTACTGTTTCCTGCCTTAAAACTCGAATTTACTGCTAAATACTTAACTCTGGCTGGATGGGAAAGATCAATACAGTATCTGACTGAAGGCTGAAGCATGCTGTGACACACCTTTACAGATGAAAAAATCTGAAATAAATGTACCCTTCTTCTAGTAGAAAGCTATTGAGGAATCTTCTGAATCTTTCTGTACTCAGGATTTGCTCAATTCATGTAAAGTCTGAAAAGTTGTGGTATGTTTACTTCAGAGATAAAAAATAGTTCCTGTGTAGCTTGTGACTCCAGGAACCTGAAGTACAGTGCATAAGATTGCTCCTGGACACGAGCAGGTGGAAAAGCAAAGATTACCTGATGAGATAATTGTTTGGTATTAGTGCTGGCTACTTGGTGCATCTGTATCTGCATATAGGTACCAGTTTCTTGTATTTTGTTTCTTTTTAGAAGGTGATAGCTAATATCAGTGTCTATATGGCTCCACTTAGAGAGCTCAAGATCAATGTCCTTGTTTGACAAGAAATCTGTATATAACTGTCCTGTGTTAAGCTGCTACATCTTCACTTATATTCTCTGCTTCTCATGCTTCTGACACTTATCCCACTGTTTGGGAATATCTCTGGAATGTAACACCTGCTTGAGTCTGTGAAATCCCTGTCCTGAATTTGATGTGTTAGAATAGAGTTGTCTCTAACGTGAAAGGATGGTCTGACCCCATACGCTGAGCTAAGCCATCTCTATCTCTTACAGATAAGGAGATGTTTGCATGGAAGCAGGAACAGTTCTCAGAACTGCCTCAGAAACATTCTCTTTTTGGGTGGTTGTTTCAATTTTTTTTCTCCACTTGACCTATTTTCTCAGCCACATACCAACTGCCACACTGATGCTACACTTCTTTGGACATAGCAACTATGAAGCAGAAATGAGACCAAGGACTGTGGTAAGACAGGTAGCTTATGTACAAAGCACAAACTGAAAAACTGTTACAGACACCATGGCTATGATGTCATTCTTAACTAGAGGTCTTCCTTCTCCCAATCCCCCTGAATGGATCCTCTCCGTAATTGGAGATAACACTGAAATGAAATTATATTAATTTGCAAAGAAACTTACATGGGTGAAATAAAAGTCAAGAAATTATGTGACTGAGGTTCTTTTTGACAATATTATTTAGATCATGCTGCACTCTGTCTCGTGATAGAGATTGGCAAGTACTATACATTCACTGAAAATACAGCTCCCAGTATGTATTTAGCCATCTGTGCAAGATGGCTAAATTACTGCTCCTGTAAGGACTGAAGCTGCAGCACTTATAATGTTTTCTTTTTTTACTTTACCTTTACATTAATTTTACATTTTCACAATAGAGGCTTCCATGCTTCTATAATGTACTAGCCTATTTGCATAGAGGTGCAAAGATAAATGCATGCCTGCATATGTGTGTACATGCAAATAAGCATATATTCACTGAATGGACATACTAACTGTATTGGTAGCAAATTTTATAATGATTGTCTTATTAAAAAATCAGCCTTTAGTTACAGAATCTTTTCTTACATAGCAATAATGTGGAAACATGGGAGACAGTGCTAACTGAGACAAGCAGGACACATGTTTTTTTTGTTAGTACACATTTTCTTGGTGTCTGTTTTCTATTTAGGATAAAACAAGAATTTAATATAAAGTTTTCCAAGATAATGACCAGTTATGCAAAACAAGTGAACAAAATTTGACACAGATAATAATGAACTTGAATTTGCAAAATTTGAAGCACTGAAAATTTGCTTTGGCCCCTCAGAATTTCATTTTCTTAAAAAAGTGAAAAAGAAAAGAAACAGCCTTTACCCTTTACCCTTTGATTCCTTCCTGACTGCAATTCTAAAGTGTTAGTTAAGTACATAGGTTCTTCACTAAGTCTCTAGACACTCTCTAGTGAAGTAACCTTTAAATCCAAAAATATATATTTCTCAATCTAGAAATGTATATCAGAGGTGAGTATAATTGCTGTCTGTAATTTATTATTAGGCTTGATTTTTTTTTCTATTTGCAGAATTTTCTAGGGATTTTTTCCGATTATTAAATGTTCTGACTTCAAATTTTTTAAAGTAAGAGAAAAAGCTGAAGTTAATTTTCTAACACCATCAAGGTCAAAGTACCTTTCCTGATAGGTGGGCCTGTGAATAATACATGTGCATTCTCTATGTCGCCGTGTCATGTAGTTCCTTGTAGAAAATACATGTTATGTGATACATACAATAAGGTTAGATAAAAGTTCTGAAATGGTTTTCATAGACTTTGAAAATAACTTTCTTGCAATGTTTCTGAAATAAATTTGTCTTCCACTCCAAGCACTTAGCTGATCAGTTATTGTATATCTAAATATAATTTGGGTATATCTTTCAGTGTGGATGGGTTTATGAATTATTAATTTTAATCAATCCCATTTTTTGGCCCCTTAGTTTTTTCTCTTATCCATGTATACATATAACTTGCTTTACAGAGTACTTATTTCTCCATAACTAATAAATAAAACAACTATCTTAATATCTTAGCTCTTTATGTATGCATAGGAAATGTATTCTTTGGTCTTTATATAGCAGATTTCATTTCTACATGAGGTTAAGAGGTCAGAATCTCTGTAATTATGTCATTCCTTTATTTTCTCATGTTGCTTTTTTATGATAATGTCATTTGCTATTATGTTGAGAGCCATGTCTGCTTTTTTCTTTTAGTCCATTTCTACTCTAAAGTAATGCTGCAGGAAAACCAGCAAGCATTAATCAGTACATCAAAATAAGTCCCACCATTCTACAGTTTACAAATAGCTGTTGATGAGTTTGCCATGCTTACTGAACTGAATAAATATAAAAGCTTTTTGTGTGCATTCCTATTTTCTGTCCCAATACAGTGCGTTAACCTCAGAATACAAAATTGAATCAGGGTTTCTGAGGAGAGCTGGCTCCAAAGCAGTTAGAATGACACTATTCATTACACTATCTAGATTCAGGTTTCAGACAACCATAACCAGTGCTTTCACAACCTCTCACCTGAAGTCAGATAACATAGAGCCACCCAAATAAGTGACTGAATTGCCCTGCAAGTGCTTCTGAACCTCTCGAAATGTGGAGCCTGTGGAGGCCCTGAAAACTGAGAGCAAAATTGTTATGAAGAGACTTTACTGGATGAAATTTTTCCTTGCCAGGCACAAATAAACAGCTCTCAATAGGGTGCTCACCACACAATGTGTCAGCACATATTATGCAGTCTGGTGCTGAGTGGATGTGTCAGCTGCCCATTAGACCACACTAAAATAGAATTGCTGGGAGCCTGAAGCATGAAGCATGATATTAGATAAAGTGATGAAATTTCACTCGATTAAAGAGCCAGGTCAAGGACAGTTACCTCAGGAAATTCCTTTTTTCCTAGAATATTCTCAGAAGTTTGATAAATTTATCCTCCTTTTCTGCTTATTTTCAATAATCATTCAAATTATATGAATGGCTGCATTTACACTTGCTGGCTTACCACATATTGTGGATGACAGGGATGGTAGATTTTTAGTATGTAAAAAAGGGGAGGAGGCAGAAAAAATTGACTGCTCCACATTAGAGACTATAGGAAATGTTAGATTGATTTTTTTAGAGTTGTTTGTGTTTTCTTCATCTGATGTGAGAGCAGCTGGGATTTTTTGCTAGGCGCACTGAATACTAGCATAGAGCAGCACCTGAAGCAATAGGTACTTGCCCTCTTTATCCATGGGAAATGCATTCTATTGGCAAAAGGATCTGCATCTGTTTTGCTTCTTGACTGGAGTGCTGAGGCCTCACCTAGTCAGGTAAACCTGTGGATTTGATTTAGTGTCTGTATCAGCTCCTCAGAGTGCTCTGCAAGAAGAAATTAGTGTGCATGGCTATATCTGCTGTGTTTTATTGCAGTTTATAGTTTGGCAAGAGCCATCTCTCTCTGCTTCCCTCAATTTAATTTCAATTAGGATCACAAGTTGCTATGAAATCTAAGAGGAATCCAAAAGGTTAATTATCACTGAGGATGCCATCCTTGGAGCCAGTTCCTGACCCTTATCCTGTGAAGCTTTGGTACAATTTCTAAGCACTTTATGACATCTTGCAAATTGTTTTAATGCTTATTAATTAGATCAAGCAAACTCTTATTTTTAAGGGTGTCTCCCTCTCGTGCTATGCCAGATGTAAAGAAGAATTTGCAGTTAATTCAAACATTGTCATCCCTTCACACAAAATTGCCATTCACGCATGTAAATGTATCATAATATTGTATCAAAAATTATAGACACTGTGCCTCTTAACTCTTTGGATGTATTGGTGCTGGATTCTGGGCCAGCCAGAGATTGGTGATTACAAGACAGCCACCAGAGAATAACATTTACTCCAGGATAAATATGATTCCCTGCTGATACAGTTTTTTCTAAAATCAATAAATTAAGTCCTACATATATACTTCTTAATATGTACAAAACTTGTAATGGAATTTTACTGGCATGATCACAGGGACAAAAGTGCCCCTTTGGTACTATTGATGCAGCTGGAAAAAAAAATCTTATTCATCTTGAAAACAAGTAAGATATTGCAGGGCTGCAGGTATTGCAGGAAATACCTGTCTGATGAATGGGTTCATGAAAAACACCCAGATCAACATAATATAGAGGTTATCATAAAATATGAAACCTTAATATAAGTCTAGAGAAAATTACCTTTTGGATGACAAATAGCATGACATTCACTCCCTAATAGGAGTAATCTAGGAGTCTCAATAGACACAGTCATCCTACCCAAGCACACATTTAGAAGCTCAAATTATACTGCATGTAATATTTTGTATATAACATATTCTTAATAAAAATACAAGATATAATATGTAAAAGAGATGCACAGCAAAAGTGAGGTCAAGCAATTGTAGAAGCATACCGATGAATTCTAATAATTGTTTTCTATTTCTGCTTTATCTGTTTTGTGAGGGTTTTTTACTCTCCTTGTGTAAGTAACAGTTTATTTTCTGCTTCTGTGAAAATCTCCTGGAAAAAAGTCACAACATCCATTTCTATTTATTTAAATACTTTATTTCTTTTTAATGGTGAATTCTGTCCAATCTCAAGAAAATTTCCTCATAGAAAATTTCCTCACATGTACGTGAGTTCTGTATGAAGATGATTTTTTTACTTTTCATCAGTATGAGGTTAGGATTAAAGTAACATAATCCTTAGGTATCATTCTTCAAACCAAACCAAACCAAACCAAACCAAACCAAACCAAACCAAACCAAACCAAACCAAACCAAACCAAACTCCTTGAATTATTTGCTTAAATTATTTTAACATAATAAGGATTTTTATGATGCAGAGAAAGTGGATGTTTACTGCTGGTTGACTGCACAGGGACATGCCTCTTTATTAAGGAGGCTGAAGGAGGGAAATCTTTTCTGCCACTTCCTCCTTTTCCCATTGCTAGAGGAGTGATCAACTTCTGCCAGCTACATACAATCTACAGCAAAAGCTTCACTGTCCTCTTTTAGGCTAGTCCTTTCTATCCACACCCGTGTACCACAGCCAATGTTAAGGCTTGTGAGCACCTTGAACTGGTAAAGAAATGCGGTCATACTTTTTTGATTTTTTTTTTAAACATTTTGTTTTGCTTAGTAGTTGTGTATGCTGGTAAAGGGTAAAGGAAGTGAGATATTCTCCCCTGATTTTTGCACAGGGTAGTCCTTTCCTTTTTATCTGTCTGTAAAGAAAACAACATGGGAAATCACAGAATGATAGAATCATGGAGTCAGAACTATCAAGGTGAGAAAAGATCTCCAACATGTCCAAGCCTGACTTTTGACTGGACACCATCACGCCAACTAAGCATGACTGTTAATGCCAAGTCCAATCATTCTTGAGCACTTCTCGGGTGATGATTCCTCCACCTCCCCGAGCAACGTGTTTTTACCTTTGCCCACCTTTTCAGTGACAAAATTTTTACTGATATCCAACCTGAAACTCCCCTGGTGCAGCTCGAGGCCATTGCCTCTTGTGCTGTTGCTGGTTGTTTGCAAGAAGTGTCTGACCCCCACCTCAATACACCCTCCTTTCAGGTGCTTGTAGAGAGCAACAGGGTCTCCCCTGAGCCTACTTTTCTCCAGGTTAAACTCCTCACAGGTGTCACTACTCAGAGGACGTGTGCTCCAGTCCTATCAGCAGCTCTATTCCCTTCTCTGGGCATGCTACAGCACCTCACTCAATGGCTTTGTGGTAGTGATGAGCCCAGAACTGAACACAGTACTTGACGTTGACATGAGGCCAATCACTGCACTGGTCCTGGCCACACTATTTCTGATAGAAGACTGGTCTTCTTGGATGTCGCTGGTCTTCTTGGCCATCTGGGTACACTCTGGCTCATATTCAGCATCCTCAGATCCTTTTCTGCTGAACTCCCTTCCAGCCACTGTGCCCCTAGCCTGTAGGGCTGCATGGGGTAGTTTTTACCAAAGTGCAGGACCTGGCATTTTATCTTGTTGAAACTCAATGGCCTCGACCCATTGATCCAGATGGTCTAGGACCCTGTGCAAGGCCTTCCTATCCTGCCAGCAGATCAGCATTCCTACCCAACTTAAAGTAATCTATCAGAATCCTGAGAACTCATTTGAGCCCCTTGTCCAGGTCATTAATAAAGGCATTTAACAACCAGACCCAGTTCTGAGTTTTGGAAGAACTCTCTAGTGACCAGCCACCAACTAGATGTAATTCCTTTCATCAACACTCCCTGGGCCCAGCTATCCCAGCCAGTTTTTAACCCAGCAAAGAGAGCATCTGATCAAGCCATAGTCTGCCTGGCTTGCCAGCTTTTTCAGGAGTATGCTGTGGGAGATTAATGTATCAAAGAATTTACTAATGTACTTTACAACATCCACAGCCTCTCCTCAGCCACTAGGCAGGTCACCTGGTCATAAAAGGAGATCAGGATGGCCAGGCAGGACCTGCCTTTCCTAAACATCTGATGGTTGGGCCTATCTCCTGTTTGTTGTTTACATGCTATGTGATCGCACTCAAGATGATCTGTTCCATAAACTTTCCTGGCACTGACGTCAGGCTGACAGGCCTGTAGTTCCCTGGATTCTTCTTCTGACCCTTCTTGTAGATGGGCATTATATTGACACATCTCCAGTTATCTGGGACCTCACCAGGTAATCAGTAATGGTGATAAATGATGGACAGTTACTTGGTGAGCCACATTGCCAGCTCCCTCAGTACCCTTAGGTGAACCCTATCTGGCCCCATAGATTTTTGAGAGTCTAAGTGGCAGGGAAAGTCACTAATTACTTCCTCCTGGGTTACAGGGGACCTAATCTGATTCCTGTCCCTGTCTGTCAGCTCAGGGGACCAGTTGCCCTGAGGATAACAGGTCTTTCTCTTGAACAGTGAGGCAAGGAAAGCTTTCAGTGCCAAGTCAAATGCACCAAAAGAGAACTGTTCAGACTCAGAACTAATATCAAAGTTACAAAGACTGAGAATAGACATTTCCCTCATTTCTCCCGGGAATGTTTTCTTAAGTAAAAGCTCAAGTGACACAGTGAATGCTAGGCAGAGGCTGGTCCTTTGGCTATTTACATAGCGCAGCAACCCAGCTTAGCCTTTTCTTTCTTCCTAGACACCCTAAACTCCAGTGTGAACAAATTGAAAGTTCTTGGGCTTTTACAATGCCCAGCTGCCAAGGAATATAAATTAGAATGAAATGAAAATATCATCAGATTCCTTCCAAAACTCCCTGCAAATCTCACAGGGAAATAGTGGTTCAGTCAGTGTTTCCACACTCTGAAAAAACCAAATCCCCAAGCTGCTAAACAATGTGTTTGCAGTTTTCATTTAACTGCCTTAGTTGCTCTGCTGCAAGGGCCAGGAGGTGAATCACCTCCCACAAAGAAACCCATGAGAGACTATGTCCCTGAAATGTTGTCCTGAATACCAGGAACTTCTAGCTACCAGGCTGTGGGTGGCAGCGCGGGCTGCAGTGTCACATCTGATGGTGATGTGCTGTCCTCTCTCAGCAGGAGGTGTTAGATCATTTATATCTTTAATATTTCCCAAGGTTTGAAAGTTGATTTCTAGCCTTTTCAAGCTCGTAAAAAGTGAAGCTTTTCTTCCCTTGCACCATGCTAGTCCACTGCTCATCATTCAGGATGTACTCAGCATAATTTGTATCATCCTACTCTTTCTACAACCAGTCTATTGCAGTTTTCCTTAAGTGACAGGGAAAGGGATAATACTGCCCTTTTCATTATCATGATTTAAATAGATGAATAGTTAGCACAGATGACTTGAGATAATATTTGTGTTAAGGCTTGGTGAAACAGGCTTGAGAATTTGTGTTTGAGGGTTATTGTTTCAGCCTCTTTGAAAAATGAGGTGGACAGTCACTACTGGATGGCTAGTACTTGAAGGGTCTTCTTTCCATAGTTACTGGAGGTATGTCATGACAGTTAATAGAAGTGCAGTCAATAGAAGATAGAATATCTGCCATGACCTGCAAGCCCTCTTGGATTTATGTGCGTTACATTTGGTAAAAAGCAGTTTCTATGTATGGTTCCATTGCAGATGAATTGATTATTGGAATATATACTGTAATACTAGAAGGTCTTTGCTTTACTTTGTAACCTAACTGACTGTGAAATGTTATTTTTCAGAATCAACAGTTTTGGTCCAGAGGCAGCCTACTGACTGTTAGAAAACAGAGAGATAAGACTGGTTGGAAAAGGTGACAAATGTATATCTTCACATCACAGATGCAATAGTTTCTGCTCAGAAGTCTGCAGGTTTATACAGCTCATTTAGACAGGAGAGGAAGCCCACTAATAGGAATATCTTAAATCACTGGAGGCTCAGTTTTGGTGAAATTTCCACAGAGCCACAACAACGATGTGTTGCAGCTATGGTCTGAATACACCAAAATACATTCAGAATATTGCTCCTCTGCCATAAATGACACCACCATTAAACAGTTCTTCAGTCCTTTTAATGGATCTGTGTTCAGATATTGTTTAAGCATCACAGAACAAACACTGCACCTTCCCTCACTGCTCAAATCATCATACAGACTTACCCAAGAAGTTCAAGGATTTGGTGGGTTTTTTTTCTGTTGGGAAACTGAAAAAATACACTCAAGAGAAATTTTTCTCCCTTATTCTCTGGGAAGTATTGAAGTGAGCCTGATTTGTGAATCTGCGAAGTTTATGTTATGTGTGATAGTCACATACCTGTGGATAAGATCTTCCCCCTTTCTCTAGCATCTTGTCTAATACTGGGCAACAAGGATGGCTTCTGTGAGAAGCTGCTAGAAGCTTCCCCCATGTTCAACAGAGCCAACGCCAATATCAATGGCTCCAAGACAGACCCACCTTTGGCCAAAGCTGAGGTATCAGCTGTTGTAATAATGCCCCTACAATGATATATTTAAGGGGGAAAAAAATATTATACAGAAGTAGTGCAGCCAGAGAAGAGAGGAGTGGGAATATGTGAGAGAAGCAGCCCTGCAGACACGAAGGTCAGTGGAGGAGGAAGGGGAGGAGATGTGTAGGTTTTGGAGCAGATTCCCCTGCATCTTGTGGTGAAGTCATGGAAGAGCCCCATGACAGGGCAGGTAGATGCCTGAGGGAGACTGTTCTCCTATGGGAAGTTCATGCCACAGCAGGATCCTGGCAGAACTTGTGGCTCCATGAAAAAACCCACACTGGATCAAGTTTCTGGCAGGACTTGTGACGTCACAGGAGACGCACACTGGAGCAGCCTGTTCCTGAAGGACTGCACCCTATGGAAAGGGACCCATGCTGGAGCAGTTAATGAAGAACTGTGGCCTGTGGGAAGGATGCCTTTTGGAGGGCTGTCTTCTGTCAAGGAAGTTCCCTGTCTGAGGGATTCTATACTGAAGTAGGGGAAGGATTCTCTTCGCTTAAGACAAATCAGTGACAGAAACAACATGTAATTAACTTACCATAACTCTCATTTCCCATCTCCCTACACTACTATAGGGGGTTCAGGATTCAGGAGAATCAGGAATAAAATTATCCCAGGAAGGAGGGAGAGGTGAGGGGAAGGTGTTTTTAAGATTTGTTTTACTTTTCATTATCCTACTCTGGTTTTTATTGAAATAATATTTTCAACTGAGCCCTATTTTGCTTGTGATGGTAGTCAGTGCGTGAACCTTCCCCATTCTTATTGAAACTCATGGACCTTTTTTTATATTTTGTCTCCCCTGTCCAGTTGAGAAGGGGAGTGATAGAGAGGCTTTGGTGGGCAACTGGCATCCAGCCAGGGTCAAACCACCACAAAAAGCAAAAATGGTACAAAGCTAAATGTACACAGGAGATGCTGAGGTTGCACATGCAGCTTTCTGTCACTGAAATCCTCTGTCACTCTGTCTTCCTTCATAATGTTTTGCCTGGTAGGAGGTTTATTCCTAAAATATATCCATGAGTGAACACTTTTTAACTCTTTCATTTTACCGAAGTGGGAACAGACCTTTCCCCTGGTTAAGTCCATTATAACAAATCTATTGGAGCTTTTAAAAGAAAATAGTACTCTGGCAGGCAATTTGTGTGTCACATTTGAGCTCTGGAGATGTGGCCCATCCAAGCTGTTCAGAGGAAGCAGAAATGCTGACAGGTTCAAAATGACAGAAATGACAGTGTCTGTAGCTGTACTTATTTGATTTACAGCACTTATGAGTAGTGGTTTTATTATAGTGCATCTGACTATTTCTGAGGTTTCTTACATGTTGGGGTTTTTTTTGTTTCTTTCTTTGTTTGGTTTTTTTTTTTTTTTTTGCTTTTTGTTTTGGTTTATTTGTTTTTTTCCCAGTATCATGACCAAAGGGCAAACTTGTCCTGTGATTTTGGCCTGAAACCAATACACCTCTGTCAGCATGGAAGAATAACTAGACAAGATGCAAATCAGTGGGCAGGAATGATCAACTGCACACATAAAGATGAGAAAAACTGGAGAATGCAATTATTAAATACAAGAAGGATTAGGATATCAGTTAGATATAGCTGATCACAAATGGAAATGAAGGCGTTTAACAGTGTTCTGTCTTATAAAAAACTGAGGAAATATCAAGTAGGTAAGTGGATCTTGAGGTCCACTGAAAAGTAGACGAAGTATGGGGCTCTAAGGGTTCAGATCAGCAGCCCAAAGTCCAGCTGGAGGCCACTAATCAGAACCCTTATCCCTTGTACTGTGTCCCACATGTCAACACCAGAAAAAAGCACTACTTATTTTTACAAATGAATGTCTTAGGGTGACTTCATGATGCTTGTATCCCCAATTGTCTGTTCTGTTTATGCTGGATATTAAGTTCTGCACCTTTAAGACTGGTTCTGAGAATGAAGGAAGGAAAGAAAAAGCAGATTTTGTTTTCAGAAACTGCACTCACCCTGCATTCCTCTCAGAGACTGTGTCATCCGCATCATAGACAGCAGGAGAGAACTCTCCTTTGCTTTTAATTAGTTTTTAGCTAGCTGAGGCAGAGAAGTTCCCCAGATTGTGACTTTTCTTTTTCTCAGAACTGATCAGCCTGCTCTGGACTGAAAACCCAGAAAAACACTGGGAGTTCACACCTGTGGCCCACTGGGGCCCAGGATGGCATTTCCAGTGCTGGAGGGACTGATGAGAGACTGAGCAAGCTGAACTACACCCCACAACAGGGATTTCTAGATTTGCCATCTCTTCAGAATGGTGAGATGTTTTATTGCTTAATATTATTATTTTTTTATGCTTGTGAATACTTTGCTTATTAAATAAACAGTTGTTTCCACTTTTCTCCTAGGAAAAAACAGTTGAGGGAGGGACAATCTGCTTCCCTTTGGAAGTTTCCTCCCTAAATTTGCCCTAAATCAGGACAATGAGTTGGATGCTATGGTTGAGTGCACCCTCAGAAAGTCTGCAGACAATACACAACTACAAATGGCTAATATAACAACTGGTTGTGCTCCCATCCAGGGGTATGACAACAGGCTGAAAAAAGGGGCTAATAGGAACCTCATGAAATTCAAAAAGGGGAAACGTAAGGTTCTGACTTTGCATAAAGATAAATCCATCCAGAAATACAAGACTGGGGCTAATTAAATGAGGTTAGGAACTAACAGAGAAAGACCCTAGAATCTTGGTGAACAACAAGTGGACCATAACCCAGCAATGCACACCTCTGGCAAAGAAGGCAACAACTTCTTGGGCTTCATTAGGATGAGCCTCATCAGCAGGTACAGGAAGATAGTCCCTCCTCTCTGGTGAGATACACTTGAGTGCTGTGTCCATATCTTGGCTCCCAAGTACAAGATGGGCAATCCCAAGTATGGACATCCAGCAGTAAATCCACTAAGTAGTCACAAATGTGAAAGCTTTGGAATATTTGACATACTGAGAAGTCAAGAGATCTGTGACTCTTCAGCCTGGAGATAAAAATTCAGGGGAAGGTTAGCAGAGGGCATAAATATCTGATGGAAATGTTTAAAGAAGATGGAGCAAGGCTCTTCTCAGTGGTGCCCAGTGGCAGGACACCACACAAGAAGTAAAAGTTGAAAAGAAGTAATTCTATTTAAGCTTAATGTTGTGGGGTTTTTGTTGTCTGTTCAGACATTGGAACACATTGTCTGTTTAGCTCACAAGAAGAGAAGACTGAGGGAAGGTATGATAATGGTCTTCATATTCCTAAGGATGAGTTCTCTTCCACAAGGACATGAAGGACAGAGTAGGAAAGAGTAGATTAGCATTGGACTGAGAAAAGTTCAGACTGGATATTATAAAAATCCAACATACTGTAGAAGTTGTGAAGTTTTTCTCATTATTGTTAAATAGATTAAAGATCCAGACTCTCATCTGGATATCACCAGCATAGCTGATTTTATGACCATAAAGGAAGATGGACTAGAAGATCTTTTGCATCTGCATGCTATTTGTTGGGTGACTCTCTGCCTGAAGGACACATAAGGTGTAAAGAGGGAAAGATCAAAGTGGCAAACACAGAGGAATGATTTATGAGTTTAAAATGTAACCGAGAACTTTATTGTAATTTGTATTGTGATAAAGACTCAGGAATGAGGAGGAAAAGGAAAAAAGGGGATAAGCATATTATATAAAAATTAACCATAGACATCAGTTTCTCTTAACATAGATTACACCAATTCCAAATAAATGCTTGACAGGCTTGTGATGTGCAATTTAGAGTACAAAGTCAGTATTTGGCTTTTTTCCATACTGTGACTGAGTATTAGTGAAATAATTCAGAATGTCATTTGTGGATTTTAAGGTCCTAGGAGCATTATCTTCTTCTGGCCTGTGTTCTCACTCAAACCAGTAAATCATCTGCCTACTGATTTGCAAAGAGGCCATTTTGTTAGATCAGTTCCACAAAGAGTTTCACCAATAGTTGATTATCTAAAAGGTCCATGATAACTGCCATACTAATAAAGCTGTCATGTTTGTGACTAAAGGTAAAATATTCTTTACTGCTTAGAATAAAGTAATCTGTGAAGTGCAGTAGAGATGGAATTACAGAAAGGGGATAGCTACATGTAGATACCAGTAAGAACTAAAGGTTTAAGTTTAAGTAAAGGAAGTTTAAGTAGAAGTTTCTTTTATGGGGATGTTGTGATATCTGTAAACACAACTTTTCTAATGGGAAATTATTCAAAAATGAATATAATTAAATTGAAATTATTTCCATCAAAAGAGGCTTTGTATATCAAAAATATTTTCCTTCATTTAGGATCAATTATATTAAACATGAAAAAAAAAAGGAGCAAGAAGAGAAAATTTTCCTCTTTTCTTTTTCTTTTTCTTTTTCTGAAATAATTCCCTGAGCCCACTGGAGATGGTTTTCCAGCTAATCCCAGCTGCCCTGGCTGGGAATTGTTTCGAGTCTGGTTGGGCAGTGGCTAGCGGACTGGCCACTACCTCCTTAGTAGTTCAGAAGCTGCACGAGAGCTGTTAGTGAGGCTCGACGAAGGTAAGAAGAAGGAGGCCTCGTGGCAAGATAGAGTTTATTGTCACATGCACCCCATGGTGCAGGCACTCACGCGTCCCAGGAGAGAGAGAGAGCTAAGAGGGCCAAGGCCAGAGCCAGGCCCAGGCCCAGGCCCAGGCCCTGAGCGAGGCTCCAGCCCGAGGCAGAGGCTGAGAGGCAGAGAGAGAGCTGGGGGCGGGGTCAGTGGTTATAAGGGACTGGAAAGAGGGGTGGACACAAGAGGGAAAACCAGTCAGAGGAATGGGAATGGCTCACAGACAACCACTGGAAGATGAGGGCTGGGGCATTCCCAGCCTGCTCCAATCCAGGACTGAGTCCCTCCGAAGTCTCTGGAATGAGGGGGAGAGGCTTCCCGGAGGGGGGCAGGCACTGGGAGGAGAGCAACAGATGATTGACAACATATTGCAACAGAGGGGAACAAAGGGAATTTCTCAGGCGGGAGATTGTACCAAATGGGGAGAAGTACAGGGGGAACTTGGGAAAAACCATTCCAGAAAAAATGATTATTAACAATAAGTAAAAACCAGAAAACGCACCGCTACATTTTTCCATTTTCAGATATCCTCTCTTAGCCACGTTGTGCACTCATGATGGTAAATTCTAGGATCATGTTAGTGGCACATTTATGGAAACTAATTGCTGGAGAAAGGTAGATTTCAATGTGGCGCTTTAGCCTGCAAATCCACCCTATGTTACAAGATACAAAATATGGTTTAGGGAAACAAAGCCACTTTTCTGTTTACTGAGTGGTTACCACCATTTATGACTAAGCTGCTGATTTATTTATTTTAAAATTTATTTGCTAAGGGAAAATGGATTATTTTGTAGAAGGTATTACAGTAACACTTATACACTTGCTTACCTGTTCACTGTTATAATTTATCAAACTAGCTTCACTTCTTCATCTCTCTTCCAATAATACAGATAATTCAACCTAGAGAGCCTTTAAACCCCAAAATCTCACTTGTTTGCCACAGGGAGAGATAAGATTCTTCGATTCACTTGTAGCAAGTAGGGAAAGAAAGATAAGACCATAACTGGGAAAGATCAGAAGCATACAGCTTGTAAGGCAAAGTCAAGAAATCACTGTTTCAGCACAAGGACACTTCCCCACAACCTCCTTGTCCAGTAGCCTTGATCAAACCTTTCTTCAAAAAGGTCTAAACAACATCTGACTGATCTTTCTTCCCAGTATCTGCTCAGGAAGCTTCACACAGTGTCTTCTTGTAGTCTAGTTTTTCACAGTTTTTAAAGTCTTATTTTCCTAACAGTAGCTTTTTGTTAAGGTATAACTCAGACCTCTTAGGCTTGTTCATGTTAATCAAATTTATGTTGCTGAGAGGCTTGTGTGTCAGTTCATAGGCCCAACAAAATATTCAGGTTATAGGGATCTGAGCAATGCTATTGCTCTTGGTCTGGAACATCTTATTATCAAATAATAATGGAGAAATAAATGTCTTCTACAGTGGGTTTCTCTTTCTCTCTGCATCCCTGAGAGCAACTGTACAATGCAAGTGAAACAAAGATACAGAGAAATGAGAATGATGCTTATCATTTAAAAAATCTTACATATCCCTTCTAGTGGAATGTGAGAGTGTGAACTTCCTATCAGGCTGTGGATAGTGGTGATTCATTCTCAGTTTCAGCAAATTTAATCACAGTATAGAGGATGGAGGTGTTTCAAGAAAAGGTCATGAGTTAAAAAGAGCTGGAGAAAATAGGTACAAAGTGGCTCCTTCCTTCCTTCCTTCCTTCCTTCCTTCCTTCCTTCCTTCCTTCCTTCCTTCCTTCCTTCCTTCCTTCCTTCCTTCCTTCCTTCCTTCCTTCCTTCCTTCCTTCCTTCCTTCCTTCCTTCCTTCCTTCCTTCCTTCCTTCCTTCCTTCCTTCCTTCCTTCCTTCCTGCCTTCCTTCCTGCCTTCCTTCCTGCCTTCCTTCCTGCCTTCCTTCCTGCCTCCCTGCCTCCCTGCCTCCCTGCCTCCCTGCCTCCCTGCCTTTTTATTTTCATTTTGTTTTCATGTACATAACCTACAAGCTTCTTGAAGTATGCCTTATCTTCCAGTTTGAACCTAATAAAGAATCCACTGGCTTTCACAAGATTTCAGTGGTATAATTCACTGAAACCTGGGCAAATCTAAACAGGCAGGTTTTTCAACAGCCCTGATCCCACATATTTGTCTTCAGAGTATTTGATTTTTTTCTTTTTTCTGCTTGTCTTTTTATGTTGTACAGATTACTGCAAGTGTATTACATGAAGCTGTATAAGCTGAGTTAAGCCTGCATCATGCAGTGAATAAATGAGGAAAAGGAGGGGAAAAATAAAATACTTCTCCCAAAAGAATATTTTCCTTGGAACGGATTTTTGCTCTCAATATATATAATACAGCTAAGTAACTGATTGAAAAATTTGGCAGTGTGTTCAGGAACAAGAATGTGGCAGTAGAAAACAATGAACTAAAAGTTTGTCATTCTGAAATGCTTCTAGACCTTTATCTGATGCCTATTCCATCAATTGCAATCTGTGTCCATTAGTACTCCTGCAACTCAACTGAACAATGAAATAACATATTAGCATTTAACCTGAAAAAATGAAGTAATTCAAAATTTACATAAAATTATGGAGTAAACTCCAAACAGGTCGCCCTAGAAATGTATAATTATGCTCAGCAGTCCTGTCAGCATACATGGAAACAATTTTATTCCTAATCATCTTCTGCTTTTATTCACTCTGGAATGTATAATTAAAATTTCCATGAACAATGTTTCTTAATAGGTCCTAATGTTATTATGAATTGTGGTAGTTTTACCTAAATTAACCTCTATATATTAGGTTTCTTGCTGCCCTATGCAAAAGAAGTGTGATAAAGACAATATAGGAACTGAAATATGTATAAATTATGCTGTTTGAGTTAGGCAGTATTTTGTTACAGTTTAATAGTCTACAGAGACATTTCTATACTTATATCCACTAGGATAATTTGATATGTAACTTTAATTAATTAAGTTGTTTATATGTAATTTTCCTTGAATAAGCTGGGGTTTTTCTCTATACATCTAGGAATTTGAAGCTGAATACTACACATTGGTATGCAGTGTAATATCCTTCTAGGTAAAAGTATCTGTACAGTCATCTATTATATTTTTGTTCTTACTTGAATATTTACCCAGTACATCTATGTATTGCTGTAAATTGAAGCTCTGTGTTTTGTAGGTAGAATTTTAAAGTGATTTACAAGACCAACCTAACTGCTAGAAAATTATTCCGAATAAAATAAGGATCACTAAGCAATTCAGTTTTCTGATAAGTGAAATGCAATCATTCCTTAGGTGGGACAGAGTAGGTGTTTACCATCATACTCTACTCTTGGGGACAAGGCAGGAAGATTGCTACCATGCTTAATTGAAACTATAGTTTGAGGATTTTTAGAAATATCTTTTTCATAAGGTAATTATTCAGATTGGAATTTATCTGGCTTCCAATGCAAACATCATCAGAAGATATGTGAAGACCAAAATACAGAGTTGTTGATGTGATGTATTGGTTCTGGCTGAGCTGGAGTTAGTTTTCCCACAGCAGCCCTTCCAGTGCTTTGCATTGGTGCCTGGAAAGATGTCGATAACACAGAAGTGTTTCGGCTACTGCTGAGCAACACTGGCACAGCATCAGCCATGCCCCTCAACATTTTGCTCCATCAGCAGGCTGGGGATGGTCCTGGGAGGGTCACAACCAGGCCAGCTGACCCAAACTGACCGAAGGGACTCTCCATACCATGTGATGTCACTCAGATATAAAACTAAGGGAAGGAGGAGGAAGGGGGACATTTGTTATTGACAATATTTACCTTCTGGAGCAACCTCTACTCATGGTGGAGCCCTGCTTCCCAGGAGGTGGCTGAATCCTGAACATCCCTTGCTGATAGAATGTAGAGAATAATTGCTTTTTTTTCCTCTTTGATTATGCATGTACAAACTTCTCATTTGCTTTAGTAATCTGACTTATCTCAACCTATGAATTGTTTTCCATCTGATTTTCTCTCCCCTCTCCACTTGTAAGGGGAGCAATACAGTGGCTTGGTGGGTGCCTGGCATCCAGCCAAAGTCAACCCACCGTGTGTGACCTCAACCCAAATTCCATAGCTTATCTCAGGTGGGTAGTCCTCCTATCTTCACTGACATAGGTTGTCATTACAGAGACCATTCATTTCATCCCTTTCATTACAGAGACCTCAGCTGCTGGCACTAATTTTAATTCAATGAGATTGTGCTGGTTTGATAATATCTTCCTCTAACTTTTGGTTTTGCCTGTTTCCCCCCCCAACCCCCCTCCCACCCCAACCCCCCCGGGTTTCCTGGAAGTTTGGCTTCCCCTTGGTCCATGCTCAGAAATATTCTTTAGGTTTTTCGCTAAAGAATCAAGTACCAAAGCTCTCCTCTTGCCAATATAGCCCTTCTTAGAAAAATAATTCATAATTTTTTCTTAATTGGTAGCCTGTTCCTCTCTTCCTACACTTGCTCCATCTTATTCCATGACTGTCCACTACAGACACAAAGTTTTATTAAGGAAAAGATGATGACTCAGTACATTTAAGGAAGAGGAAAAAAAAGAAAGTACAGTTTCTTCTAATGTGATTTTTTTCAGCTACTGATACTGAACACTTTCATCATTTAATCTCATCTCTCTTGACTGTTGCAACCATGTCCGTATCAATTGCAAAAGTATAACTCTCATGTATCTTGTGAGTGATAACAAATTGTATCATTTAACACACTAGAGAAGTAAAAAGCATGTGGGATTGGATATTTTAATGCTGAGATTTTTTTCAAATACATGAGTTTTCTTTTTAATAGAAATGTCGATGTTTGATAGCATGATCAGAATAACACAATTTGATTTGAAATGAACATTTGGAAGGTCACAGTTAACAGGAGAATTAAGTGAATAGGCAATTCCTTGAATATCTCAAATGCCAGCAGCATTCAAGCAATCAAATATTTCTGCGTATTGTTGTGATCTGCTATATGAAGTCGCACAGCTGTGATGGAGTTTAAGTGTAATATATTTATTTATACATTGCATCCCCCAATGTGGTATATTTTCACAGAACTAAGTATGTGGTAGGGTTTTATAATGATGTACAAACCTGGTGAACTTTTTATTAGAGCCATGGTATTTCAATACTGTGTGCCCATCTGGAACTTGTAGGAGAAGATTACTGTGGGGCCTGAAAATTGTTGATCATAACTATGCATAGTGAACCAGCAATTTCTATTTCAAAGTATTCAGCTTGAACTCGAATTCCTGTTCACAAATTAAAGATGTGAACTCTTTAATTTTCTTTCAATAATATTTCTAGCAGGAAGAACAAACTCTCTAAGCTCAGAGCTTCCCTAGAAGGTGAACAACCAAAATCCAAAATAAGTGGTGTAGCCCCACAGATATGAGCAGATGTGGAAGGGTTGAGAAAAGGAAAGTGGGATGTGATTTTTCAGTCTTGACAAGTAGGTTCTCAACTCATTCTTTCTTGAGATAATATCTTGTGTAAGTTCTACAGAATAGAGGAAATTGTTCTCTGTTGGGTTAGAAAATAACAAAGGGCTGCAGTCATTTAGAATTACATCTTTGGTAACTACCATAGTCAAGAGACTTGCAGAAATGCAGAAGAATGGGAGGGAGAATAATTGAATCCTCTCTCTCTATATATATGTAATTTTGCAACATTCCACAACAGTGTTGGATTTTATGCATTTACGACTCTTACTCATCTCATTGTTACCCACTTCCTACCACATATAGCTTTGGAAGGTTTCTGGAGAGCCAAGAGTTAAAGTCCCATTAGAGAATTATCAATAACTTCAAGTGTCTGACTGACCCTTTCTCTAAAATAAAGTAGGGTCATCATTTTCATAAAAATCATAAGCATAAAAACCACAATAGTTAACTAAACTAAAATACTAAATGGGGAGGGATGTGAAGAAATGCTAATCTTACTCAACTTAGAAAAAAGGCAGTTTGTGCTTTCTAACTTTGGAAATTTATGATTTTACATTAAGGAGTTACATTTATGTTTTGTAAAGGAGATGCATAATCCTTTACACTTTTTATTGGGAAGAGCAGTGTGAGAGTTTTAAATGTATGTCCTGTATTTCATTTCTGAGTGTTTGATGTGGTGATCCAAAACGGTCACAATACAGAAGTTTGTTTTTCAAGGCTGTTCAATATGTTCCTGGCTCTCCAATTGTCTACTGTGTGGTGTTGTTAAACAATTTTTCTGTCTTTGTGCAAGTTTTCAGTCCTATGAGTTTTGTCAGTCTGTTCTAATATTGTAAATGGATTAGAATAAAAAAAAGTATAG
This sequence comes from Acrocephalus scirpaceus scirpaceus, assembly GCA_910950805.1. Taxonomy (NCBI): domain Eukaryota; kingdom Metazoa; phylum Chordata; class Aves; order Passeriformes; family Sylviidae; genus Acrocephalus; species Acrocephalus scirpaceus. The sequence continues at coordinate 32,419,387 of OU383776.1, forward strand.
TTTTTATTTTCAAATGTGCTTATATTCCTCTGGTGCAATAATGTGAGCTGCACTAGGAGAAACCCTTGGTCAGTCCCTCCAGTTCTATCCTTATTCTTCTCCTTCTCTATTACCGGGGGAATGAAGGTGTTTTAATTATCTCATTCAGTCTTTGGGATTATGTGGGATTTGTTGAAGATTCTCTCATCTTTCAAAGAGTAGTATCTTTCCTTCAGCCCTGTGTGACTCTAGATGAAAGAGCATAATGCAAAATGTCATTAATATTAGATAAGTTGAGAGACAAAATTGGTCACAACCCTAAAATGTTCAGAAGATTATTATAAAAATAGAAACATTTAGGTTTATGTTCTTGAAAAGTACTGTCTAGTTTTGTAGCCTTTTTTCATTTCCTGTTTTATATATAAAAGAATACAATAAGAGATAATTACCTAGAAAGTATTATTAGTGTCAGCTGATCCAATATTTTACAAAATTTTTAAATATTACTCAAGGCAGAAAGCTGAATTAAGTTATATTCATTTAAAAAACATTAAGAAAGGATCACACAACACCTCAGTATCTCTAGAAAGACTGGATATTGCAACCCAGACTTAGTTCCTAAAAGGTACCTGTGTCACTGGCAGTCAAAATAGGTTGGAGTTTACTGCTTTGGACTGAGCTGGTTATACTGAAGTAGAGGAAATATGCAGGAAAAAGAGGAAAAATTTTCTCCTGAAGTAACTGATCATACATTCAGACAGATAAGATATTCACTGGACATCAAAAATGGAAAGATAGGTATCTTTTCCAGATTTTTCAACCACAGTAAAGTTGAGCAAACTGAAGGTCAGGAAATTGTTTACAAACAAGTCATTGGAAGTAGCTGCCAAACACATAGCAAAACATAATACTTGATGTTTTGGAGAACATTTCCTTTCTTGAAGAAAGAATATTCATTATTTTGAAAGAATGGGCAAGAGAAAATTACTCAACAAACTTGACCTGAGCAGCAGACACAGTGCAAATTGTGCAGATAGAAGAAGAGCATCTGTGATGCAAATAATGGTGGGGAAGAAGCTAAGTGGATATTACATAACTTTTGTTTTCAAACCTTCATTTCACTGCAATAGTAAGTCTGCTAAAATTAGCAGTGAAGGTTGCATCGATTTATTACCTGAGCATGAGGAGAAGCTTAATTTCTTTGGCGTCTGTCTCACTGAATCTTCCTATGTACAGAAGAAATAAAACTTGAAGGATATCTTTAGAATGCCTGGTATGATAAGCATTTTATTCCTGAGATTCTTTTCTTTAATATGTAATATAGTGCGTATATTTTGCATTTTCATGTTATAGCATAGTTCATGGATTGAATGAGATCATTGTGTCACACACAGGGTGTGAAAGCAGGTTTTTAACTCCTGCAAAATCTGCTGATTGCTTATCAAATTACAAGAGAGCTAGGACTGGATTCAATTTTGAATAATTTTCTCAGAAGCCAACATAAAAATATCTGCAGAAAGAAATCTCCACATAGTTTGTAGTGGGGTCAGGGAATGCTTACTCTTACCTTACACTTTTCCAGGCAGTATATTTACTTGCTGCTTCAGGCCTTTACCTTAGCCCTTGGGAAATGCATTGGTATGAAAAACCTTTACAGTACTTGGCTGTAGGAAGCCTAGTTGCTGTGCCTAACCATGATCAAAATCAAGTAAGTTATACTCGGAAAATATACCCCCTTCATTTGAAGTAGTAAATCAGTTTTCTGGTGTAGTTACCCTGCTGGGATAATATTAATGTTTATTTAAAAAGAAAAAAAAATCCAGAATTTTTTATCACAATGATTGTGTACAAAATCTCTGTATTTCAAAGACCAAATTTTTATGCCCAAATCAAGTAAAAAAGATCCAAGTTGTAGCTGCTTTAGGCAGTTTATTTGTGAACATGGACCAAAGTGTTCATTTATGACAAAAGTTCAGTCTTTCATCCAAGCTTTGTAATTGCAACTTGAAATATACCTGAAGTATTGATATTTTCATAACAGCTCTGTTTGAGTTCCTCTACAGGACTGAGTGACTTCAAATCTCAAAACAGGCTGTGAATTTAGCTTCAGAGTATCTATTCATTTGAGCAGGAATGCAAGAAGTCACACTGTTGAACCTGGGCGAGGTTTGGTGATTCTTCTTACTCAGTTGTAATAAAAAAGAAGGAAGGAGAAAAATAGAAGAGAGGTAAAGAGTTCAGTTATCTTTTAGCAGAAGCTGGAATTTAGGCTCTGGTTGCTTGTACTTGTTGTATTTTGGTGTCTGACTCAGACAAATAGGAATAATGCTGGGTTTTTCTTTGTTTCTCCTATCAAATACTTTGGTATTGTGGTTATCTATATTTATAGTTTAGCAATTACCAGAAAAGATATAACACAGTAACTGCTGGATTGTAAAGATGCTTTCCCTTTTCTCATGCATTAAAATCTTTGGAAGGAACAACTTACCAGAAGAGTTAAGTGGGGATTCTAAAATGAGTTTGCCCTTTATTCAGTTTATCAAAAATGTTTTTAAATTGTTGTTTCAAAGTAAGAAATTTTCCTTCTACATTCAATACACATATTAATGTAGCATCTTGGGTCTCCAAGCCTCCCTTTTGCTCTCTCTTTTTACCCTAATTCAGATTTTCCTACTTTGTGAGGGCAGTATGTAAGGTATCAAATCTCCATAGCTTGTTTAGATCACAATTGTAATAAGTGAGGGAAGCTACTGGCACAACATGAACATGTTCCCATGACAAGGACTATAAATGACGATTGTAAAATTGACACCTTTCTTAAACTGTTTTCCACAATGAAAAAAATCTTAAAGCTGTTTCCTGGGGGCACCCCTGCTGGCACCAAGTGTACAAATAATGTTTGTATTCCAGTTCAGAAAAAGAAAAATGAAAATATTTCATTGAAAGCTGACAGCTTTAAGGAACTTTAAAGGTTAGCTGTGGTGTTAATTAGCATATCTATTCATGTCTCTATCAGTCTATTGAATTACTTAGCTGAACAGGCACACAAAAGCAAAACTAAGGAAAAAAGTAGAGAAAGCCAGCATTAATAATTCATAAATACTAGAGGCTTCTGACAGAATATTTTTTTTTTCAGGTTATTGGAAATCTGCTAGAAACTGAATCCTGGTGGCTCCAAAGTTACTCCAGAAGCTCAGAGAGCAAACCTGCCCAAGAATGGTAATGTTTCTGTAAGTGGTTAGCTCCCAAAATATATTGTGGATTTTCATCCCCTCAAGCACTTGTTCATGTTTCTTTGGATTAGTATAAGGTAGGGCTTTTCATGAAATGTTTAACTGACAGTTTATATATTTGAATTTCACAAGCCTCTGTAGACCATAAAGTATTCCACATTCAGCCATAATCCTCTGCTACAAAGTAAATCAGAATTTTTGAACAGATTCCAGATGCCAATTATGGTAATAATGAGGATATACAACCTCCTTCTCTGCCTCAGCTGAATCAGTAGCAACACTGCTCTTGACAGGTTAACCTGTCTTAAAACTTTTTGAAGGGAGGAAGGGGGAGCAAATTAAAATCTTGATTATTAAATCATTCAATTGAAGTCTGAAGATGTTAATGTTTTTAGGAATTAACTATTTTTCTGGGAACCAGTTGCAGTGAATGTTGCAGATGTTGTCTGACACTGAATTGATTTTAGGCAATATTTATGAGAAATTGAAATGCAAGTTCTAAGCAATTAAAATAGTTTAATGAAGAACTCCATCAGTGAGCTGATAATATTAGGAGAAGATTCATATCAATATCAACCCCTCCAGTCACACAGAATTAAAAGGGGCTGGTGGAAAATGACAGAATAGAGGCTTCTCTTTATCAAAGCTTGATTCTGACTATTTCAGTTCAGATATAATTCCAGGTGCAACCCACTCAGCCATACTGGAATCATGCTTATTTCCAGGTAATTGTACAAGGAATATATATATTTTTTTCCATTGTTCAGTGGCAGCAAGGCAGCATGAAGTCCTCTTGTTCCAATCACCATCTTGCCAAACTGACAACTAATAGGATCTTCATTAGGGATGATCTGAAGATTATACTCAGAATCTGTGTCTCAAGCTTTACTGTGCTGTGCAGCAGAGCATCACTGGGGCAGGTTCATTGACAGCACAGAACTTGTGAATTACATACTTGCCTTCAGGAAAAAGTTTACTGAATGACATCTCTTTAACTGATGCAGTATTACAGCCTTTGTTACACTGTTCATCTTCATCATCAAGTTAGTAAACCAGCCTTTGGGTGTTTGAAGAATCTGCATGACATTAAACTAGTGAGATGAGAAATATTATACCACTTCCTGTGGGACACATGGGAATGTTGTAGTCAGGGCTACGGGGAAAAATTTGGAACTTATTCAATATTGCTTTCAAATAACTCCTAATATGAGCTTTGCAAGTCATGCTGATTCCCAAATATTTATAACTGTGCAATCTGATTCCAAAAATGAGCTCATGGATGCATATCTTAGGTTAAAATAGATGCAGTTAGGGCTATGCAGAAGATAAATTAATTACTAAAAGTACAAGGAAAGAAAAATTAAAACAAACAACATTGCTGACCTACTCTACTTATAATGGTAGAGGTTCCTATCCTCCTATGAGGGCATAAAGAGTCACACAATTGCAAACGACAAAGTTCCAATCTTATGACTTCTTCATCTACCTTAGGAGCTTTGCTCCTTTACACTGATACCTATTAAATGAGTATGTGTGCCTCTAATCTACTGAGGCTGCAAAGTGAAATTATCTACTCTAAGTCATCACTACTTTTTATAACAGAATCTCAAACAATTTACAGTATCTCTGCTAAGGGATAGTAACTTCTTGAAAATGTTCTTACTTGATTGCTTATATTTATATGAGCACATCCTTATTTTGTTGAGTGCAGTGGCACTCTCTCATCCCACTTTACCTCAGACATACCTACTATATACGTACCTTTCACCATGTTTATAAGTAAATTTTTGAAATTTTTAACGGTACTTCTGACAAGTAAAGAGCACCCCTGAACCTGAAAGACAGTTAAAGTTTCGCTATGCCTCATGCTAGACTGTGCTGTAATGTCCTAGATGCATATGTTGTAGTTCATTTAGTGCAATTAGTTAGAAGAGAAATTAGTGAAATCATGACCTCTGATTTGTACATGATAAGGAGAGTTTTCATTTCATCATCCATGAAAATATCTCTGAGGCAAAAAAGGTCAGTACACACCAAATTTTCTCATATGGTGCTAAAGAAAGACTTTCAGATAATAAGAAAATATTTCAGCTGCTTCCTTGCATTGTGTAAGATATATTTATAAGCAGGTATTCTCATTCTGTTTAGAAGAAACTGACTAGGTCAATTGCTTACTATAAGCATTACATTTTGCAGCATTACAGGTATTTTTTTTTACTCTATTAGAAGAGAAATGAAAAGCCCTCAAAGACATCTTTTATTTTTGCAAATTGATTTCTTAACTGATTCCCTCACTCAAAAGGAAAATGTGGTTAAAATTAAAAAGTTATTAAAAAAACCCAGGCACAACATTGTAGCTATATGGACAGCAGCCAGCGGTGGTTTTCAGCAAAAGGAGAGCCTGACAGCTAGCACATTTATTTTCTAATGGAAGTGATGACACTGTATATCTCTGTATCTCTGTGAAAGAATATGATATAGTCCTCTTAGATATCACACACATTTCTGAATAGCAGAACTGTACAATTCAACTGTAGTTGTGGTCTATTTTGTTTACAAGGAGGAGATCCTTTTTGTTGTTATATTATTTCCTTGGCTTTTTTTGAAAGCTTTGTTTATTGATTTGTTGTGAGTTCCTACTTGACCATTTTGGTCATAGTGCAGCAGGTCCATGACATTTCTGTATCTGCATTGACCTTAGATTATACTATCATGGTGTTTAAAGCAAAGCATGAGGTAAAGTTCTGTGAGGGAAGCGTGGAGGGGATGGAGGGGAAGAGTGTCACAGTGAAAGGCTACTTGTTGAAACAGGGAGAGCTTGGAAAAGCTGTTCTGTATGGAAAGTAGCTCAGGAAGCTGCAGTGGCGCTATGGGGAGATTGGGAGAGGAGGAAGGAGTGGCACAGACTGTATACCATGTTGGTAAGCTGCAGCAGAGGGTTTTTTCTCTACTCCCTGTTTTGAGTTTGTGTTGCTAAGAGGGCTTTCTGTTGCTGAAATCTGCTCTGGGCTGGATTAGATTTTTAGAAATATTTCTGAAATAGTGTTTTTTCAGGATATGTAACATGCATGTCTTACCTGAGAGGGACAAGGAAGTACAAAGAAACCTTCACTTACTTTTTAACTTTCTATGAGAAAGCCCTTCCATGAGAAGAAGGGAAAAAAATAAATCAGCACTTCCTGCTCTATTGCAGTTTAGAAGGAACTAGTTTATTCTCTGACCTTCTGCAGATGGAAGGAGCTCCTACAGAAGGACTCTTATTGATAACTAGCTGAAATTCCTAGCAACTTCTCACTGCCACTGACATTAATAAAATGCATGGCTAATTTCTTACTCACTGCCTAAAAAATACCCCCTCAGTGTGAATAGGATCATAAAAAGTTTCATATGGAATTTTCAGCAGTAAAAATGCCTATAGTTGTTGTCATATATACTAAACCTCAGCCATTTTATCACCATTTATTCTTCCAGAGAAGGGAGTTAGGATACGAAGAGTTTTCTACTTGATTTATATTCCAGACCACAAGCATCTCTTGGCTGATGCTGCAGTCTTATCCTAGTGCTGTACCTAAGCACGTTCTAAAACATGTCCTTAGGCTTTCCTGCTTTTAAAGAGACATATCTTACAAGCTGGGGTTTGTCCAAGGCTGTATCCACTGTCTGGTGTATTTTTAATGCTCACAAAACATTTTATTGGCCCACTTTAAACTCCTTCCCAGCAAAAGAAAGATTGATTGTTCATTCCAAAGTAAGTATCTGTTATGATTTTTCTTTTCTTGAACAGACTTGCTCCTTTTTATTTCATTCTTTGGCTATGCTTCTGTTGGATTTTCAATTAACTCCTGTTATTCTCAAGAGTACAGGCTGACTATGCTGAACTGGAGGACAAGAGCTGTTGCTAGCACAAGCACAGAGGTTAAGCTAGTCCTTGGCTTTGCTTTGGTTGTGTCAGAGTTGGATCAGCAAGAGATTGTGTCCTGTGTGGCTACAACCCATCATTTTAAGGCTTCTGTGGATAAACAACTTTTCCTTTGAGTATTCTCAGTTAGATACTGTGTTTGGGAAATTTAGTTTCCATCTTAATTGGCATAGAGATGGTAGGCTGTAGCAAGTGGAATATTAGGGTATAACAAAATTTAATCTCAGGAACGAGTGCAAAATTTATGATGGCAGAGTTATTCCTTCTTTTGCAGAATATTTCTGCCCCTTTTTCCTTCAGAAGTGTATATATGAGAATATTAACTTAGCTGGTGAAAAAATATGACTTAAAAAATCTTGTTAAGATGTTTTTAGTCTTGGTGCATGTGGATATATTCTTCAGCATAAAAATATTTGTTAATTTTGATTAGGGACTATATTAAAAAATGGTTCTTTGCCATCTAATAAGCTTTGTTTTAAATTTAAATTCTATGATTTTGTGATAACTATTTTTAAGGACTCCCTGTATCAGGGAAAAAACAAAAGGTTTTTTTTTTTTTCTTTTTTCATTTTTTTTGACCTTGTCAGTGGCTACAATTATGGCTATTTACAAAGATATTTCCATGGGATATAGAAATAAACTTTTGGAGGCCCAGTGTAGGATGCTGCATTTGATCCAAAAAAGTGAGATTGCACAATTATTTTCTTTAAAGTTTAATTGTGGATATAATTGCCTCTGTTATATCACTGGGACTCAGTTATTTACTTCATATATTTTCTGAAGAATATATCATTAATGATGATAAACTACTCACCTACCTCAAATATTTATTATATTTATTATATTTATTATATTTATTATATTTATTAACATGACAGCCAATCAAGAGCCAAAAAAGAAGTCACCTTGTACCGAACACAGACACAGACAGACAGTTTCTGTGATTAACTGTGGATATTTGACTAATGGAATCACAGCAGAAAGCCTGATGAATATTTTTGGCTGGGTGAAACTGTTGGGAGAAATAAGAAAATTAACTCTACAACTTCTGCAATCAGTACTTTTAATCCCTATTTTGTATCTTATTTTATTACTGTAGCTTACTTATTTTATACCTTTCCCCCCTGTTGCTGTTTCTTGTATTTTATAGTTTTTTTCTTATAAAACCTAGGGTATGCAATAGGAAAAAAATGATACCTATAAGGTAACATTAATCTAGATAGGTTACTGCAGACAAAAACTTGTCACATTTTGGAATTACTGTCCTTACCTTCTTTAAGCATTCTAATTATTAGTTTGTTCTGGGGTAAGAAAAAACCCTTGACTATGAATTCCATAAGTGCTTTAACTTTGTTAGATTTATACCTGAGGGCTCCTTCCCCCTCCCTCATTCCCTCCACCCCTCCCACCAAGAAAGAAAAAAAAAAAAGAAAAATAGTTATTTCTCTAAGCTTGCATGATCCCATAGCACAAAAATTTCAACTGGCTTGATTAATCCAGAGGGCTAGCTATTAGTGGAGGGGAAAGGAATCAAAAGAAATAAAAAAAAGATTTTAATGTCGTGGATGTGATGTCCAAAGCAATTAACACAGCTTTGTCTACTGCAAACTCAGTCACAGTTGTGCTGTGATTAAGGAGAAGGGCTGGGGGAAGTGTGGTCTATGAGGGCCTCCCACAAGTCCTCCTCCTTTAAGAAGTAGTTTAGGAGGGTGGTACAAGTGGGAGTGCTGCAGGAAGCTTTCCTGTGGGTTCAAAAGTGGGTTATCAAGCTGCCAGATGTGGGTATCAATATATGATCTGCCTCCGGATGACAGCAAGCAGGCTTACAGGCACCCCCATAGAAGCAAGAAACACAGTGTAGCTGAGGATATTTTTCATGCCAAGTTTCATGTCCCCTGCCGTGAAATCTCAAGAAAAATTCTCCTTCTGGATTAAGCTATCCTGTATCAATGCAGGTCACATTTCGTCTTCACTTCTTCTTCCTTTCCTTTCCTTTCCTTTCCTTTCCTTTCCTTTCCTTTCCTTTCCTTTCCTTTCCTTTCCTTTCCTTTCCTTTCCTTTCCTTTCCTTTCCTTTCCTTTCCTTTCCTTTCCTTTCCTTTCCTTTCCTTTCCTTTCCTTTCCTTTCCTTTCCTTTCCTTTCCTTTCCTTTCCTTTCCTTTCCTTTCCTTTCCTTTCCTTTCCTTTCCTTTCCTTTCCTTTCCTTTCCTTTCCTTTCCTTTCCTTTCCTTTCCTTTCCTTTCCTTTCCTTTCCTTTCCTTTCCTTTCCTTTCCTTTCCTTTCCTTTCCTTTCTTTCCTTTCCTTTCCTTTCCTTCCCTTTCCTTCCCTTTCCTTCCCTTTCCTTCCCTTCCCTTTCCCTTCCCTTTCCCTTCCCTTCCCTTTCCCTTCCCTTTCCCTTCCCTTTCCCTTCCCTTTCCCTTCCCTTTCCCTTCCCTTTCCCTTCCCTTTCCCTTCCCTTTCCCTTCCCTTTCCCTTCCCTTTCCCTTCCCTTTCCCTTCCCTTTCCCTTCCCTTTCCCTTCCCTTTCCCTTCCCTTTCCCTTCCCTTTCCCTTTCCCTTCCCTTTCCCTTCCCTTTCCCTTCCCTTTCCCTTCCCTTTCCCTTCCCTTTCCCTTCCCTTTCCCTTCCCTTTCCCTTCCCTTTCCCTTCCCTTTCCCTTCCCTTTCCCTTCCCTTTCCCTTCCCTTTCCCTTCCCTTTCCCTTCCCTTCCCTTCCCTTCCCTTCCCTTTCCTTTCCTTTCCTTTCCTTTCCTTTCCTTTCCTTTCCTTTCCTTTCCTTTCCTTTCCTTTCCTTTCCTTTCCTTTCCTTTCCTTTCCTTTCCTTTCCTTTCCTTTCCTTTCCTTTCCTTTCCTTTCCTTTCCTTTCCTTTCCTTTCCTTTCCTTTCCTTTCCTTTCCTTTCCTTTCCTTTCCTTTCCTTTCCTTTCCTTTCCTTTCCTTTCCTTTCCTTTCCTTTCCTTTCCTTTCCTTTCCTTTCCTTTCCTTTCCTTTCCTTTCCTTTCCTTTCCTTTCCTTTCCTTTCCTTTCCTTCCTTTTCTTTTTTTCCCCCTGAGAGTCATTCATTTTAGTGCTACCTTTAGTAATGGCTTTTAAGGAGCATCTGAGCACACACAGCAAGGCATTGTACTACTCTGAAGTGAATTCTTAGATTGTGCTTAGAACAGGCAGTCACCTGATGCTGCCAAAATGTTGGTGTTGATGAAAAATGAGCAAGAATATGAGTTCTCTTCTAGGACCACTCATCTTACTCTATCAGAGCTGTAATTAAATGGGTTCTTCAAAAATAGTATTTTGGCCCCCAACAATTTTGTAAAGAAATTACTTTTCCTGCAAGTCCTCCTTCTGTTTGATGAAGTCTTTCATCTTAGTTCTGAAACTACGGGTCACGAGCACAAAATGTAGCTGCCCAACATTTCCCTTGTTTAAACCACCCAGCACTGTGCTTCCTTTCTCCTTCCTTGTATGACTCAGATGTTGTTCCCTAAGTATCACGGAGGAACTTTCTACCTTATTTTACATATGAAGTTGTTTTGTTCCTTGCATTATGAAGTTTGATGGGCAGGATGTGTGGGTGTTTTGCTCATATACCTTGGGTCTAATTGGCTTTTTATTTGTGAAGCCTTTCTTTTAACAAATATGAGTGATCAAATGGACTTAAGTGACAGCTTTAAGGTACATGTAACATTAGGAAATAGTGACTAATATATGGAATTGATAATGAAGTGGAATGTATGAATTCTTGATAACCATTAGTGCAAAAAACTCATTCCTTTTATAGCAGATCCCCGATTCGAGATGACAACTTCTTTCTCTCTTGTGAATATGAAGTGCCAGATTATGAATTCAATAGCTGCCTCTTTTTCAGGGCATTGCTTATGAATCTGCCCTGCCCTGTCACTGCACATTATTAGCATTAAACACACTTGGAACACCATACATTTACAAGATGCATGCCCTATCTGAAAAGCTTATGGTCTAAATGAGATAGGAGAAATTCACAGCAAAACACAGGACAACAGTTCAGGAAAGGCAGTGTGTAAGGATTATTATTCATGATATAAATTAGGGAGGAAGGACTGCACAAAAAGTTGCATGTTATGAGAAACCTGAAAAAGAAGACAGAGGGCACTTGGTAGCTAGGAAAAGGAAAATTACTCCAGACACAAGACTCGAAGGATTCTAAGATAGTACATCAAAAGCTTTCATTAGTGAATTAGTATCCAGGTTCCTCTCCCTGCTGATAATCCTCACTTTGTCAGACGTGCCTCTGCACACTGCTGTCAGCATATTGTCTTCTTGGTTTTTTACATCTGGTTTGAAAGACTCAAAGGGTAGGCACCATTTTATTCTATAAATTACGGACACCTGTAGCTTGTAGTACTTAGGATAGCATTAATGGGCATTTCACATTTTTAAAATCAAGCCTTGAAGAGATACCATATTGTATTTCAAATGTCACATTTTTTTGTTTGTTTAACAGGTCTGCCAAAAGCATATGTCTATCCTTCATAGTTAGAAGAAGCAGTCAGCTACCAAAACAATGCAAACTACATATCTTAATTACATTTTTGTTAGTGACTCCTTACTCCTGGTTTAGTTTTCCTGTGGATTTTTTTTCCCTTTGGTTTTAGAGGCTTGTTTGTTTGTTTGTTTGTTTTGAGGATTTACTTTTTGTTTGTGATTTGGTTTTTTTTAGGATGGTGGAGTTTTATCTTGAGGCCTATACCTTTTCTAGGGAGAAAACTAAAGAGAAAACTCTGGGAAAATACTAGAAGATGCCATCATTCAGGTGTCTCTGTTTATGTGGTCAGTCAAAGGTGGGTGGTTTCGTAGCATGACGGAAAGAGGCAGACATCCTTGTATTCTATCTGTAAAAGGTACAGGTTTCCTGTTGAATGGAAGGAAAAGTTAGAAATACACAACAGTTCTAGGAAGAAAATCCCCCATAACTGCACTTGCAGGGAAGAAATGACATTTAAATGAAAAAGGAGTTAAGGATTAAATATGAGTAGCTGCTTGGGAATTTGTAAGAGATGGGAAGACAAAACTAGGAATATAATTGAGAATCAGTTTCCTGCTGTCCTCCTACCAATTGTATTACTGAGATATTTTAATTTATAGTTTGCTTAAAAAAGTAGGCCCACAATACTAGAGTAAAATGTATCTTGAGGTTATCATACTGTCTTCAAAGTGGACCTTTTTGTGACTCTTGCACTAACAGCAAGGAAGCTGGGGCTGTGTGTCCTATGACCATTCCTCCAGCTGGTTGTGACCTGTCACCTGCAGAGATGGAGATTTTATTTCCTTTTACAAACTGACATTGCTAAGTCTCTCTGTTCCTTGTATGTAGTAAACAGTTGTAAACACCAACAAGGAATCCCCTATTTCTGAAGATCAACAGCTTGGCCTTCTGCCTTCCATCATGTGCAATATTTTCCCAAAGGACACCCCTGCTATTCCACTGGTGTTTTTAGGAATAGCTATAGCTCTCCTCTACTTCCTGGAGGCCTGCAAATTGCCTACCCACCCTCAGAGGGTTGCCATGACATCACTAGGGTCTCTGGTGGTGCTTTTACTTCTCTCAGATTGGAGCATCTCTTCTTTTAATAGTAAGAAACTTCCAGCTTTCAAAGCAAGAGAAATTTCTCAAAGCGTGAGATTTCTGTGAGAGGTACATGGGTGGATTCTTTAGTTACATCTATTTTCTTAAGAATACCTTCAACCCTGGGCCTTGAAGAAAATCTATAATTGCAGGAACCCTGATACTTTGATCTTAACATTTGAAAGCCTTAACTATGTGTATTTGTTTTAATAGTTAATGGAACATAGATCTTTCCTGGTGAAGATCATCACTGGTTGATTTAGAGTGGATTCCCTTTCCCTAACTCCATGGAATCACAGAAAAACAGGATGGTTGAAGTAGGTGTAAGGGACCTCTGGATGTTCAACCTCCCTGCTCAAGCAGGGCAATCTTAATCAGTTTGCTCAGATAATGTCTGTATGGAAGAGAGACTTCACAACCTCTCTGTGCAATCTTGCAGTCACCTTCACAGGGAAAAAGTGTTTCCTGACATTTGGAAAGAACCTCCTGTGCATGTTGCCTCTTGCTCTGCCACTGTGCTCTTTCACAGGAAAGAGCCTGTCTTCTTTACATACCCTGTTCAGATACTTATGCATATTGATAATTCCCCGTGAATCTTCTTTTTCCCAGGCTGAGCAGTCCCAGCTCTCACTCTTGCATGTATTCTGCAGCTTTATTTTTCTATGTACTAAATCTTACTAGCATTTTCAGCAAGACAACTTATTTACCAAAAACCATGGACGCAACTGCGTAGAAAATATGTTCACAGAAGTATATTAATCAGCATAAATAGATTTGAATACCTTGACTTTCTTTTGAAAAGGTCAGAAAATCTCTCTTTGGCATTTACAAAATAAAACATTTCATAGTTTTTCAAATAGAATTTGTGAAGAAAATAGGAAATTAATAGGAATAGGAAATTAGTGAATAGGAAATTAAAAAGAGGAAACTTACATGAGATGTTTCCTTATGGGTTGATTAAAATATTTTCGTATTTTCATTTGAGCTCCACAAAATTTGATAATTTTTATTAATTTTTTAAAATTAAAAATACAGTGATATGCAGCATCATTATGCACTATGCTTAAGTTTTGTATAACTACGTTGCCAGAAGATGCGACTTTTTTTTTTAATCTTTTATACTTCCACCTTGTCAATAATGTAATTGTTTTCTTCATGCATTTTTTTTTCTTCCTTTTGTTCCCTATTTGCCACTGATTGAAGTTGTTCCCGATCTTTCTTTGATGGCCTTGATGATCTCTTGCTTGTTTTTTACAGTTTACAGCGTAAAGTTTTTCTATTCTAATCCTAGTGACTCTGAGAGATGTTCTCTTTTCTTAATTCCTCCCTATGTCCCAGTTCCTGCTTTCTCTTTGGCTATGAAAGGAAACGCTACCTACCCATTTTTTTTTCCACTGGGTAATGAAAATGCAATTAAAATGCTAGTTAGATAATCTATCCATGTCAATATTGAAATATCTGTATATAAGTCCAACTCTAAAATATAATTTTCTTACATTTTTATCACTAGAGATTTATCCTTTTTGCCTAAAGAATTTTATCAGTGCTAACTGTAGCAACTCTGATAGATTTATTTGGACTGACTGACAGTTATCTATGTATTTTTATTCATTATATTTAAAAGAAAAGGTCACTCTTTATTGATATTTCTACTACTGGTAGATAAGACTCTAAAAGTCTTCTAGGGCCTCATCAGTCACAAATCAGCAGTTTTGTGAAACTGATCCGTGGCCTGTTGCATCCTGCAGAGGCACTTAACTAACTTACCGTTGTCAGCAACCATAATTACTCTCTGTGTGTAGATAGATAGATAGATAGATAGATAGATAGATAGATAGATAGATAGAGATAGATGTGTATGTATATCTAACATATAACATATATAATGTATATGGCAAATACAAAAAATTGATAAAACAGATGCGCTCACTTGACAGCTAAATTTTTCACAAAAATTTCATTAACATCCTCTCTTATTGCAGGTTTAGTATCAAAATCTTTGCAACTTAATTAAACAGTAATGTAATTTCCTGATCAGTTTGCCTTTATATTTACAGTATTCAGACATCTACAAGCTGCAAATCATTCTCTTATCATCTCTATCATCTAGCTCTAGCTAGATATGGTAGGCAGCTAAAGAAATGTATTTCAAATGTGGTAGCTGATTTCACTGCTCTATCACAAAAACCCATGGCAGTTTTGGGGTTATGCAAGTTTGGTTTTCTTTTTAATTTTCTGCTTTTTATGTTTGTGCTTGATTCTGTCTAAACACAATTGACTCTCACTGGGCAACAAATACTCTGGTTAAATTCAACCTTATCCAGCATCTGATGTTTTAAGACACAGATGATAATTAAGCATAATTGAGAGAAAAACAAATCATCTCAGTTGTTGAACTTACACTTACTTCACTGTGCTTAAATTAATCCTTTCTTTATGATGACTTCTCTCTGATGAAGTTTTGTGCCTTTACTGCAGATACTACTGAGTAGTTTTGTCTTAAAAATGCCAAGATCCTTTAAATTCAGACCCATAGGACAGCTGTACAGATTTTTTTAAATACTTAAATCTCAGAGGCTGGATAAATGTCTCTTTCGAGCAAAAAAAAAAATTTCAAAACATTTTATTTTTTATTTAGTAGAACGTGTTGTTGACTTTGAATAAATTTTAAGTTTAATAACATCATTATTTATAGTAGGGAATAGAGAAAGGAAAGGATGAGGAACGTGTGGCATTGATAACAGCTGAAGCTTAGCTCAAGGAATAATTGATTTAAAAATGTATCTTTAAAGCAATATCCCTAAAATTAAATGTTTTCAGAGAGTGAGCAGATTTCATATTTGTGAACACTGAATGATGCATACTAAGCACCACCTTGAAAAGTCAGTTCTTGTTTTAAGTCTAAGTAACAAGAAATGAGGAGCACAGCATGACACAAGATCTTCTCAGATAGATTGTTGGATGTATGTATCAAAGAAACAGTGAATTGAAGTCTTTCCTGTTAAGTTAGCACTATGATTGCAGAGTTTCTTTTATGCATCATTCTCTTTGCATCATTTTGTCTATTTTCTAGATAACAAAGACAGGAAAAGAAAACATGTACATTTTAAAACCTGCTCCTTCCCTAAGCTTTACTTCTTATGCATTTTGCCCTGTGAATTAATTTGGCTGACATTAGGTCTGGATTTAGTTTGTTGAAATAGATGTATTCTGAACCCCCAAATATCTATCACCAATTAGCAAATATAGTTTGCGCTTGACTTTCAGGAAGTGTTCCTTGTGAGAGGGCTGTCACATCTTTTGTTATATGGCTTGGAAAAGTGTTTATACTCCTCCATGGCTTTAAAAAAGCACCAAGTTCATTTAAATAATTGTATAGTCATTTAGTTAATGTGTTCTTTTTAAAACTTGCCTAATGATGGTGAATGTAGTTTTGATGACAAAAAAAATCCCTTTTATGTAACAGCATGTTTCTTCTCCCTCCTCCACCCCCACCTCACAAAATAAATGCAACACAATTATTGTACTGCTGAGAAATTAGCTCATTTGCAAATGCCACCTTGGAACACAAGAAGAAAGGCATTTATTGAAGCCCTAATAAAGGCACCGTGTTAGAATAATTTTATGCTGACGGGCGTACAATCACTCAATATTTTAAGAGCTGTCATCACACCAGCATGAGCTGCATGCAAAAGTACAAATTTATGCTGTGACATCATGGCACTAAAAGTATAATTGGAATAAAATTACAATGCTTCACTCTAGCATTCAGTGGCAAGACAGAGCACTTCAGATGCCCACCCTGGGCTGATCTTTTGCTATGCATCACTGTGCTTTGTATTCTGTTAACATATGAAGTATTATGACACAGATTTCTGAAGAGTTCAATGTGTCCTTCAGGTATTTCCAGAGTAAGCTTTCAGTGGGTACTCAATGACCTGTGTTGTTAATTCACAGTACACTGCACACCAGCAGAAAGCTGGAAGAATATTAAATCAGCAAAAGCCACCATTTGAACTCTTTAGATATGGATAATTAAGCAAGCAGTCACTACACGATGTCTGAGGACCTAATACTATAATTTTTTAGTGAGTTAATAAATTCTATTCATGGCCATGGTAAAATGCTAAGCTTTAACAACTGAGCACATCTGCATAAGAACTGTGACTTTAAAATTCAACCTTTTGACTTTTACTACATCTTCATTCGTTGTTGTAACTAGGAAAAAAAATGACAAGAGATGTCGGTGAGATATAGGAAAGTGCAGTGAATTATGTGTCATGTTTAGACATAATATTCTGCTCATAATCTAGCATTTTCCACCTAAGCTACAAGCTCTTTCAGCATATTCAGACATGCCTTTCCACCACAGGTGCTGACTCTGATTTTTCTTGGATTGTTTTACACCCTAACCTTCTATAGTCAATGAGACCAGAACTCTATCTGTGTGATTAAACCTACTTAACCAGGTCCTGATTTTATTAAAATGAGTTGACAAAAAGAAGTAACTTTCTCAAAGGCCTTTCACTTGTGCTGTTGTAAAACTAATTCAAATGAAATTAAGGTATGGCTAGTTTGGGGGAGCTGGTGACCTTCAGGAACAGGAAAACTGTGGGATGCAATTTTTCAATGGCAATTTAGATTGGATTACTCTGGCTGTAGTCATGGTTGTTGGTGAAAAAAGTTTCCCATAGCACTTTATATACCTTGTTTAATATACCTAATTTTGTTTTTAATGGGTCTGAAATATGATTGTCTCTCTTGTTAATTTTCTCATTAATGAAAAACAGATTTATTGCTGAACTTAAAATTGCAATGAGAGAATCTTGGTAGGGGGCTGGTAGTACTGGGGACTCCGAAATCGAAGGTTTGCTGGTAAGACTGCACACTACAGACTGATCCTCAGGCAAGGCTGGGCCAGACTGTCAGCTCAGCCAGGAATCCCTGTCACCGGCCTGGGACCTGCTATGCCTCCCAGTTCTGGTGGCTGATCTCAAAGGTACCCCAGCTGCTGTGCCTCTTGGAACAAGACCACAGTGCCAGGGGCTTCTTGGCCTGTGGAGGGAGAAGGAAGGGAAGAGGGCTGTGCCCACTTTTCCAGAACATATGGCATTTAACACTATAAACCCTTCCTCTCTTTTTTTATATTTACACCAGCATAGTTATAGCAAGTTCTTTTACTATTATTCAATGCTATGCATATTTTCTTAAATCAGACACAAGCAGTGTCTGAATATGTGGCATTCAGTGTGCCTACTCACCAAAAAATTGCCAAATACTTCTTTTTCTAATCAGCTTAGTCATAGTGAATTCAAGATCCATGAAAATTCAATTATTTATTTATTTATTTGTTCTGTAAACAGAATCAAATATAAACAAAAAAATAAACTCCATGAGAAATTTAAAAATCCAATAGGAATATTTTATTTAATCTGAAATAAATCAAGGGGCCTTGCATTTCTGCAATTGTAATGCTTCTAAAATAAATCTAATCTGACTTTGAAAAATTATTTCAAATTTAAGAAATGAAAACATTTTGCTTTGAAAATATAATAATGGTGATCTAAAACACAGTATCTTCAGAGGGTTTTTCGTTGGTTTTTTTTTCTGAAGCTACTTAAACTCAGACCAAAATTCAATATAAACTCTGTTTGTCTAAAGGATCGATGCAAATTACAGCTGATTTCTCCTGCTGAAAAAAGAATAACTAGATACATGCAAAAATTATATCCAAGAAAACTGTTCTATGTGGTGCGACCAAGAAGGAAATGTGCAGATTTCCCAGAATGACTTCTTGGCTCCCCATCACCTCCTGCACCAGTGGGCATGGGCAGACATTGCGCTTTCCCACTGCCTTGGAAGGCACAGTTCTCTCAGACTGACATGGGCAACCCTGATCTCTAGAGACATGATCAAGCCCCTTTGCTTATTCCATAAAAACTGGCAGTTGCTGTGCATCTCAGGAAGGGAGAGACAGTGACAATAAGAATCACAAACTTCTTGATCTTCCCCAGAAATGTGTTGCTGTCATCTGTCCCAGGTGTGCAGAACACCCTCTGACACATCTGCTCCACAGCTGCAGCTGCTCCCAGCCCTTTGCACAAGAGCTATAACTGAACCTCTCAATGGCACTAGGAGGGAAAGGCAGAGAGCAAGGACGTTGCTGATTCACAGCAATGGTTTCTACCGCTGGTTTTCCTAGAAGTGAGTTGAAGTGAGAAATACATTTGGAAACAAAGTAATTGTAGATGTATTTTTGAATGGACTCAGTAGACATGTGACAACCTTAACACAATCCTAATTTTGAATGACTTGCTGCTCTCAAATGAGTACATGCTGAAGTCTCTTTTTTGGACAATATCTAGGGGACACAGTAATGGGAAGCTCTCCAGACTTGGAAACTGACAAACATAATTGTGTAGATCTTACAATATCTCCTATTTTATATATTTTTACTTATGCTCTTGATCTTATTTCAATCCAAAAACATATATTCATTATGTTTGAAATGCATATGCCTGGATATTTACTGCAGAAGAAAACAAGCTGAATGAAATCAAGATTATTTTTAAGATAAGGAAAAATATAAACACTGCAAAAGGGAGCAAATTTTTAATACCTTTAGCCTAAATCTTGATCTCTCTTGGCACTCTTTTGTCACCTAGGAATTCTGTGGAAATAAGTAGGAACTAGTACTAGTTCAGTAGCTTTGTGATCCCTGTAGGTGGGACTTTAAACACTGGTGAAAGGTGTTACTTCTAGAAGGAGTTGTCTCAAGAGCCTGTTTTGTAGCTGTTCCCTCCTTACAATTTTGGCAGTTACAGTTCTATCTTTCTGTCCCTGCAATACCAATTCTCACAGACAGGGAATCTCATAAACCACAACTTTGCTGCAAGTGAGTCTTTGCTGCAACTCTTCTGTAAGTGAATTTGTATATATATTTTTTGCCAAAAAGAGCACAACCAGCCCTTCTTTGCTCCATGTTATGAAGTCTCCATTATAAAACATGTCTCTTTTGAAATCTGTCTAGAATCATGCCTTTAGTGCTTTCTTCCCATTTGTAGTAATGAATACCTCAAATTTGAAGATTTCACTACAGTCTGATCAGAGGAGAAGCAATACTGGACTGGTTGCTCACCTACATGAAAGAACAAGGCTGGTGATAGCCTCAGCTTCAGTGATTATATACTGATGAACTCAGAGTCTTGAGAAAAATGGGTCAGGAGAGGAGTACAGCCAGAGTGCTAAACTGTAGGAGAGACAGCTTTCATTTTTTAAAAGAAATTAGTGGACAGGATACCCTGGGAACCTGCCTTCAGAAACATAGGAAATGTATGGATCTGTGAACTCTTTAAGGACATTGTTCTTTAAGCATGAGAGATCTTAATTCCTACATGAGAGGAGCTGAGCAAGGAGACCAACAGGGGTTAGTAAGGACCTTCTAGACAAATGAAAGTGTAAGAAGAAAATGCAAAGGTAATGCAGTGGAACCAATGAAATCTACACTGGATAGAACATAGGGACAGTGCCTTAATATGGGGATTAGGAAATTGTGTGACAGTAATAAAATGATTATAATCATAACTATAATGATAATAATAATAAATAACATCATCAGCAGTATAACAATGAGGTTTTTTGGATGTTTGCAACAGGCCATCCAAGCAGGAGAATAAAGTGGGTGAGGCCTTCCACATACAGCACAAAGCAGTCTCAGAAACACAGACCCTAGCTCTGTTGGGGGACTTTAACTACCCTGACATCTGCTGCAGAACCATCACTGTGAAACACAAACAGCCCAGCAGACTCCTGGAAAGCACTGATCACAGCTTCCTGTCATGGATAGTGGAGGATCCAAGAAGGAATGCTGTAGCTGCTTGACCTCACACTAACAAGCAGGGAAGGCCTTATAGGGGATGTGAAGGTTGGGGGCAGCCATGGCAGGGTAGTGATCATGAGATTGTGGAGTTCTCTATTGGATGACAAGTGAACAATGCAGCAAGTAAGATAGTAACCATGGACTTCAGGAGAGACAACTTGAGGGCTATCTTTAGGAAATTTTGTTGGAGGAATCCCATGGGAACAGGCCCATTAGGGAAGAAGGGTTGATATTCCAGGGTCACTTCCTCCAGGTTCAAGGATGATACATGCCAATTGAGCAAGAAATTAGGCTGCAGGGGCAAGAGACATCTATGGATAAACTAAGATGTAGTGGTGCATTCTTTTACTCATTATATTTACATTTATATTGTTCATGTTGTTTGGTTGGACTGTTCCATGTAACCCCCATTTATGCCCAGTTTGGTCTTTCCCTGAGTTGTTTACTGACTTTCTGTTAACCATCAGTCATTTATTCCCCTGCCTTCAGGTCTTGTCACTCTCAGTGAGGCCTCTCCTCAGTTCCAGAAGGTTCAGGGAGGATCGGCCCATGATAGGATCAGGCTCAAGGGGGTGTGCTGGTTTGAAAGCAAAACCAGTGAAGGACTCCAAGTCAGAAACACAATTTAATAAGATGAAAAGAAAATAAAGTAAAATAAAATAAAAGTAATAGTACAAAAAAAAACCCTGACAGAGTCAGAATACACCCTGTTAGTTAGGGTGGTAGTGGCAGTCCAGATGAGATGGTCTTGTCGAAGCAGTGATTCCTGTAGAAACGTCTGGCAGCTCTTGTCTCCTCTGGAAGTCCAGTGGATAAAAGCTGCCTGTGCTGTCCCAAACCCTGGATTTATCCAGGTGGGAATGCTTGGCTCCTCCCCCTGGGCGGAGCATCTCACAATGGGATGATTTCATTCTATGAGTCATGCAGTGGGTCCTTGATGGCCCATTAAACAGAGATAACTCCCAGAGGAAGTTATCTATGAGTCATGTGGCAAGGCATTGTTAGGCTCATTAACAGAAGATAAGGAAAACACTGCCCCACCTTGGCTCCAACGGCTCATGGGGATAGAATACATACCTTGGGCACAATTTTACATTGTAACCTAGGACATAATCCACCCCTTATTCTATCACCATCTACATCATACATTCTCACAGATACATACATATATACACAGAATGAAACCTTACACACAAATTCTAGTTCTCACTTAAAATTAGGTCTCCTTGTGGTACACAACGGGTTTCTCCATCTTTTTGCATTACCCACCAAGTATAACCAGGTCCTTGAGCAAAAACAATCCCACGGATGGGTCTGCCTTTGCCTGAGGTGGGATTAATCCAAACAGCCTTTCCTAAAATCCCTTTCATGTGTACCACAGGGACTTTATCTCCATCCACTGTGTGCAAGGGTTCAGACTGGGCAGGACCAGCTCGATTGATGGAGCCTCGGGTGTTGACCATCCAGGTGGCTTTGGCTAAGTTTATGTCCTAATTCTTGAAGGTCCCTCCACCAAGTGCCTTCAGGGTAGTCTTTAATAGTCCATTGCACTGTTCAACTTTCCTGGCGGCTGGTGTGTGATAAGGGATGTGGTATATCTATTCAATACTATGTTCTTTGGCCCAGTGTTTATAAGACCATTCTTAAAATGTGTCCTGTTGTTTGACTCGATTCTCTCTGGGGTGCCGTGTCTCCACAGGACTTGCTTTTCGAGGCCCAGGATGGTATTCCGGGCAGTAGCATGAGGCACAGGATAGGTCTCCAGCCATCCTGTGGTTGCTTCTACCATGGTCAGCACATAGCCCTTGCCTTGGCGGGTCTAGGGAAGGGTGATGTAGTCAATTTGCCAGGCTTCCCCATACCTGTACTTCAACCATCGTCCACTGTACCACAGAGGCTTCACCCACTTGGCTTGTTTGATTGCAGCGCAGGTCTCACAGTCATGGATGACTTGTGAGATGCTGTCCATAGTAAGGTCTACCCCTCGGTCACGGGCCCATCGGTATGTTGCATCTTTTCCCTGATGACCAGAGGCATCATGGGCCCAACGAGCTAGGAATAATTCTCCCTTGTGCTGCCAGTCTAGATCCACCTGTGATACTTTCACCTTGGCAGCTTTGTCTACCTGCTCATTGTTGCGATGCTTCTCATTAGCCCGACTCTTGGGTACGTGTGCATCTACGTGTCAAACCTTCACGGTTAGCTTCTCTACTCGAGTGGCAATGTCCTGCCAAATCTCAGCAGCCCAGATGGGTTTCCCTCTGCGCTGCCAGTTGGCCTTTTTCCAGCGATTCAGCCATCCCCACAGGGCATTACATACCATCCATGAGTCGGTGTAGAGATAGAGCCTCGGCCACTTCTCTCGTTCAGCAATATCCAAAGCCAGCTGGACAGCTTTAAGCTCTGCCATCTGACTTGATCCACCTTGTCTTTCAGTAGCTTGTGCAAATCACCATGTGGGGCTCCATACTGCAGCTTTCCATTTCCGGTCAGCGCCTATAATTCGGCAGGAACCATCAGTGAAGAGGACGTATCGTCTTTCAGTCTCTGGTAGCTCGTTATATGGTGGGGCCTCCTCGGCACGTGTCACTTGCTCTTCTTCTTCTTCAGAGGATAATCTAAAAGTCTCACCTTCAGGCCAGTTCGTTATAACTTCTAGAATGCCAGGGCGATTTGGGTTTCCAGTATGGGCATGCTGTGTAATGAGGGCAATCCATTTGCTCCAAGTAGTGTCGGTGGCATAATGCGTGGAAGGAACCTTTCCCTTGAACATCCACCCCAGCAGCGGCAGTCAGGGTGCCAGAAGCAGCTGTGCTTCAGTGCCAATTACTTCTGAAGCAGCTTGAACTCCTTCATAGGCGGCCAAGATTTCCTTCTCCGTGGGAGTGTAGTTGGCTTCGGACCCTCTGTAGCTTCGACTCCAGAATCTCAGTGGTCGACCCCGAGTCTCACCAGGCACCTTCTCCCAAAGGCTCCAGGACAGGCCATTGTTCCCAGCTGCCGAGTAGAGCACATTCTTCACACCTGGTCCTGTCTTCACTGGGCCAAGGGCTACTGCATGAGTGATCTCTTGCTTGATCTGGGCAAAGGCTTGCTGCTGTTCAGGGCCCCAGTGGAAATCATTCTTCTTGCGGGTAACCAGGTAGAGAGGACTCACAATCTGGCTATACTCAGGAATGTGCATTCTCCAAAAGCCTATGGTGCCTAGGAAAGCTTGTGTTTCCTTCTTGCTTGTTGGTGGAGACATCGCGGTGATCTTGTTGATTACTTCTGTGGGTATCTGGCGACGACCATCTTGCCACTTGACTCCCAGGAACTGGATTTCTCGAGCCGGTCCCTTAACCTTACTTCGCTTAACGGCAAAACCAGCTTTCAGTAGAATCTGGATAATCTTCTCTCCTTTCTTGAAGACTTCCCCTTCTGTGTTCCCCTATACAATAATGTCATCAATATACTGGAGATGTTCAGGAGCCTCGCCTTTTTCCAATGCAGTCTGGATTAGTCTGTGGCAGATTGTGGGACTGTGCTTCCACCCCTGAGGCAGTTGGTTCCAGGTATACTGCACACCCCTCCAGGTGCAAGCAAACTGAGGCCTGCACTCTGCTGCCAAAGGAATGGAGAAGAAGGCATTGGCACTGTTGATGGTCGCGTACCACTTTGCTGCCTTGGACTCCAGCTCGTACTGAAGCTCCAACATGTCTGGCACAGCAGCGCTCAGTGGTGGCGTGACCTCATTCAGACCACAATAATCCACAGTCAGTCTCCATTCTCCACTGGACTTATGCACTGGCCATATAGGGTGTTGAAAGGTGAACGAGCCTTGCTGATCACCCCTTGGCTCTCTAGTTTACGAATCATCTCATGGATAGGAATCACAGAGTCTCTGTTGGTGTGGTGTTGCCGATGGTGCACTGCTGCTGTGGCGATTGGTACCTGTTGCTCTTCAACTCTCAGCAGTCCCACAGCAGAGGGGTCATCTGAGAGACCAGGCAGGGTATTCAGTTGTCTGATGCTTTCTGGCTCTACAGCAGCTATCCCAAAAGCCCAACGATATCCTTTTGGGTCTTTGAAATATCTATTTCTGAGATAGTCTATGCTAAGGATGCATGGGGCCTCTGGGCCAGTCACAATGGGGTGTTTTTGTCATCCATTCCCGGTAAAACTCACTTCGGCCTCCACTACAGTCAGCTGCTGCGACTCTCCTGTCACTCTAGAAATAGAAACAGATTCTGTTCTTACGTACTTTGATGACATCAGGGTACATTGAGAACCAGAATACAGAACTAAAGCCGTATACTCTTGTGGGTCAGATGTGCCAGGCCATCGGATCCACACAGTCCAATAGATCCGATTGTCCCTTTCCTCTACCTGGCTAGAGGCAGGGCCCCTCTATTCCTGGTCATGGTGCATGCTACTCTCTTCCTGTAAATATGTTCCAGAGGTTCCTTTGAGAGGATCAGTCATATCATCATTCTTATCCCATCTGGAGTTTTGTGCTCAAGAGACTGGAGCAGCATTGACTCTAGATGAACTTCTTGTGGTATGGGTCTCTTTTCTCAATTCACATACCTGGGCTGCTAAGGAGGAGGTAGGTTTTCCATCCCACTTCCTCATGTCTTCTCCATGCTCCCGAAGAAAAGACCAGAGGTTACTTCGTGGAGTGTATGTTCTCTCCCTGGCTGGGGGACGCCTGCTCCTAATGGCAGAGACTCTTGTTGGTTCTGGCGAGACGTGGTAAATTTCTTCTTTAATGAAGCTTCGGATTTGCTCAGCCAGCCTTGTTTCTATGGATGAGACATGGGTACGAAATGGGGCGGTGACAGTGTCCTCATAAATTCTTAGTTTATTGACCAAGACGCCCACCCTGTCCTCGCCTGCCCTCCATTGCAGCGTTGCCAGGTAACGGGAGTACATCTCTGGTCCAAGCCGTGCAAATCTCAACCACATCTGCGATGTGCACTGGACTTCATCTGGGCTTTTAGGAAATCTCTCGTCCTCTGAGAAAATTATCTCCAGCACAGCCAATTCCCTCAGGCATCGGATACCTTGTTCCATTGTGTTCCACTTTCCTTGGTGCACCTGGAGATCTTCTTTACAAAGGTATCTGTCCTTCACACTTGTTAGCAGTCGTCGCCAGAGGCTGAGAGTTTCTTGGGTTCTCCCGATCCCCTGGTCAATGACCACATCCCGGGACAGCGATCCCAGTTGCCTGGCCTCACTTCCATCCAGAATGGTGTCATTGGCTGCAGTGTCCCAGATACGGAGCAGCCAGGTCAGGACAGATTCATTTGTCTGACGGGTGAATTCCCTCCGCAGGTCACGTAGCTCACCCAGGGACAGAGAGTGAGTGATGATCTCTGGCTCTGTCTCTTCTGCTGGGTGCGAAGGTCCTGCTGCATCCTCATCAGTCACTATGAGGACTGATTTGCTCTTTGCTTTCTTCTTCTGAACAGGAGCAACTGCTACCGGTTTAGGCTGTTCCAGTTCAGTGATGGTTTGTGTGGAGATGCTGGCATTTTTGGCTTCTTTCTCCTCTGTGACAACCTGCACAGATACAGATGTTGTGGCTTTGCATGTGGCTTCTTTCTCTTCTGTGGCAGTCTGCGTGGACGTGGGCACTGTTGCCTTGATTTCGGTTCCTTTCTCCTCTGTGACAGTCTGTGTAGATGCGGACACTGTTGCCTGGCTTTTGGCTTCTGTTTCCTCTGTGACAGTCTGCGTAGACTCGGACACTGTTCCCTGGCTTTTGGTTCCTTTCTCCTCTGTGACAATCTGTATAGACACAAAGGCTGTTGCTGTGCATTTGGTTCTTTTTTCCTCTGCCTCAAGAAAACACTGCACTTTAAGCATGGTGCAGGCTGTGCAGAGAAGACAAAGCAGCACTAACAACAACATTATGCTGTCCTTGGTATCCAGAGAGAACTCGCTATTTCCAAAAACTGCTGTATCAGGCTTGAAAGACTGGAAAAGATCATTCTTTACCCCTCCCCACTGCACCTGGGTGAGATTGTTGAGACCCCAGACAAAACATCCTAGACTGGGACAAGACAACAAAATTGAGTACATATTCCGAATTGTGCTCATTGCCTCGGAGGTTATCATGCAATAGGCATAATAGACCAATAAAGCAATTTTAGTGCTGTACCCTGGTTTATACCAGAATATTAAGATCTGCAGATACTGCCCCATGTGTGGAAAGATATAGAGAGCTAGGTACAAGACACATGTAAACATGCTGAACATCATAGTGAACAGGCGTCTTTTTCCAAAATTGTAATCCTGACTTTTCTCAGTACCTCCTGCTCCACATTGGGCGCCAAAAATATGTGCTGGTTTGAAAGCAAAACCAGTGAAGGACTCCAAGTCAGAAACACAATTTAATAAGATGAAAAGAAAATAAAGTAAAGTAAAATAAAATAAAAGTAATAGTACAAAAAAAAACCCCTGACAGAGTCAGAATACAACCTGACACCCTGTTAGTTAGGGTGGTAGTGGCAGTCCAGATGAGATGGTCTTGTCAAAGCAGTGATCCTGTAGAAACGTCTGGCAGCTCTTGTCTCCTCTGGAAGTCCAGTGGATAAAAGCTGCCTGTGCTGTCCCAAACCCTGGATTTATCCAGGTGGGAATACTTGGCTCCTCCCCCTGGGCGGAGCATCTCACAATGGGGATGATCTCATTCTATGAGTCATGCAGTGGGTCCTTGATGGCCCATTAAACAGAGATAACTCCCGGAAGAAATTATCTATGAGTCATGGGCAAGGCATTGTTAGGCTCGTTAACAGAAGATAAGGAAAACACTGCCCCACCTTGGCTCCAACGGCTCATGGGGATAGAATACAAACCTTGGGCACAATTTTACATTGTAACCTAGGACAGGGGGCTACCTCCCCCTTCCTAAGATTCGTCCTCTGGACTGTCCCTCATCCCTCCAACCACTCCTCTATCCCCTGTGATTGGCCCCCTGCTTGGTCCTTCCCTCTACGCCACCCCTCCTTCAAAGATCCACCCCCAAAGATTTCTCTGCTCTGCTGGGGCAGGCTCTCGGGAGTCAGCACGCCCTCAATAAAAGCTCCTGTGGCACCTCATCAGAGTCCTCCCTTCTTTCCTTCGCTGTGATCACCTCTACCATAGCCAGGCTTGGGGAAGCTCTCGACCCACTGGGTGGATCCTCTTGGCCAGCCTACGGGGTCCTACCGAGGCCTGTAGTGGTTCTGCCAGGGTAGCTAGGTCAGGCTCTGGGAGCCACCTTTCTGGGAGCCAGAAAGGCAGGAACAACTGCACTAAGAATTCCTGTTATTCCTCAAGTGTAAGCAGAAAGCACACAGGAGACAGAAGCAGGGTCGGACCACTGAGGTCTTACTTATTTACAGAGTAAGTAGAAACAAGACAAGGAAGACCAAGGTCTATCTTGAATTAAACCTGGCCAACAGTGTCAAGGACAGTAAGAAGGGATTTTTGGACACATCAGTAACTGAGGGGAAATAAATTATATTGTGATACTGTTACTAAATGGAGGGGGAACTGTGGTAACAGAGAAAGCAAAGAAGACCAGTTACTTGAACAATTTTCTTTGCATTGGTCTTCACTGACAAGATCAGCCCTCAGGAATCTCTGACACAGGAGACTAGAGTAAAGGAATGTTGGAAAGAAGGTTTTCATTCCTTCATGGAAGATTGGGTTACAAAACACACAGTTGAGACAAACTGGACATCCTTATGGGCCCTGATGGGATGCATACATGAGTGCTGAGACAGCTGGCAGATGCCATGGCCAGGCTGCTCATGGTCATCTTTGAATCAGAAAAGTTGCCTAAAGGCTGGAAGACAGCAAAATATCACCCTACTCTTCTAAAGGGGCAAGAAAGAAGATCCAGAGAACCAACAGTTGGTCAGCTTCACCTCAGTCCCCAAAAAGGTGATGGAACACCTCATTCTGGAGGGCATTTCTATCCCCGTGGAAGACAAGAAGATGATCAGGAGTAGTGGATTAATTAGTGGTAAATCATGCTTGACCAATCACCTTGTATGATGAAACTATTGCCTATTTGCCTTAAAACCAAGAACCAAAAAATATTAGGTGATAAAATACAGCTGCCTTTAATGAAGATACCTGCAGGTGCATGACACTCCAGAATACACACTGAAAATGTGCAAAAAGATATACACATAACATAGAGCAAATACAGTTTCATAAGTTTAGCAAATTAGCATAATTGATGAGAATCCCCAATTAGAAACACAGGTGGTGAGGTAATTCCCCCTCTTGGTTCAACCCTCTTCTGAAGCTCCCCTTCCTTGTTAGCTGTTTATGGCAGAAAGTGTCTTGGCAAGGTGGCTCCACCTTCATTCTCAGAAGAAGCAGGATTAGGATAGGGCCTTAGGAACATGTTTTTTTCCTTTCTATCTAGCAGAGTAGGGAAAATACTAGCTACAAATTTGTATATATTTACAATAATAAGCTACAGAGCTACAAATATATATGAAGAATGTATAAAAGCAAAAATCAGTTTGGCATCAAAACTGCCACCTGGTTGGACAAAGGGAGAACAATGGATATTGTCTACCTAGACTTCAGCAAGGCTTTTGACACTGTTACTCACAATATCATCTTAGACTCCCTCATAGCAGGGAGGCGTATTAAATACACTAGAGAAATATGTAGCCCTTCAGATGGACCTTGACAGCGTGGAAAGATGGGCAGAGAGGAACCTTCTGAAATTGAACAAGACCAAATGCAGGGTCATGCACTGGAGAGGATTAACCCAGGCAGCAGCAGAGCCTGCACCTGACCTGATGGGAAGCAGCTGTATGGAGAAGGACCTGGGGGTCCTGGTGGACAACAAGCTGTCCATGAGCCAGCAGCGTGCTCTGGTGGCCAAAAAGGCCAATGGTGTCCTGGGGTGCATCAGGAAGAACATTGCCAGCAGGACAAGGAGGGTGTTCCTGCCCCTCTACTGTACTGTACTGTACTGTACTCTACTCTACTCTACTCTGTCCTGCCCTGCTGAGGCCATTTGTGGAAAACTGTGTCCAGTTCTGGGCCCTTCAGGACAAGAGACGTGGAGGCCCTGGAGCAGTCTAGAAGAGGATGACAAAGATGATTTAGGGACTGAAGAATCTGTCTTATGAAGAAAGGCTGAGAGAGCTGGGCCTGTTCAGCCTTGAGATAGGATAATTGAGAGGGGACCTGATCAATGTCTGTGAGTATCTGAAGGGAGGGTGTCAAGAGGGTGGAGCCAGGTTCTGCTCAGTGATGCCAAGCAATAGGACAAGAGACAACAGGCCAACATGCATATGAAGTTCCACTTGAACACAAGGAATAACTTCTTTACTTTGTGGGTTACTGAGCTCTTGCACAGGTTGCCCAGAGAAGTTTTGGAGTCTTCCTCACTGGCTATATTCAAGACCTATCTGGATACAATCTTGTGCCATGTGCTCTGGTATGAGCCTGCCTTGGGCAGGGAGGCTGGACCAGATACCCATTATGATGTCTTCCAACCTGACCCATTCTGTGATTCTGTTTTACAAGTATGTAGGCCAGAAAAAACAGATTGAAGTAAATGTACCTTCCCCTTTGAAAATGAGACAGAAGAGCTGGTGAGAAGTCTAATGGAGAAAGCTAAGATTCTCTGAAAGATTTTTCAGTTCAATTTTTAATGATAAGCTCTCTATCAGACTATTTATGTACCCATGGTGACTATCAGAGAAATGGAATGTGCAGTCTGGCAAATTGGTATCACTTCAACAATAGAGAATTTCTTTCCAGCATAGTTATCTTTGAAAACTATGAAATCTATCTGGTATACCAGCCATTTTAGCATTGCTTATATATTTTCCTCTGTGCTTGCATTAATTATTTTATTTGTACATACAGTTAAATTGTTGACAATGAGGACTCTGTCATGTTTGGAAATGGGTGCAGTGGAATGATCTATATGACAGGCAAACACAAAACATCAGAGTTTTGGAAAATGAAGAGAGCATTTGGCAAGAACATTACATCTGGTTCAAATGGGGAACACAAAGCAGCTGACTGTGAAATATCATATTTATACAGGAAGCACTGAAGTGCTGCTCTGAGTCCCAAGTCCTGACCTTGCTCCAAGGAGCTGTTCTGAAACCTTCTCTCACCTACCAAAAGTACAGTCAGCCCTACTCTCCCTTAGAATTATTGTGCTTTGTGAGATTCCATAATTGAATTTGTGGTCTGACCGTGACCTTTGTAAGTATTCTTTTACATTCACACACATATGAGTGATGATGTATATGTTTCTTCACACATCTGCTCTACTATTTGAAATACTATTTCTCCACATTTTCTATTAACCAACAAAAAATTCTTCTCTTTTAGATCTGAATGTCATCTGTAATAAATTACATGTGACTCTGGCACACTTCAATTTTATTAAATTTGGAAAGAAAAAAAGAAATAAGTCACAAGTCCCTGCAGTCAAGTTCCCAGTTAGTCTGAGACACAATGTGGAGAGTTGGAACAGAAACTCCTTCTACATCCTCCTTCCAGTATCACATAGACCAGAATAAAAGATTATAGTAGGGGTAAAGTTCCTATCTGATAGGATAGGACTTTGTATTTCTGTCTGTAGCAGCTTGTGTCTCCACTCTCTTGTAGTGGAGACTCAAGCTGCTACAGATAGAAATATAAATTGCTTTCAATGGAAGTTTACCTGAGTAAGGACTGCAGGAACTTTGTTTATGAAGAACTGAAAGAGTTTTCGGGAATTTCATCAATCATATTACATTCAGTGCATGCTGGTACCTGTCCCTGCTCACTTTATATGGGCAAAACTTGTCAATGGCCGTGAAGGAGTTATTCTTGAGGAACAGTTATGAGGAAATGGTACTCAACCTGGTGCTTAACAAAAAAATGAAATTTGCTTGATTTCAGAGTTAAGATAACCTGCCTTCCCCCCCCCCCCCCTTTTTGGTATCTCCCTGATGATTTAAAAAATAGCTTTTTTTATATACTGTATTGACCCCGCTATAATTAACACAAATATATGAAAATCTCATTGTGAGATCTGAAAAACTGCTGCTTCTTTTATCTGTAGGTAAATTTCCTACTACTTTAAATTTTAACCATTCATCCAAAATCATGTTATATAAAAACTGTATGCGTACAGTTAATACGTTAATACATATTTATTACGTTTTTTAAAACTCCCTTTGTAGATATAAGTTTATGAAGTTAAAGAGCTGATGAAGAAAGACATTAAGTGCTGCTAGCCAAAGGTAAAGTACAGCAAACATCATAGATCACTACTGTGCTTGAATCTCCTATCCAGTTGCAAAACAGACAACCGAGTGACACAGGCTTCAAAATATTTAAGATTTTGTGTAACAATCAGGCTTGAGTCTTGACATTGTTTTTGTTTCCATTTAAACAGAAGCACTGGATTGGATTAGTAGGAGTTCCTTTCAGTTCTACAAATTATGTCAAGCATTAATTTTTTGCTCTAGGATCTCCTTTCTGTAAAGAATAAATTCAGATGGAAATCTCTATTAGTAAACCTCAAGGAGGGAAATACTAAGTTTCTGGCACCCAAAACAAGAACAGCTTAAAATGCTGGAATGCTTTTATAGAAATATTTAAAAAATGTAATTTGCCACAATCACAGTGTAATTTTAACTTTAATTAAATTCAGGGATTCCATTCAGCAATTGTATTACACGCCTTATGAAATCCAAGTGACTAAGTGGGAGAAATCTGTGCAACTTATGCCACCGAGAAAATTTTTTTTGGCTCACAGGTACAATGGGTAGTAGAATGCTGAAATGCTGTTTTTTTGGTGGTTTTGCATGTTTGTTTGTGTTGGTTTTTTGTTTGGTTTTTTTTTTGGTGTTTTTTTTTGTTTGTTTGTTTTTTGTTTTGTTTTGTTTTTTGTTTTGTTTTGTTTTTTGTTTTTGTTTTTGTTTTTGTTTTTTTTTAACATTGACCTGTGAGAAGAGGGCGGGGGGGATAAAAATTTTAGGAGGCAGGGTACTTTTTCATATAAACCATTACGAGAACTCTGGCTGGGCTTGGGGTCACCAGTCACTGTCTGAAAACATTTCTTTCCTTAGGTTATGTGTCCATGAAAAAGCCCATAACTTTCAGCTAAAGGAGTTCTTAATTATTACTGATTGGCTCATGAGTCTTAGACATATTCCAAAAGCTAGTGTGTCCTGGACTTTTGTCTGACTCAAGTTTTAGTTTTGTGGGTATTATTTTATTGTCCTCAAATTGTGTCCATTTTAGATTTTTTTTTTTTCTGGATGCTGATATGTACTGTTGCACCTAAGCCAGGCACTATTTAGTCATTATCATTTCCCCTTTCAATTTTTGTTTACAATTTTGTTTATCAATTTACACAGATAAAAGAAAGTTACTTGGGCATGTAGTGCAATTAAAGCATTTTTTTATAAGTCTTCAGGAGAGAAGAAATGTGTAAGTCCCTGCCCCTGCTGCACCCTCAAAGATACTGGCTCATTTTTGTTGTGCTTTGAATGTACAATTTAATTAAGTGCTCAAATCTACTCCTTTTTTCAGGCTCAACAAGAATTTGCTCTGTATTTAAGTGAATATAGGAAGTTCTTTTCCCCTCACTATGTGTAATTGCTCTTATTTCAAGCAAAATTATAGTGATAATGGTTGCATGCCTGTTGTTTCTGTAGCGTATGTTGGACATCATTTGTATAATGTTTGTGCTATATGAATTTCAGACACAGAGGGATTTTGGCCTGATGAACTCATAGACATAATACACTGTTTTTAGTGAAACAGGGTTGTAGCTCACAGTTGATTGAAGTTCACAAATGAATACAATATACTTAGTAATTACAGACCTGAATTCAGGCAAATGATGTATTTTCTGTTATTATTCTGCTCTGGTTGAGAGACTTCGCAGATTTTTCCTCCTTTGAAAGACGTAACTCCGCATAGATATAAAGGCCAGGCCAAATTTCTTAATGCTGCCTAGGAAGAAGGCCAATTTTATATGACAGTAATAGATAAAGCTCAAGTGTTTACTTTTCAATCCATTCACATTGATTCAGAAAACACAGCTACTCAACTGAATATTTAGTCTTCCTGGCCATTTGTAGCAGCTATGTGTTATGCTAACTGTATATTGGCCTAAAGGGCTACATTTTCAAAGCAGCATGCACAAATCCCATTAGGAGTGACTGGGACTGATTGTTAATATGTAACCTTCCACGTGCCTGCTTTTGAGGAAAGGTTTACCTGAAACACATAGGTCTGAAATGTTACATCTCTGGCTAAATAGAACAGCTTCTAGAGTACCTGGTGAAGGGTTTGAGGCTGTGGTCCTGGCACACGCTGGTGCAGCCTAAGCTCACTGACTGCCTACTTCCTGTTGCACAACTCAGTGACTAAACAGCCACTCCGGGTTTTAGCAGAAGCCAGTTTAAAGTGAATGGGACCTTTATGGACCATTTTGTTTTATCTTTCTCTGGACCAAATGACAACATGGTTGAGAACTAGAAACCTGTTGTGCCATTGTAATAGGATATACATTTAAATTAGAGTTCTGTGAGTGAAAAGATATTCATGTTGGCATAATTTTCTGTAATCCAGTGGAAAATCTGCAAACTCTGCCTGAATGGCTGGGCCTGAAGGGAGGTGAGATACAGTATGAAAAAGAGCGCCATGTATTTAATATGGATATTTTGTTTCTACTACACCACTAGCAGTAAAACATCACAAATAAATCCTGTTAGATTTCCTTCCATTCTAACATGCAATTTCCACAGCTGTGGTTTTAGATAGATTTTTTCCGAAGTTTGGATTTAAAAAACATTTCTTGAAGGACACCTCTCTTGGTGCTGGTGGCTTTTTGTTTGCTTGGTTGCTTTTTTTTGGTTTGTCAGGGTTTTTTTTGTTTGTTTGTTTGTTTGTTTGTTGGTTTTATTTGTATATGAAAAGGTGGATTTCCAGTTACAGTTTTGTTCTTGAAAAACTGCTTTGCTTATCTTTGGATTCAACATCTAAATCTGAATTTTTCATGAGACTTTTTCTCCTTTTTTTTTTTTCTCTCACTAAAATGCTTTTTTTTTAATAAAAAAAAAACAAACAAAGAAGCAAAAAAGTAAATATTGTAATACAATTAAAGTCAGACACACTAACACACTCAGAATGTTTCACAATCTTTTGTAAACTAATGAAATTCGGGTTTTTTGTTTGTTTGGGTTTTTTTGTTTGTTTGTTCTGTTTTGGGGAAGGGGGAATAGAAGGAAGTAGGGGTGAAAGCTGAAAATTTGCTACGTGCTGAACACGTGAGTTATGCATGTCTATGAGTATACTTCTCCTATCCTTAAACCAGACTTATACTCCCAAGCCAGACTTCCAGAGCACTTGGTCCACTTGGTCCCAGTTGGACTATCTTGTCTGCAGTGTTATTAACTTCATGTTTTGGGTTTTGACAATGCCCATATATGTCAACAACTTGAAAAAGGGTCTAAGAACAGCCTCAGTAGAAAGGAATGTCTAATGTGCTGGTACTGTGAGTGATGCCCATGGCAAATACTTCACAAGAATGCTGTAAAACAAAGAAAAAAACAAAGAAAAGAATAAACAGAAAGAGACATGAGAGACTTCCAACTGACTTTGACATTGAAAGCAACCAAAAATATTTTACCTGCTAAAATATCATAGCTGAAAGTAAGTGTGACTGTAAATAAGTTTGCTTAAGATTATATGTTAGAATATTTCTGGATTTCAGGAGGAAACAACAGTGTGATCAAGAGTTTCCATATCTTTACCAGTTTATTTTAAAGGTATATATTAGGAAGAGGAAGTGAAAATTATTAAAAGCATTTTAATTTTTTAAATGTTGTGTTTATATATATATTATATATAAATATATATATTTTTAGTTTGTATTATATATAATCTCCTTGTGGGATAATCTTGTGGTAAATTAATTCAGGACAATTCATTATTTACTAAATCCATAAAGTGTGATGGGTAATTTCTACATTGGCTATATGCTATTCCCTGTTGTGTTTTTTGCACAACAGATAACTGACGTTGTAAGATGTGTCAAGGTAAAAATGGACACAGAATCTGCTGTTCAGGTTTTTTACCTGAACATTTTGCTCCTGTGCAAGAGTAATTTGAAAGGAAAGTTCTGCACTAAACAATTGTCTGCATTCTCTTGTTTCTGCTTTTAAAATCTCGTAAATCCTTCACTGACTGCTGGAGTAGTGTTGCATTTGGAAACTTTGTTTGTCCCTTGGTGCCTACTAACTGAAAACTTACATGTACGGGTAGCCAATTGGAAAAATATACCTGTTTAAACATATGCAGATGCTGCTATGTGATTTGTACTTTGTGCATAAGTGATTTTGTATGACTGAGGGCTTCTTTCATTTTTTGCCTGCTTTCTTTAAGTCTCAAAAGGACAAAATTACAGGGAAAAAAAAAAGAGGAGAGGTATGTAAGACTAGTTAAGCTTGCAAATCGAAGATATTTAATCTGATCTATTAACTGCATTTATGCAACTTTTCTCAGTGTTACTAATATGACTACTTGTGCATGTTTCTACTACTTTGCAACAATCCACTTAGTAAATAACTTATGTTGGCTTGAAACAAGGTAAAATACAGTATCAAGAATTGGTAAAGAATGGTAAAGCTCATACAGTGAAGTTTCTGGTTCTAGTTTTGTTTTAAAATTCAAGAAGAATAAAACCAAAATTACCAGGAAAATTAATTTTATGGCCACCTTGACACCTCTGTCTCCATAGTGGTATAAGTCACCTGTTCTGTGCCAGGAGTCATGTCAAAGACAAAATTATCTGAGTAGTGGGTTTGGAGCAGTAACACACACCAATGCAAGAACAGAAAAAAATGCATCAACTGTATTATCTTCAGATGCAAATGTCTTCAGGTTTGCTTTCCGTTCTATAAAATGTACAATATGTTTGAATATAGCTAGGTATCTGTTAAGACAAAGCATACACAACTGTTTTTAAACAGCTATTCTTTATATAAGAAATAGAGAAAAAATTAATAATAAAAAAGCATAATTAAGGGAAAAATATAATTTTATGTTTTAAAAATCTAGAATTTAGGAGTTTGTTGATTTTGGTGTTAATGAGCCATTTACTTATCAATGTTCCTACTTAAGGCTCTCTATATATACAGGTGTGCTCTTTTGCCACAACTACTGTTTATTGAAGTTGATTGCTCATTGCATTATTGAATTTAGGTTATTAAAAATCCATGATGATTTGTTTTCCTTCCTGTTGAGTAATGAAGTGGGTCAGTCTGAAGCCAGAATATTTTTAAAGCT
Source organism: Acrocephalus scirpaceus scirpaceus (assembly GCA_910950805.1). Classification (NCBI taxonomy): domain Eukaryota; kingdom Metazoa; phylum Chordata; class Aves; order Passeriformes; family Sylviidae; genus Acrocephalus; species Acrocephalus scirpaceus. Next base: position 32,456,306 of record OU383776.1, read on the forward strand.
GAAATATGACCAAGAATGCACACTTCAGCACAGTCCCTTTGCACTCGGGACCTTTCCACTGTCTTTGTTGTTTAGTAAAATCTTGTCAAAACTATTGAAAATATGCTGATGAAACAGTGATATACTGTTTGTATTGAGGGAAAGAGAAGTGGAAAACTTATGTGGAAGGTGTCCCTGTACGGGTGATTTGTTGGAATTACAGAAATATCACCATCACAGAGGGAATAAATTTATGAATATGGCAGAAATTTCAGGGAGTGTTTTTCTGTTAGACATCTCTTGAATAACTAAATAGAAGATTTAGGTCACTAGTACACACTAGCAGACTGAAAGGATGAATTCATAGCATTAAATCTTTAAAAAGCAGCAGCATCCTCCTTCGCATTGGAGATTTTTTGGGGAAAGAGCTTACTTTAAAATGCAATTTTAAATGAGTGATAGAATCTCTGTATTTATACACATACACAAGTATTTTCTCTGTATATAATTATTACAGTTCTCCTGAAATGAGGAAATGCTTTTCTCCTGATTAAATATGGCTTGGAATAATTAATTAAAAATCTTTACTGTGTTTTAGTATTTCTTCTGAATGTTTTCTGCATGATCACTTTTTAGAAGCCTTTGTTTAGTAAGAAGTAGAATTACTGGAAAACCAGAAGAGATTAGTTAAAAATTACTTCACATTGTTAATGATCTTTCTGTAGGCATGAAAGTTGGACATAATATCTTTGCATTAAATAAAAAATCCCTTCATTAGATAACAAACTTTTTCTTAAGAGAAAATTTGAGACAAATCTACTCAATGTGTCTTCTTGGGCTTTTGTTTCTTAATTTGCTTTAATCTATGTAAATGCCAGAAGTTTTCACTTGCACTGTCATCGTGCTGCGAAATCTTAAAAATATCAGTTTTCTGAGGCATAAACGACACTCCCTCCTTACCAACTCATGGCAGCCCAGTTCACACTTTATAGAACAGAACCAACTCTTGCACTTTTAAATGTTACTGACAGGACTTGCAATGGTGTTGTGAGCACTACTTTACAAACAGGTAGATATTTTCCTAACAAATGTTTCTGAGTTTTTCCGCACAGGACTCTCTATGTGACAATTTCTGTAGCAAATATTTTGCAGAATTCCTAATAATCTCTGTGTTTTAAAGTGTTTGAAAAGATGTGTGAGAAGGGCATGTCTGCTGGTTAGAAAGGTCATTCTTTTCAAGAAAATGTGATGTCTCCTCTGCAGCTCTGGAGAAATGCTCTTGGTTCTAGAAAAATTGTGTTTAGTACGTAATAGTATCAAAACATGTTGTTGTACGAACAGAAATGACTTTTTTTTCTGCATTTAGATGGAGGAAACATATATATATTTAGTTTTATTAAGAGGTAATTCCTGAAATCCTTTTTTTTTTCTTTGAAGTTAATTTAAATTTTTGTTGTATTTACTTTACTTGTACAGTAGGCAGCAGTGCCTAGCAAGTGTAATTATTGTGTATTTCTGATTTACTTAAAATTTTGATTCAATCAGAATCCCTAAATCTGACAACCTATAATCAAACAAAGGGAGTACTCTAGTAGGTGGGAATTAACAGAAGGGAATTAAACTGTCATTTTGCAGCAGCTTAGACCAATATGAAAGCCCATTTATGAGTCTCTCAGTAAACATCCCTTTTATTTTGTCTAATTGCTAGTTTGAATGTATCAGACTCATCAATGGGATTAGGGTTAATAGATGTTTGGTCACACATAACATGCAGAGGAGGAATCTGATACACACACGCACAAAAATTGCACTTAATGAGCTTAGCAAATGTTTGCCATATTTTTAATGAACCCTGGGGCTGTCATTTAGAAATGCTTAGCAACTGCTTTTCCATCCTTGAAAATAGAACAACTGAAGGACATTAACACTATGTACACCATAAATAATGTGAGCTATTTAAAGATACAAACTGGGAGGTGGGAAGGATGACATTTTCTGTGCAGGAGCCAATGATACTTAGCACTTCATGTGTGTGTTAGATCTCTCACATCTCAGACAGGCATCTCTAGGTTCCTACAGGGAATGGGTGTGAGTGTTTGAAGGAGATCAAATAACTCCATGAGGAGTTTTTGTTGTTGTTAGTTTGTTGTTGGTTGTTAGTTTGTAAGGTTTTTTTCCTTAAGTTAAACCTCTTTATGACACAGTTTTCAAAATAATTCTCCCCTTTCTTTAGTTTCACCCTTCTCATCTTGTTTCCAAATACTTGCAGGAAAGATTTTTTAAAATGTGTATAATTTGCATCATCTACTTCTAAGTTAATAATTTCTGTCTTTGCTACTAAGTAGAATGCTTGCTTAAACAAGTGATGTGGCAAAAAATGGGCATACTCTGAGGGACTGATTGCACAGTTGATTTAATGATCCATTCATTAACCTCTGGGACCCATGCCTAAAACCAATGCAGGCTGATTAATGGGGAATTATTGGAGCAAACTATGTGTCTTGTGGTGTAATTATTTTGACTGGACATAACAAAATCAGGTTTTCCTTAGGGAAGGACTTGATATAGTAGTGCAAAAAGTATCATTCATATGAATTATGTCTAGAAGAAATGAATCCTTTTAATACTTCAGTTGCCATAGAGGCAGTGGGTCTAAAATCCTTTGTCTGCTCAGTGAAATCTTTTGAAACATCAGCTCTTAAGGTCTTGGATAAGGAAAAGAATCTGAAAACTGAACTGGCCTTTAAATGCATGCTGTTGCTATCAGTCAAAGAAGACCCTGCTGTGTCAAGTGGCTAATGCTTTTAAAAATTTTGAATAGCTGAGAAAAAGTTGTTTTATTAGTTTGGAGTTTATAGGTGTCACCAGACAAGGCTGTGACTACTGAAAACCGTGTTTCAGCAGTGCAGTTTTAGTTAATATAGTAAGGAAGGGTTGTATACAACTTCTGTTATACTAAAGTGAATGCTTCAATGCAAAAATAGGGAGGGTTTGAAAGGGAGGCAAAACAAGAAAGGCCTTCAAACATCTTTCATCCAGTCATACAAATGTGAACATAAATAGTGTTGAAATTCAGTAATTATTCCTTTAATTTTCTTGGCTGGTGTTGTGTACATGAGCAAGAGGGACTAAGCTCTTTTTTCCTCAATCTGCTTTTAGCTCATACCTTAAACTTCTTGAAATTAGGGGGAAGTATGATGACTACCCTCATCTTAACTTTGACTTTGCAGCATATGTATTTGAAAATTTCAGAAATAATCCTTTTGGCTTTTAATTTATAGAATATTTTATTCAGAAAACTAAATAACTCTGAAGTTCTCCATTGGTGTGCAGAGATGTTTTACTCTACTGTGCAATTAGTTCAAACCTACAATTTCCTGGAAATGTTTTATATAATAGTCATGCTATGCCTCATACAAAATCTTAGGCCCTATCTCAAATATCTGTGAGGAGGCCCTCACCATACAAAGTAAACTACATCTGTCCTGTTTCATACATGTTTATGTAAAGTAGATAACTTAGCTGTGCAGGGGTTGCTTGAAAGCAGAATAAACTCTTGGAACTGCTGTGAAGCCATGTGGACATTCACAGCCGCACAGACTGTGATAGGGGATTTCAGACTGCAGCTCCTATTATCCATATCACTGGTAATGTAGTTTCCATGTTTTACTGCCTTATTTCTATTGTGTTTATTTCTCTTGGACCAATATATCTTAAATTTTCCCACCGATACTTTCATATAGGAATTTTATAACTGCATAGCAAAGCTTCACATTTTTTAAATTCTTCAGGGTGATTATTGATTTATCATGCTTTAGAAAATAATTTAAGCTTTGACAAGATAAATTTTTGTGCCAAGTATAGTGTACATTTTCAACATAGTTTAAAAAAGGTTTTCCAATTTCTTCAGGAAGGAAAAGTTTTTGGTTTACACAAGTGTGAGGTATAAAAATACAGTTTGACACCAAACTGAAATTCATCACTATTTGAATTGCTCTGAACAAGAGATATCAAAAGCATAATAAATATCAGAAAACTAAAAAAGACTCTGTTGATAGAAGAGGCGTGTTCAGGAAGGATTGGACTGACTATGTGGCACAAAGGAAGAAGCAGATGTTGAACTGATTGGGGAATGTCCATATACAGGAGCAACATAAATCTCTCACCCAAACATCAGGACTGTGAGGGAGTAGATAATGTGGGTGTATCAAAGTAAAAGACAGTGAGAACAAGCCTGGGAGAGAGCAGGAATGTTTCTTTGAAAACCTGAGATTTCAGTAGCTCATTCATCTGGAAAATCTGCAAAATCATACAAAAACTATTTTCTGACTTCACTATTTGTGATGAGGAAGGTTAGTAGTGCAATGTGCTGCACTGTTTTGAGGTGAATTCTTCACAGGACAATGGGAAGAAGTCTGGCTCCCTACCTGGACCCTCATACTCCTGTGGTCTCTACAGAAGTCACAGTGGGAGGCAGGGATGGCAATCAGACAATTTTGTACCAAAATAAAAATATATTTATTTTGTTATATTTCCCTCCACCCATCCAAGGTTTTGGGATTTTTCCCTACAGCCTTATGCAAAACCAAGGAAACCACTGCAGGTCTTCAGATCTGATACAGTTCATTACATAAGCATGGACTAAGAGGTGAATTCTTCAACAAAGAAAAGAAAAACGGTAAATACTTCTTATGCTGGAAAAGTCATTATAATTTTACTTCTAGCACCTGTACTTCATGTCCCTAAGACTTCAGGAATGGTGTAGTAGCAGGTACTGCCCCTGCATATGCACAGATTCAACTGTGTGTGTGCATTGAGAGTAAAGCCCCAAGATATCTCCCCAAGTTCATCCTAGAGACTCTCTTACCTGACTGATTATGTAAATCAGTAAAATTTATGCTGTTGTATTGGTCAGCATGTAAAATAACCTGTAATCAGTATAGAACGTGATGTGCAGAATATCAGTGTAACTTGAAATTCATAGCATTTTAACACCAGTTTCCATAGCTACAGTATAATCTAGACATCTGAGAAGCTAGCCTGCCTTTGCCAGCCCTGTCATTTCAAGAGAAATAAATTAAGGAAGCTGATCACAAGCCTGGATTATACAGTTTCTTTAAAGTACAGCAACCAGATCTAAAAACTAACCAAGAATGAACACCATTGGGACAGAATGGATAAAACCCATTTCCTGTAACTTTAGTAAGAAAACTTGAATGTAGCCTCCTCTATATCTTTTTTTTTTTTTTTTTTTACTTCTCTCAAGCAATATTTTATGTTATACCTGGCAGTTATATTTGCTGGACCATATTTCTTGATTTTTGAGAAGTTGTACCATATTCTTAAATGAAGCTTTGAAAAAATAAACAGATGGAAAAATGAGAGTGAACAGGCGTAGGAAAGAGATACAGTTAAATGAATGCTAAAGGGCAAAGCTTCAGTGCCAGACAGTTATTTGCATATGCACAATATGTTTCTGTCTAGAGGCATATTTTCTCAAAGTGTGTGTGTGTATTTCTATGAGTCTATATTTATCTGTATTACTGGCAACATATGTATGGCTATGAATAGATTTGGGGTGTTTGCTGAATGATTTATGATGCTGCCTAATTTTTTTTTTCTTTAAATACACAGGGATTTTGAGAAATGATCTCCTATAGGTAGGGAAATTGGAAAGAAATACAGGCATAATTTCTTAAATACAAAACACTGGAATCCAGAGAACATCCTGTTATGTACATATTTGTGGGCATTAGATTTGTGGGATTAGAGGGCAAATATATAATAGGTATGCATGTGTGTTTTCTAGGCCAGATCATTTATAAAATGTTTAACAAGGAGATGAAAGCTGTCCTGGTATTTGAAGGACTGAGGAGCAAGGTTACAATCTGCAAAAGGTGATTTTCTGTTGGCCATATTTGACTGACAGAAAAGATCAGAGTTTTTTTTTTCAAAAAGAGAGTTTTGTACCCAATAGTTTGTGACACTCCAAGAGAGAGGGAAGAAAAAGCTGTATAAAAGTTTCATAGTTGCTATCTACATTAGGTAACTGTCCTGGTATAGCACTACAAATGGTCTATGTTGGTAAATATTTGCCATGATCCTAGAAGATTGGCTGTATTATTGTTGTATTTGGCAAATGGGAATACCATGCCTACAGCAGAGAGTGGAAATGCAGTCCTGAATATTATGTAATTTATCACCAAGTAATTAATAATACTTATATTGCTTACATAAGTAAAGAAATAAAGAAGAAATTTTGTGTGACTTTAAGTAAGAAGAGCCTTGTATCTAATATTTTAAAGACAACATATTTGTTTAGCTTACCTTTTATAAATAGGTCTATCTCCTTGTATTGGCTACTGCAAATACATAGAAGTGCACTGTAATGTCATATTTGACTTTTCCTTTTATATGACATCTTACTGGGGACTCATGTCCTAATGAATTAAAATAATATAATTTCAGTCTGGAATATGGCTTAAATACTTGGAAGACACAGCCAGAGAAAATCAATGTTTCTGTTCTTGGGCACAGTGGTATTTTGTTGGGATTTTTATTTTAATTTTTTTTCCTAAAGGTGGATATAAAAAGGTATGATACATTGACTTTGACCTGTCAGGCTGAAGCTATTACAGTCAGCCAAATCAGTGATCCATAAGCTAAAGTCTCTCAAGTACAAGCCTTGACCCAATAAGCTGAAATGTCTAGTAAGAATTGTTATGGACTTTTGGAAAAAAATTAAAACAGATTCTTTGCAGTGCCTATACAATTAATTATTCAGCAGTCTGAAAGGTCTCTTGAGATCAGCTCAAAAGTAGTAATAACATGTTTTTAGACATCTTATTTCTGCAGTTCTAAAGATGTGGAGTTTCTTATATTTCCTGGAAAGTTTCTAGGCAAAATAATGTCTCTGAAACTTCATTCATTTGGTAGCTGTTCATAATTCATAGCAGGAAGAGATAACAATTGATGAAATACACTTTTTGGAATATTCTTTCCCTTTTGTCCCTTCAAAAAAATCCTAATTATGACTCATATAACATTGCTAAATATATATTTGAAGTTTAGGGGGTTTCAAATAAGGCCAGTAACCTGATTTGTCTCATAGTTTAGTGCTCAATTAATCTTAGTGCAATCTTAGTTCAAGCAGTAGACACTATAGATTGTTAAGAGTTCTTCTCAAAATGCTGTGATAACCCTATTTTTTTAATTGAAGGAAAATAATGACAACAGATCAGTAGTCACAATGTCTCTGTGCAATTGTGGATACAAGTCTCTTTTAGAACAAGATAGTAGTCCAGTACTTGGAATTACATTATTTCTCAGTAATAAACTAAGGAATGGGACAGTCAAGATAGGTCCGAGTGAAAGTCCTGACATTGTTAAAAAAGAAAATTGTATAGTGGTCCCTCCATCCAAATATTGTGTCTGTTCTTAACTTTGTCCCAGAAATATATACAATGAAACAATGAACTTGTGGGAAGAAGGAGTAGTATTTGGAGACCAGTTTTATGACAAGGTAATAACATAAAGAAACACATATAAAAGATTTTAATCCATTCTAAATAAATAAAAGTTCTGGAAAATACAAGTTGGAAAATTTTAGTTAAATAATTATTAAAATCATGGAGAAAGGGAATATTCTGTGGAATTCAATGCTCCAGATATTGTTAGTAACTAAGAATGTACATATGTATCAAAAAAGATCAGAGAAATTGATAGAGTGTAAGTCCAAGACAGGCATTAAACATAGGAACTGTCAAAGTCTCAACTGTCATCACCAGAAACCATGAAGACATTGTTTTATTCGTTTTATTTTTCCCTCTGTGACAGCTCATGCTTGACAACTGATGGGATGATAGGCTAGGTGGAGCTTTGATCCATGATTTCTTATCTAGAAACTCTGACCCTGTAATTTTTTTTCTGTCTGCCTTCTTTGGTTTAGATTTGCATTGCCATAGAAAGAGTAATCTGAGTATATGGATGCATGCACAAAAAATGTGGAAAAATTTGAGAAAAAATAATTCTTTTTCGTGTAATTAAGAAAGAGGACAGCAGAGATTTACTGTAAATTCAGATCCTAATGTATCATTATTCTTCAGAATTTATTGGACTCACCAGTTCACTTGAAACAGTTTTGTTGTAATTGTTGTGCAAGACTGAATAGACAGGGCTTTTAATTTTTCCCTAAAGAGGGAACATTTTTTTAATGCTTGGATTATTGCATTTCTTTGAATTATGAGCTCATCCAGCACATCCCAAATTTTGTGTTAACAGTGTAGGTAATTACATACCAAAGAATGTAGTAACCATTTCATGCCAGAAGAGAATTTTGAAAAGGAGAATTGTTTGTTCTGGTTTGGTTCAAACCAGGTGGAAGCACCAAGTATGTATGTGGTTTCACGTTCATCTCTGTTTCTGTTGGCTAAATTTAGTGTAGTGGTCTAAATGTTTTTCTGCTGTGAGATAGGATTAAGAGGGAAAAGGCAGAGCAGGCTCAACTTAAGGTAAACAGATTTTATTAACACACACAACACTAAAGAATAAAGTGGGAAAAATTGAAACTTCAAAACACTTCTCTTTCCCCCACAAAGAGTTCACTTTCCCACAACCAACATAAAAAGACAAAACTATGATTTTCAGTCAGTTTCACCATATAAACATAATCCTTCATCACTTTGGGAGAGGAGCCTCTCTTAGTGTCCCATGGATCCCATGGACGACTTAAAACAATTCTCTTGTGGGTTTTAACTGTCACTAAAACAGCCACCCTGTAAAATCTGCTTTTGTGACCCCTCCCATTAGCAGTTTTCCAAGCTGCTTATGGGTCATGGGTCTAGACTTTTGCATATTAGGGTGTCACTTTTTAAAGATTAATAACTCCAAAGAACAAAGCATTCCACATCTCAAGGAACAGAGATATCTTCTCACTTCTTCACTACCACTCAGGACTTCGCATCTCTGTCTTTGTTCAAGCATCTCATAAGATCAATATCAAGTAGTCCATCACAAACACCTTTTTCAAAATCCTCACACAAATTTGAACATCTCCCTAAATGCATATCTTTCCCATGATTTGAAGGGATATTTTAGTCTAGTCTCCATGGTTTACATCGAGAGAAGTCCAGACAAAAATGTCCACTTCCTCAATCCCTTCTTCCAATAATCTTTATCAGTTCTTTCACTGACCCTGTATCATGCTGTCTCTACATTTTAAATCACTTTCATCAAGGAAGGAAGGAAAGAGTTGGAGTTCGAAAGCTTCATCTTGTGTTAAGGAGTTAAATCTTGCCCAGGCCTGCAGTGGTCATGTGATCTCTGCCGGGCTGCAGCTCCTCAGGCTGAAGGATCCCAAAGCAGCCAGGCTCGCTCTTTCTCTCAGCTGCAGTTCATGGTGTCTAATTTCAAAGCTGTACTGCTGGTGGCAGGGGGGCGATCCCATTCTCCCCCAGACCAGTGGCACTGGCAACCAGGGCCAGGGGCATGGCCCAGGCAGCCCTGCTGGCTGCTGCAAGGATCCTGGCCACGGCCTGGCCCGGGATGGCTGCCACAGCCCTGAGCTGCAGCCTCCCCTTTTTCCCTGCCGGGAGCTGACAGAGCCCAGCCAGGCCTCAGGCTGGCTCCCCCCATCCCTGCAGGAGTGGGGACGGTGGGAGAATGGAAGGGCCTGGTGGGCTCAGGCCAATTTACCAAGCTGATGTTACCTGTTCAACTGCCCGGAAGGAAAAGGGCCATTTGGGCAAACTTAGGATTTATTGCCAAAGTCACATTCAGCTTTCTCTATGGTCAAACCACATGCCAACAGCCAAAAACTGGCCTCTGATAGGTCCCTGGTCTTTTCCAAAACAATTTCAAAGTCCTGGCAGGGCAATATTCCATATTCCTCTTTAATTAAAAACCAAACTGTGTTAACCCATAACAAAAATACAAGGCAACACCAAACTGAATAACTAAAATACAGATCTTTTTCATTTAAGACCTAATTAAGAGCTAAAGACATTTAAGAGCCAGTTGGAAACCCAGTACTGTCAAGTCCACCACCAAACAATATCCTTAAGCACAAAGCCTACTTGTCTTTTAAATACTGCTAGCTATGGTGTTTTAATCATGTCCCTGAGCTGCCTCTTCCAGTGCTTGACAACTCTTTCTCAGAGAAGAGATTTTTCCTGATACAAAATCTAAATCCTCTCTGGGACACTTAGATGCTGTCTCCTGTTTTTCCATTGGTAAGGACAGTAGAAGAGAATAGCAGAAGAGAGAAGTAGATAAAGGATGGAACCTAGGCAAGCAGGATTCCAGCTACGCTCTGCAAGGCTGACAAAGCAGGAGTCATGCAAAAAACCAGTACTGTGCTTACTCAGGTACTGGGGTCAAGGAATGACAATCTAAAATATTACAACAGTGCTGAAGACCACTAAAGAAGACCACTAAAAGACCATGTTACAATTAAGATAAGAGGTGCAACTACGCAAAATAAAGAAATACATATATGTACTTTAATTCTGTTATTTTTCCTGCAAAATAAAAGAAATATTATTTCTTTTTCAGTAATAATATCAACTAAGTGGAGATAGCTAATGAATATGTAATCAGTGTGCATGATAAAGTTCTGTTCACCTGATGCTCAAAGCACTCAATTAGAGGAAGGATCCTCTGAGTGACCAGTGAACTGCATTAAAAAATACCTGCTATCTAATACTCAAAACTTTATTAGAAAGTTTCTATTCAACCAATTTTGATATCAATATTGCTTATTATTTGGGAAAAGAGACCATCCTCCACCTTGCTACAATGATGTCCTTGTTATCCGTCTTTTCAGGTAAATGTAGAGAGTGACAAATCTCCCCTGAGTGTCCTTTTCTCCAGGCCAAAAACCCCCAGCTTTCTCAGCTGCTTCTCATGGACTTATACTGCAGACATTTTTGCCAGCTCCACTGCCCTTTCTAGACATGATCCAGCACCTCAATGTCTTTATTGTTGTGAGGGGCCCAGAACTGAACAGGGGATTCAAGATGAGGCCTCACCAGGTCCAAGTACAAGGGGATGATCCATTCCCTGGTCCTGCTGGCCACAGTATTTCTAATAGCCAGGATGCCATTTGCCTTCTTGGCCACCTGGGCACATGCTGGCTCATGTTCAGCTGCTTTTAACCATCACCCCCAGGTCTTGTTCTCCCAGGCAGCTTTCCAGTCACTCTGTCCACAGCCTGTAGCAGTGAATGGAGCTGTTGTGACCCAAGGGTACAACCCAGTACTTCACCTTCTTGAATGTTACACAACTGGGCTTGGACCATTAATCCAGCCTTTCCAGACCCTTCTCTAGAGCCTTCCTAATCTCCAAGAGATCAGCACACTCACCCAGTTTAGTATCTCCTGCAAACCAACCAATGATGCACTTGTGATTCGCTCATCTAGGCCATTGAACAGAACTGGCACTGACAGGGAGCCTTGGGGAAGGCCACTAGTGACTGACCACGAGTTGGGTGTCCCTCCCACTCCCTGGGCCTGACCATCCAACCAGTCTTTAACACAGCCAGCATTGCACCTGTCCATACCAGGAGCAGCCAGTTTGTCTGGGAGAATTCTGTGGGTAACAGAGTTAATGATTTTACCAAAGTCCAGACAGACAAGATCCACAGCCTTTTCCCTCATCCAGTGAGTGGATCACCCTGTCACAGATGGACATCAGGTTGGTAAAGCAGGACCTGCCTTTCACTAACTCATGCTGCTGGGTATGATCCCCTGGTTGTTCTGTATGTGATGCATGAATAGTAAAATACATTGAAGAATAATTTTCTCTAAAGAATAATTGTGAACATTAAAATAGAGAAATATATCTAGAAGTTGACAAAAGCTATGAAGTATCTTTTTTTTTTGACAATAATGAGAATAAGAATATTTACAGAATAAACTGAGCTTCACTGTTAGAAGATTTATATCACAGTCTTCCTCAAATGTCATAGCTGAGTATGTAAGAGCACTATAACATTTTTTTGGAATTCTTCCTGGTTTAATCATACCATAGCTTGATCTCATGATATTCAACCATGAAAGCTAACAAAAATAATATATTGAAAAGTAAAAAATGAAAATCAACTCAGGCGTTTCGTTAAAATATTTGATTCCTTTATCTTGAGGGATGTTAATGAGTTGTTAGAGATCTACTTTAATGAAAGAAATGTAGAAACCCCTCAATGTTACAATGTTTAATTGCTTAGTTTTAAATAGGTATATGTTTGGGAAAAAAATCACTCATGAAAATCTACAAACGTAAGCTTTCACAATAAGTAGAAGACAGATAAATTTTTAAAGATAAGTCTAGGTCTGGAAAGATGAAACTTCATAGGTACTTCTTTCAGTCTGTAAATACTTAGCATAATTAATCTAAAGTCTTTGTTCCATAGGAACTTCTCCAGTTCAGAAATGCCCCCTTACTGACCCTTCAATATGTCTCCAATGTGAAAGCTTTCTTAGAAATCTTTTACTTGTTGCAAGTGAAAAGTGGTTGAAATCTTAAAAATCAGGCAGACTTTCCCATATATTACACAATATTACTTAAATAAAATTAAAAGACATCCTGAATGTCTTGTCTTTGCTCCTCTGAAGGGCATCCTGAAGATAGCACTACATTATAACTTCAACATTTGATCCAAGATATGTTAAAATACAAAATTATAGTATCTTACTTGTTTAATTTATTATTTTCTTTCTTACTTTCCCATTTTGTACACCATATTCAGCTTTTTATTTGACTAGATGTTTCTTGCAGATCATCTGAAAAGGCAGAAGTTGTAGGTAGTGGTAATAATTGTGGCAGATTTTGATTTCTCTTAATGATTTTAGGTAAACAAGACCTAGACTATCTCATTTGCAGCACATTTTAAGTTGAGTGACAGCAGGTTGCACATCAGCACTTCTTCATATACTTGCCCATCCTTGGACAGTTTTCCATCAGCTTTCAAAATGGAAAAAGAAACATTACAAAAGCAAACTTAAGTCAAAAGGCAGATTGTCTAGAAGTCCACTGTGACCACAGATGCTTCACATCTCCTGCCTCAGACTTGCCTTCAGTGAGGATATTGCTGGCCTTAGCTTAGCAGAGGTGACTGCTGTTTCACAGAATATTCCATAGGAGGAACTTTGCAACCTTACCTTCCTTCCCAGTGCAGCTGAGGTCCAGCCAGCCTTGGGCTGGGCACAGCTGACAAAGAGAAAAAGACAAAGATTTTGCTACCTACATCTGTTGCCAGCCATTCTGTAATGTGACTTTTGGATGCATTCAGGTCTTTCACTCTACCCAGAACTTACTGGGGTGCTCCAAAATTCTGCTGTTCCCTTTATCATTGAAGAAAAGAGTCTGACTGGTTTAAATTTTATATTTTCTTGATTTTTGGAAGTTTGATTTTTGTGTCTGTGTGTGTGTGTCACTGACTCTGTGAGTAACAGGAAGAAGGAAGGGAAGAAATAACTTCCAAGGGCATGAAATTCTGTAAAGTTCTCTCATAGCCTCCTACATCAAGTTCAGTCTGTTTAAATAAATTACACGGCAGTGAAGGCAGTAGCTGGGACTTGTTCAGTAGTCCAATTGCTCAGAATCAAAATGTGCAAGAGACAACATTTGATGATGGGTTTTAAAACCAAAGAGCTCTCTCCAGCAGTACTGTCCAGACAAAAGGGAGGGTGCTGGGCTGGCCCTGAGAGTGTGTCAGAGGCTTTTGATACCCCAGTCTGGTATTTGTCACAGGCAGCAGTTCCTGATGAGATTCAGCATAACTGCTTTCCTCTGTAACACAATAGCTGGGCAGCAGTAGCTTTAGGAAGAGAAGTGTAGGGCTGAGAACTACTGTGACTGCCTTGTGTGACATAAGAATTTCTAAGTATTTCTAAAGATTTGTGAGTTCTTTACTCTTTTTCAACATCTAAGTCAGCTGGTACTCTGAGATGAGGAAACTGAATGAACCCATTTCTTTCTCCCACCTTCCTCTTGAAAGCCCTGTGGTCTGGAGATCTAACTAAACCTCAAAGCAAATCTGACCTGGTGCTTTTTCACAAGACTATGCCAAGTTCAGCTGTCAGACCTGTGAAAAGATTCATTGCAGTACTGTAAGAGTAGACTTAAGGTCTCCAAGAGTAAATCTAATCTCACATCTTTCTCTAGCATGACAAGTCATCTCTGGTTGCCTGGTGGTGGTGTGACTGTCTGAAAAATTTAACAGCTCTGTCTACTTGTTAAGGAAGGAAAATGTGATGATGACTTTCCAGTTCATTTGGCAGCACTTTCCCCTGAGTTCTCCATGAATTAGTTACCCTTGCACATCAGAACTGATTTGGAAACAGGGCCTAAAAGAATATAAATACCTGAGTGAACTTGTACTTTCAGAGCTTGCAGTACAGTGGAGTAAGAAAGTGCATGTGTTTTCCAGGAATCTTGTAAAGAGTGAGGAGACATTAAACACATATATGGTGAATCTACAAAATGAAAAGACATAATTAAAAATCAAATACATAAATCAAAACATTAAAAATAGTTAAGTAAGTACCTTGAAGTTCACTTGTCATGCTCTGAAGCTGAGATTATTTTGCACACATTTTTGCTAAGAATCATTATGGGGCTTTGGAATTCTAAACTGACTAGCAAGTTAAATCTCAGCCAGTATTTTAGTCAATCCAAGTACATGTGTCTGTAAGACTCATGCAAGCATTCTGCACGTAATATCTTCCCTGAAGAAAGTGAAAATTCCTTCAGGCACTTAGAACAGCTCTGGTTTGCCACTTTCCATCATTGATCCTAATTTCTTTGAGATTTTGCATTTTACTATATAAAACAACAAAAATCAAAGGTAGTGGATTAAGAAAGATGTCTTCAGCTCACAATATATCAACTAATTTCATGACAACCTGACATACAGAAAATGTTTTTACGAAGCAATTAAAGAATTTTTCCTTGCAGAGATGAGCATACATCTCCATGCACAGGCATATCAATGACAGAACAGAGACACACAGAAATCCATAGAAGACTATATTTTTTCTCAAGTCACTCACAAAAATGTTACATAGTATCTGATACTGAGGTTCTGTTCAGGCCTGAATATGAAGAATCATTTATGTCTTGACGAAAGGGTTCTCATTCCTTATTTCTACCTCCATGTGGTTTACTCAGTGAGGGAAGAACCACATAGTTTTATCTCCATTTCATGACATAGGAAGACTTCTTTCCTTCTCCACCTCTTCTTATTCTTTGAAATTTATTACCTCATGTATTAGCTTCAGAGTTGTTCTAATTTATTCAAAATCAGTTAGGTGAATGTACAGTGTCTGAATTTAGACTTCTTTAGTTTTTAAGCATGTCTTAGCAGTGTCTGAGCACTGTGGTTCCATAACTAAGCAGTATTTAATCACACTTGCTTCAGTTTTTCATAGATCAGATTTTAGTCTAGAAATGTGAAACAAGATAAAGACTTCATTTTCTATCTTCTCATGTGTTTTCCTATGTACTGCCATATCTTACATTATTTTGAACTTATCTAAGAATTAGTGAATGCATCAAAGTCGATTAATAGGGGTTAAGACAAAAGTCATTGGAATAAATTATATTTTCTGAGAATAATTTATTATTAAAGAAGAGTTTTAGCTTTGTCTCTAAGCTTGGACTATGATCTTCATATATTCATTACTTCAGATTTTCATACAGTTTAGTGAATTGTGTGAAAACAATTAGAACGCACAGTTTTTCTTCCAAGATAAATTTTGTTGAGGCCACATGAATATTTCTTTTGTCAGTCTTCATAGTAAAATCAAGACAACTATGGAGACAATGCTATTTTGAAAATCAGTTACAGGTGATCTTTGAGCTGGTATAAATTAGAAGAGTTTCCTTGCACCTGTATGAAGTCAATATGAAAAATCTTTTCAGTTTTTCTTTCAGTTTTTCTATCATTAATTGCTCCACTAAAACATTACTTTTTAAAAAATGTTTACTGCATATGGTCTTCCTCTGCAAGGCAGTATATCACAGGAATGATTTGGCTTTGGAATTAAGAAGACACACACAAGTATAAAAGCACTTAATGATGAAAGGTGGATTCACAGAAAATAGCTGCAGCATTTAGTCACACAACATAAACTAATAAATATGCACAGGTAAATACATTCATCTACTTCCTTCCATCCCTAGAACACAGATCAACTTTCTTGACTGAACAAATGGCTGATGTATGATACATTAATTTAACAGTAGCTGTTGAGAAACTTCCAAGTACAATGGATATGGAAGGCAGAGGGTCATGCTGAATTTTCCTGGTGGTTCTTGGAAAACTAATGAATCTGGCTGGGTACATGTGAAAATGTGACACTGTTAACTGCACCTTGAAATCAAGTTACTCTTTACAACCACTAAGTTACTTTTTACAACCTCTGATGGACTGTTGGTGGGTTCTGGGCTGCTATGCATGAATATTGAAAACCTTCGATATGGATTATGGAAAATTATGGAAGGTTTGTTAAGGAAGAATCCTTGTGAAAATTTATGAGACAGAAACATCTATTCCTGCTTATTTTTAAAAGAAATCTCAAGACTGTGATTGCAGGAAAGGCATTTGTAACTATTGTGCTGAAATTATTTGTTTATCCAATGTTTCAATAAAAAGCCTCATAAAGTTGTGAGAGATGGGAAGATCTTGGCAAGCAAGCTCTCATACATTGTTAATTATATAATTTATGTTATATGTATTTATTGCAACAGAGATTTGAGAATTTTAAAGGATCCTTTATAGTGGGCCTCTGTATGTTAGAATGTATTTCGAATAGTGCTTTAGAACATATATTAAATTGCATTTTAGAAGGCATTAGTGGATACCGAACGCTGTCTGTTAACCTTTGTATATTTTAAAGCATCTGGGGCTCCTCGATGATAATAAAAGAAAAATGGAAACACCCCGGGACAACAAGGCTAAAAATGCAGATAAAGAGAGAGAACCCAGACTCTTAGCCAGCATAAACTGAGCATCCCCTTGAAAAGATGCCAAAAGGGTCAGAAGCCACACAGAAGAGATAAAGGTGAAGTGTTCATTGAAGAAGGCTCCCTTTCCTTCATCTCCTGGGACCCCCAGAAGATCACCGCATCAAACTGAGCATGCCCAGATGGGTGTGGAGTTAATTACCATATGAGGCTAGGATGGGCGGGGCCAGGGAATGAATATGTATGAGGCGGATTGTACAATGTTATGCATATGTAAGACCCTGGGGAATAATAGGGGGAAAGTCTGTCGGGTGGGTATGCGTGTCTTTGGTGAAATTATTCCCCAAGCATCTGGGTGCTGATCAAATACATATCTCTCCAACAACTATTATTAGTTGTGGAGTTTTATTTTCCCCCCTGTTTCATTTATGATACAATATTATTTATCTATTTTGACAATGATAAAATGCTAAAAAAGGAAGATGGTCTTTAAACATGATGCAGTTTCAAGCTGATGTAAGGCTTAATGGAAGTTGTTTTTTTCTTTTTTCCCACTCTGTCTATTGCCAGCATTCATCAGTGGTCCTTCAAAGGGTCTCACACTCGAAAGATTAAACAGTTTTCTTGAATAAGCATTTAAAAGTACCTGTTTTTCTCTTACCTATAATATCACAACCTAGATCCATGCATTTTGCAAAAGTTCTTTCTTAATCACATGAAAACAACACCCATGCTGTCCCTCTGCTCCTTGGGAACTGACTGTTCCTCATACATGGTAAAATCAAGTGAACACTTCGTGGTAGTCCCAACTAACTACTTCTACTTGGCTTTTCAAATCAGAGCACTTGATGATAAATTAGGAGTTAGCCAAGAGATCATGGCAAAAAAGAATAAGATATGACCAGCATAAGCTGCTCTGAAAGTATCACCCCTCTACATTTTGTTCTGTAAAAAATTGCATTCTGCAATTTGAACTAACTCAGTTCTATTGCTTTCTCTCTAAACCAAAAACTGCTTTCCATGTAGTATAGGTCATATGGAGCTGCTTCCACACAGCAGGTTTGCATAATCACTGCTATTCCACCTTTTCTCTTACTGAGGCAGCCCTTACAATTTGTCAGACCACCTCAACCAGGAAAAAAAAAAGATCAGGGAACCTTACCCTTTTGCAGCTAATGTAACTGTCTTTTTTTCATGCACAGCAAGCTTCCCAGATATTTAGCAATAGCTACAAAGCTGAAAAAATAATATGTACCAAATTTCTATGGTGGACAGCAAATAAGTGCCAGCAATTTCACTTCTCAGGCAGTGTTCTCAAAATACATTTCAACTTCAGTGATTGATCAATACTGAACCCTTGTGTTCTCCTGGTCAAACAAAGAAGCATCAAATTTGGAAGGCTAGAAGCAAAGCTGGCTTTGTTTTCAAATTTTCAGATATGATTTCTTTTAATCAAAACCAAAAGTGGGATCACAAGAATGTGCCTCTGACTGTACAGGAATGAACTAACTACTCTGCTAAGTCCATGCCATTTATTGGGCATATCTGCATGGTTTAAACAAAGACACAGTGACTAAATTAATTACAGAGCCATTTGGACTTCTTTACAATGAAAATATTTTCTCATACCTACCAAATAAAATTGGATCTACAGCTGTGAAGTTTTCTTTTTCTAACTGTCTATTATAGCAATCTAGGAATTTTCCTGAAAATGTCTGTATATTTTTAAG
Organism: Acrocephalus scirpaceus scirpaceus; assembly: GCA_910950805.1. NCBI lineage: Eukaryota > Metazoa > Chordata > Aves > Passeriformes > Sylviidae > Acrocephalus > Acrocephalus scirpaceus. The sequence continues at coordinate 32,474,977 of OU383776.1, forward strand.
AATATAATACATATGCCTTGCTCAATATGACATAAATCTGAGAAGCCTTCAGAAATTTCACCTTCTTTCTAATTATATTGTGGAAGAGTTGAATGGGAAAATAATTTTTTCTCACAGTTTTTAATTGTCCTAATTTGGCAAAAATGTTTGGGGACAAACCATTTTTAAAGCAGAATTAGCATTAGTATTAATTTAATGCAGTTTATTACATATTTACTTTTTCTTTTTTTTTAAGTCCTGGAGGAAGTGGATCTTTTTTTCAGACACAGTAAACTACATTTCATCTGCCAAAGGAAATTAAGACAGTAACTTTTTCTTGCTGCAAAACTAGTCTGAAATTCTCTAGAGAAAACGGGATACGTTTCCTTTCCTGTACTCACTCAAAAAGAGCAACTCTTACAAAGAAGAAATCAAATCCCCAGAGAACTATTTTCCATGAGATTTCCTTCTTTGTTATTTTCTTCTCCATCTTTTGTGATTTTTAAAATTCTTAAATATATCCATAGCTTCTTCCTCAAAAATTCCAAAGAAGTTTGTAGATGGATACCTTTCAAACTTTTCCTTCTAATTACATGACTAAATATGTGATTTTGTATAGAAAAACACTTTAAATGATACTATACCAGACATTATAGAGCAAAACACTTTTGTCACATACAGATATAGGATTTCTGGAGAGGGTTTTTCTTTTTTTTCCCTTTCTTTTCTTTTTTTTCCTTTCTATTCAAAAAGAATAAAAGATCAGAATCAAATAATGCCAAAAATCAGAATCAATTAATGACCTATTTTAAGGGATAACTATCTGCTTCTTTCTGACACATTTTACTGAATTTTGATTTACAATGAAAAATAATCATTTCTTTAAAGACATACAAATTAAGGATATATGCTAACATGACACACAGTCATGGTAAATTCATGCTCACATGAGAACATTTCTGTACACATCTTATCATATACATGTCGATGGGTTTCAATTTCTAAAATCTTGAGTTAATGGGCAGGGTGTGAAACTCTTTTCTGAAATTTGTAAATTTCCCTTGCAAAAAAGTTATGGTCAAAGAAATTAATGGTCAATAGAAGTGATGAAATTGTACCTGTCCTTTGTATTTAAATCCAGTCTTTCAAATTCATATGTATGATGCCTCAGGGTTTGGGGTTTCAGTGTCTTGTTCTAGTGGGTAGGCTGCTTGATAGTCAGTGGTGCTGGGCCTTGAGCACAGGGTGATAGGGGCAGGGTAGTTTGGGTTTCTGCACAGGATTCACCTCTTCAAGGACACACTCTCCAAGCGCCGAGCCCCAAAGATAAACAACGTAGAAGGATGGAACACCGTCATTTGGAACTGTTGATTGGACAACGAATGGGGCATATGCAAACGGACTGAAACCTAGAAAAAGGGGGGGGATTTTGTAACCCTCCCTCCTTTTGCCGGCATACAGGGAGTGACCCAGGCAGCCACTGCTGTGGCTGCCGGGGCTGGCCTTGAAGGCCTAAAATAAAGTTCACTTCAACCTTAACCCGACTGGCCTCTGCCTCTGCCTCAGTTTCAGGCATCAGTTTTGGCAAGCCGGCCAGGAGGGTTTGAGGCTGCTGGGGACCCTTGGGGACCAAAGCACTTTTTGTCTTATCAGTGGAGGTCCTGAGGCGCCGGCACCAGAGCCCTTGAGACAGAGGCGTGAGTGATTGGGTAAAGGGGAGTCTTGTTTAGCGTCCGGGTTTGTTGTTGAGATCTTCATAAGGCGTGATTTTGTTGCGATCCTAGGCAGGGCTTTTGGAGTCTCTAGCCTGACCCGGGGGAAGGGCTACCTCCCTATCAGGGTGCTGAGTGTCCTGAAGCCGAAGTGCGGCGCAGGTGATAGCTGTAGTTTTGAAAGTCCCGAGTTCTAATCCCAGGTCGGGTTTGAGTGCTTTTGTTTGTGGGATATCAGAATGGGCTGCATATATTCTAGCGAAAGCAGTAGTAAAGCAATCCCCAGGGACAGCCCTCTTGGGCTAGTACTGAGAAACTGGATGAGGTTGGTGGGGGAAGAGTCCCTGCTTGTAAGACCCAACTGATCAGGCTTTCGGAGACATTGTGGCCAGCATATACATTAGACAATGGAGAGGTGTGGCCTCAACTCGGGAGTTTAGATAAAAGCCTGATATCTAGTTTAAGGTCGTGTTTGTGTGGGGATAGGTGCTTTGAGGAATTACAGTATGCCCGCTTGTTTCTGGCCCTGGCTCGCGAACAGGCTCAGGATAGTAAAAAGGAAAATATTATGGTTGTACGAAAGAAAAGAGAAAAGCTGTTTCTCTGTAGCGTGTGTAATCAAGACCAGCCAGAGGACCTAGTGGCCCCTGCGTTGAGAGCTGGGTCCGGCTACGGTGCAGCCGCTCCCCTGCTTCCACCATCCCACTTGCAGCCACGGGGCCGGCCTGGGCCTCGGGCAGTGAAAAGAGAGGAGGAGGGGTTTCTGCAGCGCCGGACACCATCTCCGTCCCCATCCACTTCACCCCCCCGAAGGGCGGGAAAAGGGGGGAGGGGAAGCCAGCAGCAGCAGCTTCTGGCCCCATCCCGAAAAAGGGGGGGTAAGGCCAGAGAATCCCGCAGAGAGGGTGCGGACTGTACGAGCCGTGGGGGGAGGGATCCCTCCCCCGATCTCGGGCCCGTCCGTTGCCACAGCAACTCCGAAGGCCAAGGAGCTGTCTCGGGGGATGATATCATCAAAGGCAGACGGGCAGCAGGGACAGCCAGACGCAGGTCTTACAGTTTATCCGGGAGTAGAGCTAAGCTGCTAGTTACAACAGAATCTGAGAGCTCTCGCTCAGACAGCTCTGAGGACAAAGAAAGTGTGGAAATAGACGAAATTACAAATAGGCGCAGGAGGGGAAGAATTGCGAGGAGGGCTATCAGAGAACGGAGCCCAATTGCCCGCTGCACTAGGAAAGGGAAAAAGGAAAGGGAGCCAGTTCTTCAAGCTCCATTAAGACAAGCAGTTGGTAATCAAGGGCCAGTGTATGTGAAGGTTCCGTACTCCCTCATAGAGTTAGAACAGTGGAAATCTACAGTGGGGAAGTACAAAGAGAACCCAGACAAGGTAACCCAATTAGTGGAGAGGGCTATTAATTCCCAAAATCCTGATTGGGCTGACTTAAATTCCATGCTAGATACATTACTTGATCCCACAGAAAGACAAATGGTCAATAAAGCTATCACTACTTTTGTTGAAGGGGGCATAGCCAGTGGAATGCTTCAAGGCACTGTCACTCAGATCTTCCCCCAAGAAAACTCAGAGTGGAATCCGAATACTCCCGAGGAGTTAGCGAGATTAAAACGATATCAAAACCTCGTGGTGTATGGATTGAAGCATGGTTATAAAGGCTGTAAACTGGTCAAAACTTTACGAAGTTAGGCAAAATTATGATGAGTCGCCTACTGATTTTTTAAACCGATTAAGAGAAACTGCTATCAAATATACAGATCTAGATCCTGAGTCAGGTGATGGTAAAGCACATCTGGTTCTGCTGTTTATGGGCCAAGCTTCGAATGATATAAGAAGGAAACTGCAGGAGATGGAGGGGGTCCGAGATATGGATAAATTGTTAGAGGTGGCTTGGAAGGTGTTTCAGGATAGAGGTCCGATGGAAAGGGGCAAGTCCCAACCTGTTAAGAAGGCAGCACAGGAAGGGTCATTTAGGAAGACTTCCCCTATGGAGAAGGACCGGTGTACCCTCTGTAAGAACTTAGGGCACTGGAGAAGAACGTGCCCACTGTTGAAAGAAAAATCCTCGGTTCCCCAGCTCCCAGTGGTACAGACCTCAGGCGGTTCAGGGTCCGATTGATGCGGACCGAGGGCTTCCCCCCCAGCAGAGCCCTCGGTTATAGCTAAGCTGGGGAAAGAAGATATAGAATTTTTGGTGGATACAGGAGCGGCTTACTCTGTGTTGAATACTTTGGAAGGGAAACTGAGTCACGATACCGTACATGTTGTTGGGGCAACCGGGGTAAGTGAAACTCGACCTTTCTTTCAGCCCTTGGACTTCAAATTAGGGAAGCATTAGGTGACTCATCAATTCCTTTATATGCCCAACTCCCCCAGACCATTGCTGGGCAGGGACTTATTAGAAAGATTGGAGGCAGAGATTAAATTCAGGAGGGGGAAGGGTGTACAAATCATAATCCCTGAATCTAAATTTGTCCAAGTCGCTGCACTTTTTGTACAGGAAAAACACGATGAAATCCCCGCTGAAGTCGAGAATGTAGTAAACCCAATAGTGTGGGCTGGTGATGTCCCGGGAAGATCTAATCGAGCAGAACCGGTGAGGGTTACACTCAAACCAGAAGCTACACCAGTAAGACAAAAACAATATCCCTTAAAATTGGAAAGCCGTATAGAACTAGTGCCTATTATTGAAAATTTCCTACAACATGGTCTGTTGATGCCATGTGAATCCAAATTTAACACCCCTACTTTAGCTATTAAGAAAGCTGATGGTAAACGCTACCAGTTAGTGCAAGACCTAAGGGCCATTAATGGAATCACTGAGGACATACACTCGGTGGTAGCTAATCCTTACACCCTTTTGACCACACTAACAGATGAATTGGTGTGGTTTACTGTAGTAGATCTAAAGGATGCCTTTTTTTGCATTCCCATACACAAAGATAGCCAAGAGCTTTTTGCTTTCGAGTGGGAAAACCCTACAACAGGGAGGAAAAGCCAACTCACTTGGATGGTTTTACCGCAAGGGTTCAAAAACAGCGCAACTCTCTTTGGGAATCAGCTGGCAAAGGAACTGGAGGACTGGAGAAGACTAGAGCCGGAAGCAGTTGTTCTTCAATATGTTGATGACATCCTGATTGCAGCTGGATCCAGGGAGGATTGTGTACGATTTACTGTGAGTTTGCTAAACTTTTTGGGATCTAGCGGATATAAGGTTTCGAAAGACAAAATGCAGATTGCTAAAGAAGAAGTGGTCTACTTGGGACTGGAGATCTTCCGCACACACCGACGGCTTAGTAAGGAATGGAAGGAGGCCATCTGTCGGCTCCCTGAGCCCCACACTGTAAGAGAAATGCAAGCCTTCCTGGGAATGGTGGGCTGGTGTCGATTATGGATAGCTAATTATGGATTATTAGTAAAACCCCTGTATGGAGCCTTAAAAGCAGCTGAGAGAGGGATTATTGAGTGGACTGAAACGTCCAGAGCAGCTTTCAAACAGTTGAAGCGTTCTCTCATGTCAGCTCCTGCACTGGGATTGCCAAACTTAACTAAACCTTTTGAACTCTTTACACATGAAAGGCTGAATATGGCCCTGGGGGTACTGGCACAGCACCTCGGGGATCAATGGAGGGCTGTGGCTTACTTTTCCAAACAGCTGGACAATGTAGCCCAAGGCTGGCCAGGGTGCCTGAAGGCTGTGGCAGCTACAGTTATCCTGATCCAAGAAGCCCAAAAGCTTACCCTTGGGCAACACATGGTGGTGTACGTACCCCATGCTGTAGCCGCTGTGCTTGAGCAGAAGGGGGAACATTGGTTATCGGGTAATCGGATGCTTAAGTATCAAGCGCTATTGCTGGAGCAGGATGACGTTACCTTGAAAACAACTTCTGTCATTAACCCAGCCATGTTCTTGTCATCCACCTTAATTGATGGGGTGCCTGAACACGACTGCTTGCAAACAATTGAGGAAGTCCATTCTAGTCGACCAGATCTAAAGGACAGGCCTCTGGAAGATCCAGATTGGGAACTTTTCACAAATGGCAGCAGCTTTATGAAGAGTGGTAAAAGGATGACTGGCTATGCCATGACCACGCTGGACAAAGTGGTTGAGGCCAGGGCCCTGCCAGCAGATGTGTCATCGCAGAAGACTGAATTGATCGCCTTGACGAGGGCCTTAGACCTGAGTAAAGAGATGAAGGTAAATATATGGACCGATTCTAAGTATGCATTTAGTGTCGTCCATGCCCACGGAGCCATTTGGAAGGAGAGAGGGCTTCTGAACACTCAAGGCCAGCAAATTAAACACGCTGAACAAATACTTGCTCTCTTAGAAAGCATCCAGAAACCCAAAGAAGTGGCTATTATGCACTGCAAAGGCCACCAAAAAGGAAAAACCGTTCCAGAATTGGGAAATAGTTTTGCTGATAAAGCAGCTAAGGGAATTGCAGAAAAGGGCATCCTAGCAGTAATTCCATCAAAAGAGATTGATTTGTCTGAGTTCACCCCAAAATATGATCAAGCAGATCATAAGTTAATTAAGATCCTTAAGGCTGAAATCACAGAGAGCGGATGGGCTGTTATGCCCGCAAATCAGGTTGTGGTACCACCCCTGATCTTGCGAGAGTTAGCCCAGAGAGAGCATGAGAACACGCATTTTGGGGCTGAAAATCTCTTGAAACATTTAAAAAAGCTAGTGGTAGGTAAAGGAATGGCTGACATCGCACAATCGGTAGTAAGTAAATGTGAAGTGTGCTGTAAGAATAATCCTGATACGAGAAAAAGAGTAGTGTTGGGAGTAACAAAGGCAGGGGATCTCCCGGGAGATTATTGGCAAATAGATTTTGCAGAGTTACCGCGTAAAGAGGGATACTGGTATCTCCTGGTATTGGTTGATACTTTCAGTGGATGGCCAGAAGCTTACCCCTGTCGTACCAACACAGCTAAAGAAGTGATAAAAGTCCTCCTTAACCATATAATTCCGAGGTTTGGGGTTCCCTTGGGAATGTCGTCAGATAGGGGGCCACACTTTGTCGCAATGGTAATAAATCAGCCAAATTTTGGGAATCACTTGGGACTTGCACACATCGTATAGGCCCCAAGCAAGTGGTAAGGTGGAACGCATGAATGGGACTCTTAAAATACAAATTAGTAAAATTTGTCAAGAGACATCTATGACATGGGTTCAAGCATTGCCTATAGCTCTGCTGAGAGTTCGTATTCAACCCAGGCGAAGGGATAACATTAGTCCCTATGAAATATTGTATGGGAGGCCCTATCAGATTCCACATATTCCTGGAGAAGTCCATATGAGGGGAAAACTTGATTTACAAAAGTATTTAATGGCTTTAAGTTCTACCTTGCAGAGGCTTCAAACCCACATCGTGTCATCGAGACCCATGGGATTGGATACGCCTGTACATCCGTTCCAACCTGGAGACTGGGTCTATGTTAAGTGGTGGGACAGTGATCCTTTGCGAGCCAGGTGGAATGGACCATTTCAAGTACTGTTGACGACTTTCACTGCAGTCAAGGTTGCTGGTAAAGGACCATGGATTCACTACTCCAGAGTCAAGAAAGCTTCTGCCCCCAATGATAGTAAACCTTAAAAACAGCTCTCTTTTCGTATTTGTAAGCATTTGTCATTGTATCTAGGTAGAGACTTGACAAGGTAGAGGCCTTGTCAAGCCTCTAAAAGGGGGGAACTGATGCCTCAGGGTTTGGGGTTTCAGTGTCTTGTTCTAGTGGGTAGGCTGCTTGATAGTCAGTGGTGCTGGGCCTTGAGCACAGGGTGATAGGGGCAGGGTAGTTTGGGTTTCTGCACAGGATTCACCTCTTCAAGGACACACTCTCCAAGCGCCGAGCCCCAAAGATAAACAACGTAGAAGGATGGAACACCGTCATTTGGAACTGTTGATTGGACAACGAATGGGGCATATGCAAACGGACTGAAACCTAGAAAAAGGGGGGGGATTTGGTAACCCGCTCTCCTTTTGCCGGCATACAGGGAGTGACCCAGGCAGCCACTGCTGTGGCTGCCGGGGCTGGCCTTGAAGGCCTAAAATAAAGTTCACTTCAACCTTAACCCGACTGGCCTCTGCCTCTGCCTCAGTTTCAGGCATCATGTACTAGTCCATATATACTAGTATCATGTAAAATATCTTATTTACATAAGCTTTAATGTCCTCACAATTCATGACTGGTAGAATGATTGAGTTACAAAGATCATTTGGAATAAGTTGGCATAAATTATTTATCAAAATTCAGCCTATTGTATTGTTCTGTTTATGAATAACAATTTTCAAGAACTGTTTATTTCATATTACATGTCTTTGAACATAACATATACTTTGAAATAAGGCAGAAAATTTATCATAGTAACAGTATTTATCCACTGATCTTACATGGAGAAGTCAGAGTGCCAGGACATTTTGTGCCCTTTTTTTTGTGCTTTAAATGCAACAGGGTCATAGAAACTGGAGAGAAGATGGCTTTTGGAGGTAGTAAAATGCACAAGTGAGTAAAATAGTCATGAAGTTATGAGGCAAATCTTTTTTAAAAGCAGTATTTGGTTGACCATAGCTGTAATCAAACACTGACAGCAATTACATACTTATAAATGCACAAGTCAAAATTAGCATTAGCTGTAGATAGCCATCATGTAATAAAAAGCAGGAAAGTCTTTATCATCTTAGCATGAAGACAGTAAAGTGAAGTGTGCAAATATTTCAGCTTCACATTTTGAAAAAGGATGGGTCTGCAAGTGATGCTAAAGATTATGTAACTAATTTAGGACAGTGAAATTATGGAAATTATGTCAAATTTCCTGGAGAGGTTTGCTTACATTGGTTTTGTATGTATATGTTTTAATGTGAAATTGTGAAAGACTAATTAATTACTAATACCATAAATAGGAATCATGCTTTCTTAAAGGTAATACTAATTTGTGGCAAACTTTTCCATTAAATAATGTTCTCACATTTAATTTCATTGCACTCACGTGTATAATTACCCAATTAGGAAAGCATGAAAAAAATTCTTGTAGTGTTGTAAATTATTGAATACTCCTCAAATAAATGTAAATAAAAGAACCTTGCTAAAAAAAATCATTTTTTGTGGCATGTATTTCAGTATAATTGCACTATGTTCATTTTGAGTAAAACCCTTGTCTATGAATACCTCATCCACTCCTCATATGAATTTCCCTCAAAACAAAAGAGATTTATCAGACAAAAATTGAGGAGAGAAAAAGCTTTATAGAGCCATACATGTTCACACTGTCCTTTTTCCGTACAGGAGGGGCATGTCCTAGGGGCTGTTCTATACCCTGTCACATCTTTCCTGGGAGTCTTTTCAGGGCAGAAGTGATTTCCTCTGATTAAGTAAGCATAGTGGAGGGAGAAGCAGGTTAATGCTAACTCCCAGCCAGAAGAAGCAGTCGGAGTAGCATGGCTACAGAGGGGGTTGGGTCATGCTCTGTGGTGACGACATTTTTGTGTGTGAATCACCCTCTTTCATACACTTTTGTTCTTAGTATTGTTGCTGTTATTGTTGGTTTTCTTATCTCAATGCTGTTTCCAGTAAATTATTCTTTCTCATCCCATCATCTTCACTGTCTGTGCCTCCAATTCTCCTCTCCAGCCACTTGCAGGAGGAAGGGGAGGTATTGGGGGCTTTGGGCTTTGGGAGGCAGTGAGAGGCAGTGTGGTTTAGAGAGTCTCAATGGGAGCACTAAATTGAGGAGTAGTGTTTCTAAACCATGACACACACACATGCTTAAGAATTTGACTTGCTTGCACAAATCAGGTCTCTGTTCTCTGTGCATGTACTCTGTTTTTAAGGCTTAGTTAAAGATTAAGTTTAGTGATAACCTCTTGTACATAGAAGAAATTCTTGTCAGGACTAGCCTTTCCTGGAGCATATTGAGAATGCCCTTGTTCTCAAGAAGGAAAATAGTAATAAAAAAGATTCTAACAATTCTAACATTCCCTACTTTCAAAAATATCATTTGAAGCATGATTTTTCATTGAATTAACACATATTGGCATTAAAAGTTACTAACACTCTCCAGATATTGAGAATTAAATTATATCAGTTCTAGAACTGGAAACTGACTGAAGGACAGGGAAAGTTTTTGCTTATTCTTTTGTCATATTCAGAAGGATGACTATGTTGTTAGTTTATATCACTCTCCACCTAATTTTCAAAGACCACAGCAATAAAATTTTGTAATAAATAGACCACATGATGCATGTAGGAATCAGCATTTTGCTTTTTCTGGAGAAGTATCCCCTCTTTTTTAAAATATCTAATTCTTTATCTTGTAAATTAAGGGGTAAGAATAGATAAAATGTTAAGTATTTTATAGAAATTTTTATTAAAGAAAAATCAAGATCAGAGAGAGGAAAGTGAATGTATGAACAATTTTCTTCTTGTAAAAGGGATAGGAATCTCCCTTACAAATTCTAGTTTTCATTGTCCATGATGTGTTTAATTGTTTTTATTATTACGATGTTTTTATTTTTCATCAAAATACTATAATTTTTTTTTGTACTGCTGTAACTGTACCAACAATTATGACTGGTAATTTTTAAAAGCTTAGACAAAATACATTTTTTAGGAATAATAAGCAAAACCCCTGCAGTGTAAAGCACAAAATAATGTTAACATTCATTTGATTAGGCAAACAAAAATTTCAATGACTTTGTACTTCTTCTGCATGTTTTGATGTAGTGAATTACATTTTTTAAAAATTAGGCATTCAAATAATTTCCCTGCAGAATCTTTTTCTGATCAAAACTGAATTATGTTTCTTTTCTGTGCAAATAACAAAACAGGAAACAATTGACCACATGTCTGTAGTAACAAAGCTTGAGTTTCTATTACACTTTGTTTTAGGAAAGTCACAATTGTGCCTAGTACCAATATTTCCATACGTAATTAATTTAATATAACACAAAAGCAACAGACCCCTGATGAAATAGATCATTATTCTCTTCATAAGGTCATTAAACTGTAAACCAAGGCTATATTTAAAGGCTATATTGCTCTTTATCTTCTTTCATTTATTTATTTTGATTTGTTTTTCTTGGGCTGATTTGAGTGCTTTAGTGAATCAAAGAAAAAATGTACAAGGAAGAGAAATGCTATAAATGTGTGAAAGGGACATATCAAGTTACTTTTCATGCAGGGATATGAAGGAATTTTCTTTTTTAAAATTTCTGTGGAAACAGGTCCTCATTGTCAGTGGTCAAAGGAAGAGTAGTTTAGGAAACTTAAAGTTTTTCATGACATTTGCTTTTTATTTGTGGGATAGAGGTATTGCAGAAACTGCAGAAGGTTGTGTGTGTACTGCAGTACCCAGAGTACTTGGTGGTCTAAATAGAGATTTCGAGCACCTCTAGATAGGTCCTCTGTCATTGCTCCTAAATTTCACTATGCAGCCAGACTGCACACACAGCACTATACACCTGAGAGCGACTTGTTTATGCTCTGTAAGGTGTGTGTTCAAGATTTTCACAAGTCCATGAGGAAAGTAATTTTCCCTGTGTTTATATGAAACTATGTGAAATGCACATCATATATTGCTAATATTATGTTTTCCTAACATGTATTGTTCAGCCAACCCAGAATAGAACAAAATATAGAAAAGGGAAATTAATGGCAAGTAATAGATTTCAGGGCCAGATGTTACAGTGATAAAAAGCAAAATTTTCTCAGTTGGTTTCTGTTTCAAATTTGTAGTTTCCTGTTGGACTATAGCAAGGCTTTTAGAAGAGGCATCAAGAGTTAACATAAAGGTATTGGCTGACAAATATCATAAAATGTTCTGCTGTTTAATTACCTTCACTATGTAAACTGTATCTCTCTAGTAGTTTCAGCTCCCAGTTACCATTTCCTACTATTCCTTTGACACTTATGTTTCTTTTCTTTGTCTCATTGATTACTCAGAGTTGAATTGTAACTTTAGCTTATATTGACCTTAAGTTGATTAAGCTTCTCTTGTCTTCTGCTGTTAGACAGATACTGTAGGTTCATCTCTTTCTGGTATTTCTTTTAATTATTTCCAGCTTGCCAAGAAATAATTGTGGTGGTTTTTGTGGGGTTTGTTGAATGGGGTTTTTTGGGGGGGGAGTGGGGGTGGGGGTGTTTTGTTCTGTTTTTTTTTAAGCATGAACTGCTCAATATGTTACCAGAGGATGGCAGATAGTAGAAACAGGATAGTCTGAAAATATAGAATGAAGCTAATAACTCCTGACATACAGATAAAACTGAGGCTTTAAGATTAGCATGAATGCAGTGTTTCTTGTTCTACACCACACAGGTTGCAGTTGTTAAGGCTGAGAAAGCAGAAAAATAAGCATGGTCTAAGATGGAGTGCCTGTTGTAGGTTGACCATGGTAGGAAAGACAAGTGTTTCCTTGTTATGACTTTGGTTAAATCTCTGTTGAATATAAGGGAAGGATGTCCTCTTTCTATTTATTTGGACTCTAAAGTTGAGACTATCTACTTCCAGAAAGGAACATGAGGTAGTGTTTCAAGTTTGAGAAAAACTGGGTAAATCTGATTTGTTGTTTCTGCTCTAATATATTTATGCCTTTACCTTTATGTAACACACAGTGTACACATTTTTCATTCCTTATTCTTCCTCTTCTGCCTCATTTCTGCAATTCAACACAGGAGAGGATTTATGTCCCTTAGGATGTATTTCTCTTTATGAATTAACATTAGAAATGCTGATGAGAATTTGTGTCTTCTGTCTTCATTTTACTAAATGCATAGTAAGAATCTTACTGTGATACTGTAATACAGTAACAAGTCTTTCAGGCTTGGGCAACACATGCTGCCTTCTTAGTTTTTGTTTTCAAGTGACCACAAGAAATAACTAAATCAATTTTATGCTAAATTCTCTTGGAAGGATATTTTTGCTCTTTTTAAAAAAACTGAGAAGTCTAATTTTGGCTCCTGAAAAACAGAATAAATTCAAATGTGATCTGCTTCTCTCTCAAGAAGGAAGAATGTTGTCATGGACTGTACTTTCAGCTTGCTCCATGAATAGGATTAGGACTTACAGAGCATGGAAAAGTTAATATGGATAATTTAATTATGGAAGGAAAATATCTTAAATATCTTTTCAAAATACAGGAAGAGAAGTATTCTTTTTCTTCCCTTCTAGTGCTTACATTCAGGATGAGTTTAAGTGGCAATTACTGAAGAAAAATAATTAAATAGACTGTTTGAAGTCTGACCCACAGCAAATATTTATGAAGAATGTATAACCTTCTAAAATAAATATCTGTGATATGAAGTTCCATGATTCTTGCTTATAACTGAATTATGAAATAAAGACTAGTGAATGTTTGGAGAACCATAAAGCTTTTTCTTTTTTTCCACCCATAGCTTGACTAAAAGTAGAAGACATCTTATAATTTAATTATAAGGAACTCTAGGAACTGTATAATTGTACTGCAGTGAAACTTTTGCAAAGAAAAACCTGTCCTGGTACACTGTCTGAGACCTACCCAAACGTTTCTCTTCCTCTTAATTTTTTGTCTACTTTAGCAGGAAAAAAGGTTCATGTGGGTGAAATAAAGATCTGAAGAAAGCAATTAGCATGTCCATTCCATATAATACACACATCCTTGGTCTTTATAGGGTGCTGCTTGCTATAACATGGAATATCCAGAAATTGAGGTCCTCTGATTGACAACATATCACTGTATGACAACATCTCACTGTATGACAAGACACATAAAGCAAAACTCACAGTTCAGAGGTGTTCTATTGCATGTTTCAGGTAATTGCTGCTGCTAGAGCTAAGTGTAAAATCACAATAGTGATGCTAAGGAGAAAAAAAAATCACTGGAGCAGTAAAGTAAATTTCTTAAACAGTGCAAAAGAGCAGTCATTAGAGCAGTAAGAGGAGCAGCCCTATGAGTCACCAAAGCAGTTTAAGAGTGATTGCAAAAAGTGAAGGGTAAAGTAGATTAGAAAGATTAAAACTTCTGTGTCAGCTCATAATGGAGAACTAAGCATCTGAGACGTAGAGATGGACCAAATCTTATGGAGGATGTGTGATTCCGTTAAGTCATGACATCAAACCACAACAGAAATAGTTTAAAAGGAGAAATTATAATTACTGGTGGTGCTATTGGTGCCATATTCTATTTTGTTTTATAATTAGAATGTACTAATAAAACTGCTTCTAATATCCTTATCTGTCTTTTTGACTCTTGTTTAGTGCAAATAGATAAAGGAGTATGAAACACACAGAGAAGAAATTGGCTTAGAAGTAATTGCACTGAGATTTCAAGTTGATCCTTTTCCCCCATCCTGGAAATCATAATTTGAAGTAAAGAACTTCATTTGTTTTCATGCAGCTTGGTTTCCAATTTTCTTAGTAGAGGGGTTGTTTGACACATACAAAATATAAGTTGGTGTAAAAAACCCAAACAAAATCTTTTTGTCTAATGTTCTCCACCTCTTCTTCTTTAGAATGTACTATTTTGTGCAATGTAGCAAAATTCTTAATGAGATTGATCACTTGATTGTCTACACAGACATTTAGTCACTTTGCTGCCACAGGATAACCTAGCTGCCCTGACACTTCCTAAATATAATGTATGCAGCTGGTATTTCTGTTAATAATCACAATGCCAACTTCTAAGTGCTCCAAATCAGACATAATATAATATTTCACACATACATAATTGGCATGATTAGTAAGTCTTGCGGTAAAGAAAGGAAGCTGATATGTGCATGGTATAATATGCTGTAGTGTCTCAAATTTGTTCAATTTCCAGGAGGTTGATTCTGTGTTTATACCAAGAAAATACTAATATGTCTTACAGAAACTGCTGAAAAGAAGGATTCTTCTTTTCAAACTTAAAAGTACAGGGTTTTTATTCATTATTAATGCTTATGTTCCAAAAGAGCTCAATGTGTTTGAAAATGGGATTGTTTAGGCGGGTTGTTGATTTTGTCATTTGGAAAATGTTTGGGAGCTAGTTACTTTTTTACAAGTATGCTGACTATTTAAAATTACATTACTATATGACAAAAATTGATAGTTAGGACTTGTGGTAGACATATTTCATGTTCAGACTCAGAAATCTGTCACTAATTAACTCACTGAGTATATATGACAATGCTTATAACTATTTTCAAGATTTCATATTATACAAAGGCAATACACACTTTATGTGATGTAGAAAAAATTGTGCCAAATAACATGAATGAGTTAAACGCTTCAATTTTGACAGGAAATCCTAAGCGTGATAAAACCTGTGTTCCAAGCATCCCTATACCAAGCTGTTGTAGCTGAAGGGTGTAATATTGTATAATCAAACTTTATGGGGACAGCTAGTGTTTCACATGAGTTTAGACATCATGACTGACATCTTATTTTCCAATATTTAAGGGATAACCTCAACAGCTTTACATGGAAAAACTTCCAAAATTCTTAAAAGTCACTTATATATCTTTTATAATTCAGATTATGCTAACTACAATATTTAATTCAACTAAGAAATTTTCTTTACATTTTAGTAGTATTTCATAGAGTTCTAGGGAACATGGGAGATCTTGAAAAATTTAGCATCTTTTTTTCTGTTTTAGCTGGGATGCCTAAATGCATTTTTCATTGGAAAGAGATTAAGTTTTGACTCTCAATTCTAATGTCATGGAACAAGAATGAATAATAAAAACTATTTATATATTGGTGTAAATAGTTTTTATTATTGGTGTAGAGACTTTCCTTCCGTCTTTGGTAAAATTAATCCAAATCCTCAAATTCTTTCCATTTGTTTCCAGGAATATTTGTAAAGGGCCAATTTCTTTTCTTCTTTTACTTAATTGAGAAGTCTTGCCAAATCAAATTCTTTCATTTCTCCTCCTGTCATTTATTAAGTTCTCCTTTTAATAGCCCCTGTGTATGTGCAAGTTTGACTTCAGGTGCACAATCCTGAAATCTTAATATGCAACTTTTTTATAAACAATACAAAGAAGTTGACAGGTCTCAAAGGGGCTTGTGTGAAAAGATAATTAAGTGCTTTAGAGAGTGTCAAGAGTCAATAGCTCAGCACTGTCAGCATTCTCAAGTGTTACAGGCTATAATTAGATGGCATGGAGGTGTAAGAGATGTTTGGCAGTTTATTCCAGCATGATCTTGAGAGTAAAAGTAAAGAGCTGCCTCAAAATGTGACACTATGAGTGAGGAGAGCAAGAACATTAAAACCTCACGTAAGTCTTTTAGTGACTTACACAAATTGCTCCTTTGTGGAGATGCCACTCTTTCCAATATTTTCATTCATCTATCCAGTAAGTTTTCTTATGCCCCAAATTTCAACTGTAAGGTCACTGGTACTTTTGCTTTTTAATATTCCAATTCTTGACTTACTAAATTACTTCAGTAAAATTTTTGGAAGCACCTATTTGATTTAACTATTGCTATTTAAATTAATCTGTAAGACAAGCTGTTTACTTGATTACTGAATTCTTTATTCTCTAAATATAATAATTTTCTTCCTCTGTTACTTATCCACTATTAGCCCTACACCTTACATTAATACAACACCATCTTTCTCAAAATCCCAAGGATTTTAATACTTGTTCAAGATAAAACCTCTCATACCTATCCTTTTCAAAATGTCGGAAGCTCAGGTTTATAGACTGAAAATTAATTCCCACCATAATTTATATTTTTGACTGTAAGCAGTTTTCTGCATCAACTAATGTAATTAAAGGTTAGCTTTATAAGAGTTTATGTGATTACAATTATGATTATTAAAGTATTGGTCATTGACATTTCCATTAACATTCTACTTGGTAGTTAGCAGCACGCAGAAACAAAATATTAGACTTTCAAAACAGAAGATTACCACTTAGTGTAAATCTCCAATGGAACAGAATAATTATTGATTATTATCATCATCATTATTCACATAGTAAAATGACTCTGGGATACCTGTGTGCTTGGGACACCTGCACACAGCCTTATCTGCTTTCAGATCCTGAAGTAGTATTTGTATTAACTATGCATAATAAATGAAAAGGTAGTACTGCAGGAAAGTCATGGTATAACATTGAGGATTTTTTCTCCTGGACATGTCACAGAAAGGATTATCAAACACTGGAACATGCTGCTGAAAGAGGTGGTGGAGTCACCATCCGTAGACATGTTAAAAAAATGTTGGATATGGTGCTTGGTTTAGTGGTAAACATTGCGGTGCTGTTAGGTTGTTGGTTGTATTGGGTCATCTTAGAGGTCTTTTACAACCCTAACGATTCTATGATTCTTTGATTCACAAACTAGAATGACTCACTGGAGTCCTCTCTGAACATCTTTTGGTCATACCCCTCCCCTAGCTCCAGAATAACACTGCTTATATATTATCAAGAAAAGTTAAAAGGTCTGTAAAAAAGAAAAAAAAAATAGAAAGAAAAAAGGTCTTATTTATTAAGCCCTGGGAATTTTCTGAAACTAGTCAGAGTCAAATGATCACATTCTTCCATTCATAAAAGACAAATTATTAAAAGCATTGAGTACTGAGGGGATATTAACAGTAAGGTAACATGAGGGCCTCAGTTTGGTTCTGTGGTCAGTAGGAAATTTCCTGTTGTTGTTAAGCTGTTTCCTCCAGACTGGACATCAAAGAGCACAAAACCTGTTAATTTGAATTGTAGTTTACCTGCTGTTCAAGGCTGTTGGCACTTGATGTCTGAGTGTACCAGAAGAAGTGTACTGGGTCACCTTTATTATGTGACTAGAGTCTGATAGATAGGTCCTCCTTTTGCTCATTCAAGCTAAGCTCTCTCATATGTGCCACCGGAGGGTTTCCCCAGACCTCACCACTTGCCATAATCCCTGATCTAGTCAATAACAAGCAATAGAGTGAAAAGGATTTTTTCCTTTCTCCAGCTTTTGTTAGAGAGATTTGACCTTTCTTAATCCTTGAAAACTGAGACTTCAGGTGTTTACATTTGGAAGAGGATTTAGTTCTGTGAAAGCCTGCTGGCATGGAGCAGGAGCTATGGTAGGGTGAGATTTTTAACTGCTTTCTCCAAAGCTCTTTTTGTCAGCTTCTGGACACAGTCAAGGAGCTAAAATCTGTGCTGTTTGTTGAGAAGCTCCATTTTGTGATACTTCCCTACCCTCAATCTCATCTTTTTTGTTCCTGTATGACAAACTTAATAGTGAAAATACTTTGAAATTTTGAAAATTATCCTCTGAGAGGAGATTTTTGTGCCAATTACTTTTTATGTGTGTCCCTTAACGCAATTCTTTAAACACTTCCTTAAAATGTTGGAAGGAGATGCATGACTAGGTATTATTTAGTGAGATTTGTGAAAATATTTGAGAGAGGTCATCTTTGTGGGCTGTTACAGAAGCTGAATATCTACAATGAGAAAAAACATATAACATCATGGATAAATCTCAGAAAAAAGAAAGCAAGCAAAGAGTGAGGTTACTCAATCTAATGGTTGGTAGCAGAGCCTGTTGGGATCCATATGGAGGTCCTATAAAATGTTTTAAGCACATATACAGACAGAACTTAATTAATGAAATAGCACTGTATCAAGATATAAGAATTACTTACATGTTTCAAGGGTCTCTGAGAAACTTCAAAGCTATCTGATTGCGCTAAGTAAACCCAGCCATTAGGAAGGAAAAACTCTTGTTACTCAGCTTTTGTCTTTAAAAACTTTTAAATCCCATAAAGGTAATGATACAGATAGTATGTTATCACCCTAAAGAAAATAGCAGTAGGGCCCTCAACTAAAATTTTCAATCTCCTGGCAATATAAGTCTCCCTATCTTGAAAAGGGTATTGAAGAAGTTGAAATTGTTCAGTGAAAGATGAAGGAAATTATTATGAAGAGGAGTCTGTTAAGGGAGTCGAAAAACACTTTAGAGAGACTGAAAAAGGATTTTTTAATCTTAGAAAGGAAATGAAGAAGAAGAAACAAGATAAAAATTGAAAAAAATAATAAATGTTAGGGAAGAAATAGCAAAGAACATCCTTTTTCTCTATTGCAAGCTCAAGAACAAGAGATCATTCAAAGAGAGCAAAAACTGTCAGTTAGAAAAATCAATGCATATTTGTGAATGCAGAGTCCCACACAACATCCTTCCTGACAATAATTTTGTGTAATTCTTTCAAACCTCACAGAATCATTAAACGGATTAGGTTGGAAGGGACCTTAAAGATTTCCCAGTTCCAGCCTCTGCTATGGGCAGGGATACCACCCACTTAACCATCTCTCCATCCAACCTAGCCTTAAACACTTCCATCCACAGATGGTTGCATCTCTGTGCAACAAGTTATAGAACAATATAAATGCTCAGAATTCTAATTATCACTGCAGCCAAACATTTTGGGAGGTAATAGAACTTCATTATGGAGGGCAAAAAGACACACCTAGTTGCAAAGTTTGGGATAGATATTAATACAAATTATTCAATATCTGCCAAAATGAACTATTCTCTTCTCTCTGAAACTTTCAGAACTGCATGATTTTGAATGTGGAATAAATTTCATTGAAATCAAGCCATAGTCTTTTAGATTTCACATTATTAATTCTATCCCCTGAATATTCATATGATTTTTCATAAGTTTGTGTATATCTCACTCTATTAAGAAAATGATATGCACATGTATATTTTTTATTTTTTGTATTAATAGAAATACACTGAACTAAATCCCTGTTGCAATGCTTTTATCTCTTTGTAAGGCTATTCTCAAAATAATTATGAAAGTAAGATTTGTGAGATGAAGTTATTTAGATGCTGTAAAAGTTATGTTGATCTAATATACAAAATTATAATAATAGTAACATTGACACAACGGCATACAAATAATTTGTTTCCAGTATTAGACAGCATGATTTTAGCTTAGAATTACCACCTGGTAATTCTGATAGTTGCTTCTGATCAGAAAATAGTTTCATTTTCTTATAAAAAAGGGAAACATGAGTGGTAAGGTACAAAGACAGAGCGATTTCTCTAAACACTATCTCTTGGCATTTAGAATGTTTAGTGGGAGAAAAACAAAAAGAAAAAACAAAACCCTCAAAGCCCTCTGACAGTCAGAGAAAAAGAGTTAAGAGCAGAATTCTAAGTAGGACCTCTTAACATTAATAATTAATGCGAACAGAGATGACATAATTTCTTTTACATATGTGAGTACAATACAATAAGCAAATCTGACTCATCTGGGAGTTTGATTGCTGTGTTTGAAATTCCACCATAGTTAGAGCAGGCAGGGGAAGAATGAAGAGGGAAGGTGAGGACAATGTTTGTAAAATAGACTTACAGAAAAGAGGGGATAAAAATGTTGAATAGAATTTTACACTTTAAAAAAAAAAAAGACACTGACAGATATATGATCTTTCTAGGAAAATATTTCTTTAAATTCAGTTTTTCAAGATCCAAAAGTTATACTTCATGGAGGCAGGTCATATTTTTTTCTCTGACAGACTTTTTTCTCATTTGTGGAGAAACTGCTCACTGCTGCTCATATCACTGATCACATGAACCTTTTATGAAGTCCCTGTAATTTTCTGGGTCCATCCAGTTTTCTAAACATGATTCCTTTACCAGCAGCAAACATTATCCTATACGATATAATTTTACATTTCTGAACAAGTTTTAGATATCTAATTAAATTAATCCATTCAGAAGGCATGGAAAGCTACTGAAAAAAAGGAAAAGAATAAAAAGTCCCTTCATGTTGTTAATCATTAATTTAATCTGTCTCTCTATTAAGGCATACAATAACAGAAACTCTAAGCGTGCAGTGATGTAAGGTTTCTCCATGGCACCTGTCCCCACAAGTTCTACCTTTATATAGCTACGACATGCAGTCTTATCCTAAATAGGTAATATTACTGCCCAGAAGCTTTAAAGAACAAATAGGAGTTTTTCTAATTCTTCTCAGTTCCTCAGCTGGAATGGTGGTAGGAAAATGGAATTGGCAGCTTTTTCACAGGACATTCCTCTGCAAAAATATCAGTCATGTAATTCTTAGGTGTCAGGAAAAGGAAATAGTGACAGCTGGGTTGTAGCCTGATAAAATGTTGTTATACTGCTTATTTTGTATGATAAATAATGTTTCTGAGAAATACAAAGCAACCTAGTTCCATTTGTTCTTCTGTTATATTTTACCAGGCTCCTGTGCACCTTGAAAGGAAGTAGTGGTCATTTATTTGGCATATGTTTGCTTTGGAGTAATGTTTTTCAGTGAATTCCATCTCTAGATTTGAGACATTGGGCTATGCCATAGGTTTATCAGCAAAATCTAAAAACTAAAGAAAACTGGGGGAAAAAAAGGACACCAAGTCCAGTCCTTTATTACAGGCTTAGGTATGGGAGGTCTTACGGAATTTGTACTATGTAACAACAATAAAAACAAACAGACGAAAAAACAACAACAACAAAATATCACTAAACCTAAAGCTAATATTTTGGCTTCAGCTCCAGTGGTTATATTTTGTCTTCCTTTACATTTTTTATTATAGAGCTAATCAGAACGCCACGATGCTGAGCATCAGTTCTCTCATCTTACATTTGGCAGATTCTGAAGAGATTTTAGTTTATATCATAAATATTCTATCTGTGATGTCTTCAATCTTGTATGCTGTTTTTTCTTTTAAATTAAGAGATATTCAATGAATATTTTATATCTGAACAAGTAGTTGTTCTACAGTAAGTTGAGTGGTTTCAAAAGATGCAATTCTTGTGAGCGCAAAACCATTTTCAATGTGCCAGATTAGATACATGTTCACCTATTTCAGGGAGCCTTCCCCCTTTATACAGGCTTGACATGGGGGCAGGATGAAGATCACTGATGAAGATGGTTATGTGTCAAAAGGAGTATGATTATATGACTCATCTTGTTTTCCATATATATAATTTAAAAGCATCCTGTCATGGTATTTTTCATAATTAAAAAAGTCCTTTCTATTGTTTATAATTATCCCTTTAATGCTTGACATTGAAATCTGTTTCCTTACTGATTTATTTTCTCCTTTCTTTGGAAGTACTTGAGGTTGAATTATGGAAGAATTACATATGAATATAGGGTGACTTAATTCTTACGCATTTTACTAAGAGTGGGGAGAAAATGTCTATGTACTCCACCATGATAACTTGCTTGCCAGTCCCCTGGCTGCCCTCACTGAAATCTCTGATCCATGTTATGTCTGTGGACAAGCTGTCTGTGGCAATATCGTGCTGCCTTGTGTAGTGCCTTATCAGTCCATGCTATGCAGAAAAATGGGTATGTGAGGGGAAATACTTCAAAAACTCAGCCCTGAGTCAGGGTATTTCTTCCTTTAGAAAGACTCATGTGAGGACTTAATATACTCCTTCATCAGTTTTTTGTGTGACTTTCACCTTCTATCACTTCGTGTCCATCACAGTTGCTTCCAAACATATTGCCTGCACTCATCTATTATACTATTTGCCTATAGTTTTGAACCTCCCTCAAACTCCAGCAGTTCTGACAGAGATATTTGACTCTTTGCATTGCATAAAATAGTATGGTAAATTTTACATTTCTGATGTGAGGCCAAGGTATAAGGTCTTTGCCTAATAATTTTCTCACTAAGTCACACCTGAGATTCAGTTAGCCCATTTTCCCATTCCTCACTGACATGACAAAAACTTACTGATTACAGATAAAGGAAAAGAACCAGCGAAACACAGATTATTCTGACTCTTTAGAAAATTCATCCTTCTCACCTTTCCACTTGCTGGAAAATCTGAAATCTGTGGACACTTTTTTGCCCTGAATATCGCATATAGTCTGTGGTTTTTAGATAGAGCCTTTTGGTTGGTTGACTTTGGCCTGCCACAGGGCGCCAATCCAGCCACTCCCTCACTCTCTATCCCTCCTCAACCAGGTGGTGGAGGAGAAGAAATCAACCCCAAGTAGGATAAAGATAGGTAGATTACTTACCAGGTACTGTCATGGACAAACCAGACTCAACTTGGGGAAAAGTATTTTAATTTATTACTAATTGAAATAGAGATAGATAGTGATGCCTCAGGGTTTGGGGTTTCAGTGTCTTGTTCTAGTGGGTAGGCTGCTTGATAGTCAGTGGTGCTGGGCCTTGAGCACAGGGTGATAGGGGCAGGGTAGTTTGGGTTTCTGCACAGGATTCACCTCTTCAAGGACACACTCTCCGAGCTCCGAGCCCCAAAGATAAACAACGTAGAAGGATGGAACACCGTCATTTGGAACTGTTGATTGGACAACGAATGGGGCATATGCAAACGGACTGAAACCTAGAAAAAGGGGGGGGATTTGGTAACCCGCTCTCCTTTTGCCGGCATACAGGGAGTGACCCAGGCAGCCACTGCTGTGGCTGCCGGGGCGGGTCTTGAAGGCCTAAAATAAAGTTCACTTCAACCTTAACCCGACTGGCCTCTGCCTCTGCCTCAGTTTCAGGCATCAATAGTAAGAAACAAAGACAAAACCTGAAACACCTTTCTCACCCTTGTTTCCAGTCTCAAACTTCACTCTGTTTATTCCTAACTCCTTTTCCTTTTGACTCCACAGTACTAGCAGTAAAATATGGGATGGGGTAAGGAATGTTGCAGTCAGTTCATAAGAGTTTACATCTGCCACTCCTTCCTCCTCACTTTGTTTCCTGCTCTGCCATGAAGACCTCAATGGGGTGCAGGGAAATATCTTCTCCACCCCTCTCTTTCCCATAGGCAACACTGGAATCTCTGCTCCCACACCTTCAACACTTCTTATTCCTTCTTCTTCAGTGATCTTCCTATGTATTAGAATTCTGTTTCATATCTTTTAAGATGGGTATCACAACTTAAACTGTTGTTATAGGCTTTTATAGATAATTGTTTTAATTGATATTTTTTCCTAACCATTGTTTGCATTCTGGTTTTGTTTTTTATTTCTGAGAGAGTTGTCCATGTTAGCTCTGAAATCCATTTTGCTTCCAGCAAATTTTAATTTAGACCACACATTTTCTTTTTGTTCCTTATTTTTTATTTAGCACCATTTAATTTAATCTGGTTTCCCTTGTCACTTTCTATTAGGAAATTCTTATGCAAACCTTAGTAATTTTACATTTCCTCACATCAACTGCTGTACATAATTATCAATTCATTTTTCAAATTGTTATTTCCTAATCATTTATGAACATGAGTCCTAGGAAAAATCTCTGTGATGCACTTTCACGGTAGTCCTCTATACTGAGTGGAATCTTTATTACTCTTTTTTAATAGCATTTAAGTAGTCATGTATTCTTTGGTGGACCATCCCTTATGTGGTCTGAAAGCTTGGCTTTTTAACAGCTTTTAAAGAAAGGCTTGCCAGGAGTTTTTTGGAATTGCAAACATAATATATAAACCAGATCCCCCTTGCCACTTTTGCAAGGAGGGCTTAAATTGTTTCTGCCTATTCCTGCTGCTACAAAAAAAGAAGAAGGTACTCAAGACTAGAAAAAGACTCACGGTCCAGGGATAGAATAATGTAACAAGCTTCAAAATGCATTTTGGTTTTTATTCCCAAATTGTAGTTTCAGCTGATCCCAAGAGGTGGTTCTGTTGCTTATGAGGCTGCCTGGAGTTTTTGCAAAGTTACTGCTTTGCCGTCTTCCTCATGTTGTTCCCCACTACCTAAAGCAAATATATCTCTCCACAACATATAAAACATTTACGAGTTCTAAATCCACAAAGCACTGCTATTGTGTGTGATGTGCAGTACCCGAGCAAAGATGAAATTGTATGAGAAGACCTGTGAAATATCCATGGGTCATATATTGGCATCTTATTCTGTCAATATAGCAATTCTGATTTTTTCACTTTGTATGCAAAAAACTCCAACTAAACAAAAGAATTATTGTGCAGTTTCTCTGAATTTGATAACAAATGACAGTGTCAAGAAAAAGGCTCTTTAGTTGAAAACACCAATTTGCCAAAATCACTATTCCACTTGCACAATACTGCCAGAAATGGGCTGCAATACTTACTGTAGTTTATAAAATGGCCCATACTAACAAGGTATCTTGATCCTTTTAGACCGTCCTCCAGGTTAAGGGTCATACTCAAGAGCAGGGAATCTTTGTCCTGCTCCCTATCCAGGACCTTTAGAAAAGCAGTCTGCTCTTGCAGTGGACTAGCCCTTTGCTGGCAGCTGATGTAAAAGTAAGCAGAATTTCAAAGCATGTTCCCCAGGCATTAATGTTGGTGTTCAGTGAGTATTTCCCTTGCAGAGGTTTCAAGAATTGATCATAATATGGCCCTAAAAAGGGAGGTAATCTCTTTGGGATAAGATTCGCAAATAATGAATTTTATTTCAGAAAAGGAGAATAAGTAGTATATAAGACTTTCTCAGGAACAAAACTGTATGTAAAATGTATTTTTTGGTCTAGGTAAAGCTTTCCAGGACTCCTTGTGAGGCAAGAACTTGGGTTGTTAAGTAAGTTGCTAAAACCCAAATTGTCTTCATTTAGTCTGTATGTCAAACTCCCTCCTGCCTGAAAGGAAGAAAAAACCCAATAACATAAAAGTAAATATTTAAGCCTGTGCTTCAATAGAACTTGATGCTTATGGGCAAATTATGGTCTTGCATGTGCTCTTTCAGATGCAAAGATTTTGTTTCAAAAACTTCCTTCCTCTGTATAAATAATCCAGATACCTAGAAAAATGTATAGAAAAAGACATTTTCTAGATATCCAAAGCTGCTTCTCTGTTGACAGACTGAACAACCTAAATCAAATCATTACTGAGAAATAGTTATTTCTCTGCATGACTTCTATCAGGCCTCTGTGTGAGCACTCTTCAGGCATGTCCTATTGCTACGATAAGCAAAGATCCCTGCAATAAGGTCAGTGTGCTGGCTATTATGAATCCTATTTTAAGCTACTAAACTGGAATGTCTAGGTGTGAGTCAATTAGATTAGATCCAGTCTGGGAGTCATCCACCTCATAGGAAATTCTGTGATGGTCAGCACTGCAGCATGTAAGAGAGTTTTTGCCATCTGTCCTCAAGATGTCAAGTTTCCATTCTTAATTTTGGTGCCTGAGTCAGCAGTCTGACAGAGAGAAAAGAAGTATCTGTTTATTTTCTGCTATCTAAACATTTGTCATTATTTATGCCTTTTAAAACATTAATCTCTTTTGGGCACAAAACATCTTGACATCCTTTTAATGTACAAAGGGCTAGAGATGTTCATTAAGAAATAGTAACCATAGGCAATTATTTAAGGCCCAAGAAAGGGATACATGATGCTTTTTAAATAAAGCTTTACTAAATTAAATGAGTGATTTAATGATAAACAGGTTGGAGTTGAGTGCAACTACAGAGAGACTTTGTAAGTGGGTCTGGATTTGAAGGTTTTACAAGTTGAAAGACACACCTGCTTCATCTTTGTTTAGTACTAGGCTTGGTGACTACCACAATATCTAATGCACAGTATCTAATGCTGCCTAGAAGCAGTGCTGGCATCATGAAAAGCCTGAAATTTGTTAGCATAACCAACCAGATATGTGATAATGAGAATAATTTTTGAACAAGAAGTATTATTTAAATCTTGTGGTGAAATGTTGTAGAACACATCTTCTGAGTGTTTATTTGATAGTAACATCTAATTATTTGAAAAGCAGAAGACTGCATTTCACAGTGATCAGAACCTTTAGTTAATACAATGTTTAATCTGTATTTTTTAGAAAATTCAGTAGTGTCAGTTTTACGAAGTGCTGATGGTCTGCTCATGAAAAAGTGCCGGGCATTTAAAACTGTTAGAGTTTTTGTTTGAGAAATCACCAAAGGCCCAGAACATTTTAATGTCACTTTCTTAATACATAAAAATAAATGTTATACTTGGAAATAGTTAAGTCAGACTAATTGCGAGTTTTTACTCTACATGTCCAAAAGCAGAAATCTGAATCTAGTCCCAGTTTATGCGAGTAAATTCTGCTTGGCCTACTCTGCATACAAAAATACTGGTAAGGAAAATATTAAAGATCAACAAGGCAAGAAAATGTTTTGGGAGGAAGGATAGGTTTTGACAGTGACATTATCAGGAACAACTGATTAGCGTAAGATTTCTCAGTCGGTATTCATTACCATGTCACAATCAGCATTTCTTGGTTGTGCCCCTGACTCACACAGGTTGCCACATTACAGGGGTGGTAAGAAATAATTGAAACTCTTGCTTCACCTTGTCTGTAAGGAGGACATGTCTCCACTAGATACTGCCCATGCACATACAAGTCTCACTTGTAGTTTTTCCTGCTTTATTATAGTAGATTGACTGTCTTTCATGTGAAAGAAAAAGTGAGTGACAGATACATGATTAATGTAGCATCTTTTCAGAAAACAAACTAATTTGGAATTTAGCTGGTACCCTAACACCTTTATGGAAAGGTCAAAGTCAGCTCTTCTTTTCTTTCAGTAAGTGCTAATACATACAATATTTTATTCATAGTCTATACTGATATTAAATGGAAGTCAAATTGGTATTTATTCTGTTCAACATAACTGCTCTCTAGTCTTCCTCTAAAGATGAAGGCACATTGTATGTTTCTTGGAGTGGCTCTGTGCAGGTCCTGCAGTTGAGCTTCTGTGATCCTTGCATCCCTTCCAACTCAGAATATTCTATCATTCTGTGATTCTAAAGATTAGTTGTTCACATCTGTCCCTGGTGTTGTTTCGTGGAAATGCACTCCCTGTCAGACTCACATTCCTGATGGTCTGGCTTCAGCATTAGGATCTCAGGCGAGCTATGCAATACATAGCAAATGTGTAAATATATACATATCTATATTTATTTACTGTACCTATAAAATTCTTTTTTTTTTAATGCATTTGTCATTGTGTTCTTTTTTCATTCATGAAATATTATGGGCTCCCTCTGGTGGGGCAAAACAATACCTTTATATTTTAAAGTCATTGTAGAGAGCTGGTAGCCCATTAAGGCTTAAGGAAAATAAGTGCTGCATATCTAGGGCTGGGCATTTGAATTTGGATTTCTTATTTAATTTTGATTTCTTTAGGATTTGTGTTTCTTTCTCAGAAACTATTTTCAGTGCTTTTTTCTCATCATTTAAAACTAGTTTACTTACTAAATATTTTAATGAAAACACTAAATAACCTGAACTAAAGCTGATGTGTCATGGACACTTGATGACTGTAAATAAGAGGAGCAGTAAGTTTCCCAACTGAATCATACAGATACTGTTATGATAGATCAGTATAACTTAAAGAAATAGGGGTATTTTTCAGAATATTGTGCACAAAATAGATTTGCACACTAAACCTAATTGCTCTGAGAGAGCTTGTGGTATCTACCTATTTGTCTACCTATAGTAAAAATTTCTTGTTCAAAATCATGACTGTACCTTGACTGTTAGTACTTTTTACATAAAAATATTTTTATCCATTCATTTCTACATCTCCTATGGAATTATGGTGATGTCATCTATGTGAAGCAAATGTTAATCTTGCCTAATCCTTTCCTTTTAAAGACACAATTTCCTTAGTGTGCCTATTTTTCTCAATGATACAATTATTAATTGATTAATTATGAACTTCTCCAAAATAGGTCCAAAATTTTTAGCAAATATGAACTATTTTATAGGTACAGGAAAAACAAATAATAAGGCAAATGCTTTGGCTACACCAAGATGAAATTTAGACAAGGGAAAAACATCAGAATCAGGCTGAGAGACTGAAATGAGATATATAAACAATGAGTGATTACATTAAAGATTATTACATTACCCTGATTTTGAGGCACAGTAGAATTTTCCTGAAGGTAGTCACTTATGTGATGAACACATTTTATCAAAAGGGGTTTTTTTGGAGGTTTTTCAGATTATATTTTTTG